>CM042834.1:197738510-198333510 GCA_023653725.1 Bungarus multicinctus
GGAAGCAGAACTGGCCAGCTAGTTTTGGAATAGTTTTAGGATAGGAATTGTCCAATCTCTTTTCCACAATCCTCCCATTCCACCCTTCACCCCAAAATGAAAAATGGTCCATAATATCTTTAACCATCAACACAACAGAAACTCCTGTGAACTAGTCCTCAACTTATAACCTCATTACAACTAGTTTTAAGACTGTTTAGCTTGGTTGTTAAGTGAATCACATGGTCATTAAGTGAATCTTGCAGTTGTTAAATGAATCCAGCATCTCCAAATGACTGTGCCTTGCAGAAGCTAGCTGGGAAGGTCAAAAATCACATGACTGCAAGATGTTGCAACCATTATCTTGGTTGCCGAGTGCCAAAATTGCAATTGCATGACCGTGGGGGTAGTATTATAGTTGTAATTTCAAAGGCAGGTTGTAAGTTATTTTTTCCAAGGCCATCTTAATTTTGAATAGTCATTAAATAAATGGCCGTAAGTCAAGGACAATCTGTCAACTATGTTTAACATAACCTTGGCTATATGGATTCTTGCTTTAATATATGAGAGTCATTTTATGTCTTTAAAAATGGTATATGGAAGAACTAGTCATTTGGAATTTGAGATATACTAAAAAAAAGAGAAGATCCTTTCTTCTTAGGGAGCCTACAATGATAATTTTTGCTACGTTCTTAGCACTCATGTTGATAATATTTTATTTCAAAATCTGATTACCTAGGCTGGTTTTCAATCAGTTTTATTGAAATAATCATATGAACAAATACAGCGCAACTATTTTGCATTGTAATTGGCATCCATTTTCTCCAGTACATTATTTGATTTACATCAAAGTTATGTATCTCAGAATAAATCTTGCATTGATTTGAGATGAGGGACACCAACAATAAAATAAAGCCCCACTTTTCTAGGGAACTAAGAAAGTAAATGCCTCTTTGCAATTATGCTTCTGTGATTTTGGTAAATATTCCTTGACTGCACTTAGATGATCCTGTAAATGGCAAGAAAGATTAAAATTAGTTTGCATCATCTCCTGCTTTATTTAACTATATTTGAATAATAACTGTGTGATGCCTCATCCTTAATAAGCCACATCTTTGAAAATTAAAGGTTTTATTTCTCTTGAGTAAGCTAGCTGGCTTAATGCCATCATATTTAAATTCAGCAGCCATGAGTAGTACCACTACATTTACAGCTAAAATATTATAGCTGGCAAAACAATTTGCTACTAGGCAATTATCCCTTTGGTTGATGTTTCTCAGGCAAGTTAATTTGCGGTATAATAATTATAGTGAGCTTTGCATTTGAATGAGATACATAGCATTACAATGCCATTGTCAGCACACAACACAATAAAAGCATTGTTAACTCAGAATTCAAAAGTATTTCATATCTTTTAAAATAATTTTATTAAGAATTTTGATTATAATATAAACTAAACTTAAAAGAGACTGGAAAGGAGTAAAAAAGTGCAACAAAAAAGAAAAGAAAAAAGAATAGAAAAAGAGAAAATAAATAATGAAGTGACTTCCAACTTTTATCAAAATATTTATAAACAAATTTAGTGATTCTTCACACCCCCTAAGGCTAGAAAGATTTATCTCTTTATCTCATAGCACGTCTTATCCATGAACAAATCCATACAACATCATATTTTCCTGGTGTCAGCAGGAAGTGTTACCAGAAACGTTCATTCAAATATTGTCATTAGGATTTGATTTCTCTTCATTTCTCCTTTGTCCCATTGAACAGAGTTCTTCAAAATTTTAATAAGCCTCCTTTATAAATCAGTAAGAAAATATTATCCAGGTCACTCTTTTGGTTTGTCATTTATATTTCCCTTTTACATTCTGATATCTCAGCCAGTTTATTTTGTACATCCAGTGAAACATCTTTTTAAAATAATTCTCTTGGCCTACTAGTTGAAATCCAGTTTCAATACCATCTGTATTTGTCTGCTAAAATTTGTTCTACATCTGTCATTTTTTAATAACATCTTTTGGACATAGTCCATCCGTAGAGGCAAACATAATTACTGACATTGTTGATATTGGGACTACATTTTTCTTATTCCATTCTTCAAAAGTCCCATTCGGCATGTTTATTGAGATTATGTTATGTAATATTTTACAGGCTTATAAATTTTTTCTCTGCCTAAAATCTTTAGTCCCCTTTAATGTCCAGTTTTTGAAATCATAAAATTATCTTTGATTTGTCTTGTAAACCAAAGCAGAATTTCACATGAGAACTGTTAGTTCCTTATAATTAATTCTAACATCGTATAGTTTTCAATATTCCAATAGTATCTGGATCATTAGTCCATTATAATTTTCTAAAATCAAAATTTTAACTTTTTAATTTTTTTTTGTTTTATTTGTCAATTGCTTACAAGATAATAGGTATAAGTAAAAACATAGTTATGAATACATGGATACATATAAGAAAAATAAAAAAATAAAAGAAACAATAGGACAGGCACGGTAGGCACGTTGGTACGCTTATACACGCCCCCTACAGACCTCTTAGGAAAGAGGTGAGGTCAATAGTAGACAGTCTAAGGTTAAAGTTTTTGGGGTTTGGGGAAGAAACCAGAGTCAGGTAGAGTATTCCAGACATTGACCACTCATTGCTGAAGTCGTATTTCCTGCAATCAAGTTTGATGCAATTAACCTTGAGTTTGTATCTATAGTTTGCTCGTGTTGTTATGGTGGAAGCTGAAGTATTCATTGACAGGTAGGACATTGCAATGTATGATTTTATATACTATACTTAGATCGGACCGAAGGTGGCGTAGTTCTAGGTTTTCTAGGTCTAGAATTTTGAGTCTGGTGGCATAAGGTATTCTTCAGTGAGTAGAGGAGTGAAGAACTCTTCTTGTGAAATATTTCTGGACTTTCTCACCTGTGTTAATATCAGATACGTAATGTGGGTTCCAGACTGATGAGCTGTATTCAAGTATTGGTCTAGCAAACGTTTTGTATGCTCTAGTTATTAGTGTAATATTACCAGAGGAAAAGCTATGTAAGATTAGGTTAACAACTCTTAACGCCTTTTTGGCTATGTAGTTACAGTGGGCTCTAGCACTTAGGTCATTTGAGATGAGTACTCCAAGATCCTTTACAGAGTTTGGATCATCAACAAGGTCTTGACTATTCAGCCTGTATTTTATTTTCTGATTTTTTTTTTGCTAATATGTAGGACAGAGCATTTATTTGTTGAGATTTGATGTTGCTATTTGTTTGACCATTCTGGTCAAACAAAGACCATTCTGGTCTTTTTGAAGGGTAGCAGTATTGTCTGTGGTGTTGAATAGCTTTACATCATCAGCGAAGAAAACGCAGTTGCTCTTGATATGATCACAGAGGTCATTTATGTAGAGTATGAAAACAGTTGGTCCTAGAACACTGCCTTGGGGTCACCATTGTTGACAGGTACAGAATTTGATAGGACGCTCCCAATTTTGACCATTTGTTATCTGTTTGACAGGAATGCTTCTATCCAGTTATGCAGGTGTCCAAAGATACCGTAAGATTTTAGTTTTAGGAGTAGTTTGTTGTGTACCACTGAATCAAAGGCTTTACAGAAGTCTTAAACTTTTACTGTTTATTTCAGAATGGCATAATGATTGGGGGGGAACCCTCTAATATATAAATCTATACTGAAAAAAGGAGATACAAAAGAATGTATAAATTATCAGATCAGGCCAAGGAAGATTTTGGAAAACAGAACATGATTTCAGATGCTTAAAAAAAAGATGGATAATCGAAAGACAAGGAGAATTTGAAGACCTTTCCTTTGCTTCATTGATTATAAAAAGGCCTTTAGTTATACAGAACATGCCAGAATGTTCTATACCAGTACACTACCAGTACACCTGTTTCCCTTAACATATGCCCACCTGATTTGATCCTGCGGTCTGCATGCTGGGGGGGGAATGTCCTTGATTGAACAATGCCATTTCTCAGGACCCCAGAAGTGCACCTTCCCCATAGCAGCACCTGCCCTCTGGATCTTTCTGGCTCCCTCTTCTTTTGTTAGAAGAGCCATGAAGACTTTTCCTTCATCCTGCTTGCCATCTTTTTAATAATTTCTTTGACTATTGTGAGTCATCTAGAATCCTTGAGCATTAGGTGGAATACAGGTTTAAAATGAATTGTTATTGTACGTCATCACAAAAAAAAAATCATGGCTGCCAGTTTTTTAGCTGGTGTTGGTCTTTGTATGCACCAAGTTCTTCCCAAGGACCTAGGATGCTGTAATGCAAGGGTCTTCAAACTTGACAGCTTTAAGACGTGTGGACTTCAACTCCCAGAACTGCTGAGCTAACGTGACTGGAAGAGGAATTCTGGGAGTTGAAGTCCACAAGTCTTAAAGCTGTCAAGTTTGAAGAGCCCTGCTGTAATATATCAGCTTTTAAAGAAACAGCAGGATGTCAATATTAAATATTAAGGAGATACAGATAATCCGTACCAGAGAACTTAAAAGGTTGTGCAGGAGCAAAAGTAGTAGGTTTTATTTTTTGAAGAGTCTCCAATGCTCTTCCATTATTCCAACCCAGTCTTCTCTGCACAAGCTAAGAATAAATTGGGCAAATCCCAGGGGCACAGCTGCTCTGGGTTCACAGGAGGAGAGCAGTGGAAACCACGCCAGCATTGCCCACTCTTCCAGCAATTTGTGAATGCAGTGATTTTTATCTTGCCAGCCAAGCTGTGTTCTTTTCAGAGGCGCAGCAAATACTAGCACAGTAGTGACGGAAAGGAAACGACTTCCCCGCGTGCCTTCTTTTGTAGATCTGCATCCTGCAGGCTTCAGCTTCTGATGTCAGCCACATTTATAAGAGAATGAATGAGTCCATCTCTTGCCCCGCTTACTCAGCCTCTCTCAGCTGTCGTTCTGACTCATTCATCTGACTGCCTGTCCTATATATTGCAATTTTATGGATAGCAGCTCCTAAAATTAGCCCAAATTAAATCTGCAAAGCAGGGGCTAATAAGCAAATATGACACGATAGCAAAGTTCTATTTGGCATTATTATAAAGATAAAAAACAACACTGTGGGGAATGTGTGAATAAGAGTCTAACCTTCGTTCAAATAAACCAGTGGTAAGTTTCTTTCAAGATAGAATGAAGAGCCTTCATGTTAGAAATGCAATAGAGTTGCTTATTATTTTCTATACATTTAGTCTTAAAAGATTTGTATCGCATGACCCAGATTTAAGTTTTCAAGTTCAAGAGAAAAACAAACATCTTTTTGGATTTAATGTCTTCATGTTTTTTAGAAGTAGTTTGCATTATTTTTTATTGTCGTAAATGGTAATCTTCAATAACAGCAGCAATAGCACTCATAATGCTTTGCACCTCTCTCTAAGCAGTTTACAGTCAGCATATTGCCACCAACTATCTGGACCCTCATTTGGCCAACCCTGGAAGGATAGAAGGCTGAGTCAAGATCGAACTCCAGACTGTGGGCAGAGTTAGCTTGCAAAACTGAATTCTAACCACTGCAACAACAGGGCTCCTGCATATGGTACGTGTTAGCCAGGGATCACTGAGGTGGCTGGTTGTGTCTGTGAAAGGAATTTTTTCGACCAGTGGTATCTTTACCCGCAGGATGCCTGAAAGGCGGTAGGCAATCAGGGGAGGCTTCTTTCTCATCCCTACGTGGTTTATTCACTCATGGGAATCGAGCCGCCAACCTCAGTGGTGCGCAGGCCCAACATCTTACCACCGTGGCCCCCCAGGGCTCCTGTATAATATTTCTCCTTTTAAAAAAACTATTATAGAGCTCCCGTATAATAGTTATACAGTCTTGGTTGACCAATGCTTATTGACCTTTTTTTTTTAAAGAAGAAGCTAAATTAAAAACAGAGAAGAATTGGAAATGGAAGATCACACCTGTCAATGGTTTGGTTATGTTCAGTTGGCAGAAAGGTTTCAATTGGACAAGAGGAGTTTTGATTTTATAAATGAGAAAACTGACTTTGACTTGGATCTGTGTACTGATGATGGGCATGTTTTTGCAAAGATATGTAACTTTTTACTAAAATGAGTACAGAAGATGGTATGTCATCTGTATGATTAAATGGGCAAAACATTCTGAATATAACGCTTAATCGGTGGAGAATGTGTGAAGGACTGAAATTTACATTGAATTAGAATTTGAAAGATGATTTTTATAACATGATGTATCATTAGTATTTAACACCCGATAAATTGTCAAAGGGAGTATCAAATATAAGTTGGAATGTAAGTAATATGATGAATGTTCTATCATATTCATATTCTATCATCTTTGGTGGATATGTAAGAAAATTAGGAAATATTGTGACCAGATATGTATTCAGAGAGTTCTTAAAATAAAAGTTTAGAATTGAAACCAGAGTTTTCCCCTCTGTCAGATTGAAAGAAAACATAGGACTTCGTTTCTCTATATGACAGCCACAAGACTTTTATATATAACGAGATGGGAATATTTACAAATTCCTTCAATGGAGCAATGGACGTTGAAGCTAATAGAATTGGCTGAGATGATGAACCTACTCTAATTAAAAAAAAAATACTTTGTCTAAATTTGTTTCTCCTTGGAAACCACTGGAGGTTTTGCTAGAAACTGAAAAAAATAAACATTTAATTCTGTAATTTGACAATTGGAACTATCTATGATTTTAGAAACACTGTGTATTATTTTTGATGTTAGAATAAGAGGTTAATGTATTTTATATCTGAAGCTGATCAAAAAAAATTGGAAGTTATTATTTTTTCTCCTTCCCCTCCTTTTTTTGCACTACTGATTTTGCTTTTTCTTTAACCTCTCCTTTCCCTAACCCAATTTTTTTGTTTTGGTTTTTTTGCTTTTTTGTATTTTATTCAAAGTAAGGACGCAGTGCTCGGTGGGTAAGAAGCTGAGCTTGTCGATCAGAAAGATCGGCAGTTCAGTGGTTTGAATCCCTAGCACCGCATAACGGAGTGAGCTCCCGTTACTCGTCCCAGCTTCTGCCAACCTAGCAGTTCAAAAGCATGTAAAAATGCAAGTAGAAAAATAGATTTTGAATTTCAGTCTTCACCAACTTGGAACCAGGAGACCTCCTCCAACATAAAATGATCTTTACTGAACATGTTAATGTAACTTCATGGCAAGAATAATTTTTTAAAGATTAACCTATATTAATCAATTCAAATCACTAAGCTTATAGTAAGACATTGCAAAAAATTCCGCTTAGATCAATCTCCCAGTGAGCTATGGAAAAGAGGATCTACGAGGCTCAGCTAGCAAAACAGATATTTTGTCAATGATATTTTGTCAAAGTTTGTCAATGAAGAATGATAGATATGACATTAAGACAAAGTAGTCATCTTCTCCAGTGTGCATTTGTGTTTGTTGTTAAATTTTAATTAACAGAGCATACAATGCTGCAAGAATGAGTATAACTTACTTCCCATGACTCATAGGCCAGAGTCCAGCTGTCCTACAGGAGATTCTCCAGAATGATTCAACCATTCATTCAATTTCAACCCTCTGATCTGAGATGCTGCATTCCATTCTTTATTTTATTCCTCTTTGGAATCTCATTTCTCTTTGTGAATATTAAATATCAGACACTCCACCAGTAGACATGCCAAAATGTATTCACTACAAAGTCATAATAGCTAAAATAGTTTCACAAGAAGGTCAAAAGCTGGTATATGGTGCAATAATTTTTTTAAAAGTGATAGGAGATTTTAGAGGGGTACATTTAGACTTTAGAGAATAGACTTCAATCAATTAATGGGAAATAAATTAGTTGAGATCCTATTTTTTAAACAATATGCTGTATATTATCTTGCCAATTATTTTGAAATTTTCTGAACAGTGGTTATAGGAACATGACTGATAAACTATTTTTATTTGTTATATATTTAGGGAGAAAGATGGACACTAGCTTAGATGAGAGAAAATCTTTTACACCAGGGGTGTCAAACTGGTGGCCCACCAGCCGGATGCATCATGCGCAGGCCATGCCCATCCCAGCTCTGCAAAAGAAAAACGTTGCAATGTCACATGATGGCAATGTGACACAAGTTTGACATCCGTGCTTTAGACATTCAACTTACACTCAATTATAGCTTTACACAGAAGAACCAGCACAATTAGACTGGGCACAATTTATTTATTTATTCAAATTTGTTCAGTCTAACACTACATCAAAAGAAGAGTTGGGTCTTTCCATAGAAAGTTGTTTGCAAATTTAATTGAAAAATGGTAATTAAGAGAGTTTTGCCCCGTTTTATGACCTTCGTTACGACAGTTGTTAAGTGAATCACTGCAGTTGTTAAGTTAGGAATATAGTTATTAAATAAATCTATCTTTTCCATTGACTTTTCTTGTCAGGAAGTGCAAAAGATGATCACATGACCTCGGGCATTGCAACTGTCATTTATACATGCCAGTTGCCAAGCGTCTGACTTTTGATCAGGTGACTACAGGGATGCTACAATGGTCATAAGTGTGAAAAATGGTCATAAATCACTTTTTCCAGTGCTATTGTAACTTCGGTCACTAATAAATGGTTGTAAGTTGAGGACTACCTATATCCAGGATTTTCTAAATAAGGATTGATGCAAACAATGTGAAAGATTCATAAGTCAATGATCTTTGGCTTGTACTGCATGTTTGATGCACATTAATCCATATGTGTTTTTATGCACTTTGCAATGATTATGCAAACTTGTGATGGCAAGGGCTGAGCTCATAAGGAAAAATGCATCTTTACTTCCTCACCTAGACGTTTTACACAACCTGGCCTCCCTTCCTGCCTGGGAACAGCAACTTTGTAGTACTTTCACTGCCACCATCTACTTGTACAGAGAATCCCTTTCCTCTTCATTTCAAACCCCCCATAATGAACTAGCAGATCAGGGAAATACAAAAATGGTTGAAATGAATTAAAAGATATAGTACTACTTCATGTAACTGCAGCCTTAGTTGGAGTGACATTAGAGAGAAAGATATGGCCCACTTAGAAATCGGAATAGAGCAAGCCTTAATCATAAATTAAGCTTTATTTAAAAATGATTCAAAAAAATTGTAAATCTGACTTCTGTGATAAGCTTATGGTCTATAGTGCTGCTAAAATCACATACAACATGTTAAAAATAATCACCCAGTGAATGGTACAAAGGAAAGGTAAGATTGCTAAGCAGACTGTGCAATGGTCATAATAACTAAAATAGCTTCAGTGGTCTTGTTTGGAAGCCTCTGTATGTAATAAGGTTTCAAGGTATATAAAAAAATTATACAAGTCAATGAGCATGTACAAAGAACATGAAACTAGAGAGGATATTTAAAGTATTAATCTCTCAGAGACACTGAAATATTTAATTATCAACACAAATTAAACCAAAAGCTTAACGTTTAAGAGTTTCCGATGATCTTAGTTACTTACATCTACAAAAACAATTCCTGTATTGGAAGTCATCTCTCTAATTCTTAACTTACTATTAAGTAATCTTAATAGTACTTTAACTATTAACTCTTATCTTAACTTACTATTGGCTTTTCTGGAACATATAAACTTACTTCCTCAGGGTCAGGGGAAATAGCAAACTCCCACTTCTTTTAATCTCTCCTCCATCTCCTTCTTGCTATTTTTGCAACCCGGATTTCTCTCTTCTCAACTTGAAATTTTATTTTTTTTATTTATTTGGTTTGTCAATTGCTTACGAGATATAAGTAAAAACGTAGTTATGAATATATTTCATTAGATAGAGGAGAGAGAGAAGGTCATTCTTGTTGTCTTACAACTCAAGACCTGCCTTCCTTGCTTGCCCATGTGTTCCTAGCCATTACAGGTATGCTTTCGCTCAGGCATATGCAACCTGGGGTCCACAGGTTGCGTGTGGACTTGGACAGCTAGTATAAAAAAATTAAGGAAAGTTTGTTATTTATATACATTTAACTATATTACATATTTTATATGGGGTCCAATGCAATTCCTTTTCACTCAATGCAACCCGGGCAAGCCAAAAGGTTGAACACCCATGCTCTAGCCCAGGGGTGTCAATTTAATTGAGGGCTGCATCACAGTTGTGTTTGACCTTGCGAGGCCGGGAGGGGGAGGCATGGCCAGGGAGCATGGCCAGCTTGACGTCACTCATCAAGGCTCAATTTTTGGCTGCGACAGCCTCCTGCAGTCCTCTGCCAGCAAAAACAGACCATGGGGAGGCCGCGTATGACTCTCCTGAACTCCGTTTTCGCTGGAACAGGCACTACGGGCTGGTCCTTTGCTGTTTCCAGGGCGGGCCCGTGGGCCAGATCTAAGCACTCTGTGGGCCGGATACGGCCCACAGGCCTTGAGTTTGACATCCCTGCTCTTGCCCTTTCATGGATATATCCAATTATTTGTCCCAGGTTCCATATTTTATATTAGCATATGTGTTTTATAAGGCAATGTTTTAACGCCAGTGTTTTCCAACTTGGCCTGTTCCCAGAGCCATGGACTTCCACTCCCAGAATTCTCTGCCGTGGTAAACACTGCCAAAGTGGAGCACTTCTCTAGGCAGCTCCAGCTGTCAGAATATCCTCCTGCTCTTTTTCCTTTTGCCTACGATTGCTCTGCTTCACCCTTTTACTGCTTTGCAGGCAGCTGCTGAAAGCAAGCTAAAATCCCTACTGTCACACATGACGCACAACATTTCCCCATTGCTTCTGTTGCTTCTTGCAAGACCAGAAATGTGTCAGAAAGGACCACTACATAGTTTTTCAGCCTCACTTTTTTGTTTGCCTAGAAATTACTACTTACCTGAATTTTAAAGCTCTAATGTTTAAAGCCATATCATTTCCCTCAAGTCAGGCTACTGCAATTTTATGTCCTTAAAACCTACAAATATCCTAGAAGTGTAACGACCCATTAGGGCATACACTCAGGCTGCTGCTTAAACTGAATGAAGATTAAGGAATCTTAATTAAAGTACATTAGCAGAAAGCCTATAAAGCTATAAAGGTCCTTGGAGAAAAATATTATTTTTGTTTTTAGCAAAGGGGAAATTAGGTCCTCGGAAAGAGAGATTGATGAGATACAACCTTCAGAAGAGTTGGTTCCAGAGACATTGCTATTAAAAAATACTGCATTATAATAAAGATTATTATAACATTACTGCATTATAATAAAGATTCTTGTAGCATCCTACTTAGAGCGGAATATAGTAATATATTCCCTGTAAAGGCCAGTGCTGTCATACCCTGAAGGAATAAATGCACCCACCAAAATGTCAAAGGCATGCTATAATCAATTCTTTCAAATACCTAATGTGCTGGTTAAAATGTAGACCCAACATAATTGATTGTTGGATTTGTTTGTTTGCTTCTGTTTTTGCAGCCCTCAATAAAGCTAAAGGCACTTAGAGGCATAAAATCTCAAGAGGTAAAATTCTTAAACAACAGCCAATTTTTAAAAATTTCTGGACAAAATACGTGAGCTCTACTATATTGAAAGTCATAAACTTTTCCAGTTGCAAGTAAAATGCAGAGTTAAAGAAATTGAAAAACAAAGATAACTAAGGTGGAAGAATGGAATTCCCAAGTCTACTTATACTGTAAAAAGATACTGAGAAACAGAAAAAGAGAAAACATATAAGGATTCAAGAATTTTCAAACTATTTCCCTTGAACAATCAGAAGTAGCTCTGACACAACGTAACAATTTCAGGTACCTATTCAGAGTGATTGATCAAAAGCATAAAAATGTGAGTTCTAATTCCCAAATCAACACAAAAGCTAGATGAGTAAGTTGTGCCAATCTCTTTGCTTTCAGCTTTAGATTGAGAAATTAAAAAAAAATCTATGAAGAGGACACTGTAAAATCATTTCTGAATATATTGCCAAAACCCCACATAAATCTGTCCACATAGATGGCAGGAGTCAAGATTGACTGAAGGATTAATAGAATATCAGTCAGCTTCTAAGAGTAATTGTGCCTCCAAGAAGAAAATAAAAGTGCGACCTAATCTTCATTTGCCAAATAAGTCATATTTTAGAGTTGAAAATTCTTAACTTTCTAGTTCGTTGTTTATTTAATAAAGTTAAGAAGTAGTATTGGGAGCAATGGCTCCCTTACAGAAAACAATAAATATGAAATGTCTTTAAAGAAATATGAACTAGTATATTTCATCAAAGCAGTATAGTTATTTTTTCTAACATGCATATATCATACACTAAGAAGTGTTTTAGAAACAGCTTGCCATAAAAAGGGTCACATAAAAGATGGAATCATAAAAATTTGAATACACCATAAAAAACCAGCAACAGATGTTAATACAACTACAATATAGTTCACAGTAGTAGCTGCAATTTCTAGAAACTTACAAATTCTACAGATGTTACATACACTTTTTAAATAGCTAAATATTGGAAGGCACATAAAAGAAGCTCTACCCATTGTTATAATTGCATGATTTGTCCAGGAAAATAAATTTCATCAGACTAGATACCATAGATGCAAAAGGGGAAAAATAAATCTTTAATGCAGAGCACAATCAGTTCCAACATAGCCATCCCAAAGACATCAGAAGTGTATTTACTAATGTGCACATTTTATAATTACAAGAACTTTTGAGTTCCCCAATTCCCCAACACTTTGAATTAATTGAGCACCGCTAGATTATAGGCTAGGTGTTTTTTAATTAATTTATATCTCACCTTTATGTTTATAAAACAAGTCAAAGTGGTGAACATATCTAATACTCCTTAATTTTCTTATTTTCCCCACAACAACAACCCTATAAGATGAGTTGGGTTGAGATAAAGGGAGAGATTGGCCTGGCCCAGTCACCCAGCTGGCCGGATTTGAACTCCCAGTCTCATGGTTTCTAGCAAGAGACCAATCTGACTCTTTTAAAGTTATCTTAAAGTGAACTCATTAACTGCTGGGATCTACAAAGCCTAGGTTTATTTTTAGAAACTTGAAGTTTGTTTTATTTATTTATATCTGTAATTTGTAATGTCTTTACTTATCTATATGAAAATTTAACTATTTCTATCTTGCCTTTTCTTCTGGATTGTAAGGCACTTTATTTGTGGCTTTCCCAACCTGGTCTCCTTAACTTAGTCTAACATCTTTAAGAGCTGCATTATATTGGCTGATCTACGTATATGCATTTTTTTTTCTATCTTCCACCTTGTCTCTTTCCTCCTTCCCGTTTTTTTAAAAATCATATCCTTCTTTTGAAGCCTGTTATTTGGCAGTTAACATTTAAAACTGTATAAATGATCCATGCAATTGAACCAGATTTTAAATTGATACTCTAGGATATTCAAAATAGTAAAATAAAAGCAATCAACAGGAGACAGTCTTCAATGTAAGCTGTCATAAACCAATCTCGCAACCTCAAATTAAACCGTTTTAAACAAGATCTTAGATTCTAAGTAGATCAGAATGAAGAGGACATGACTTTTGTTTCTTATGAATTAATCCCCCGCTGGTGTGCAGCTTTGTGTGACACCTGCAATGGTCTAAAAATGGGAAGCAGCAGGGGAAGCTTATTAAATTACAGTAATACTAAAGTTCTTACGCTAAGATGTCATAATTTTTTTTCTTAGAATAAATAGAATATTTTTTAAAACAATATCTGGAAAATACACTGATTCCAGTTACAAAAAGAAAACCCCAGGTCTGAAAAATACTTAATTCTTGAAATTACAACTGATGAGGGAATGAAACTTGGCCATCTGTAGCTCAATATGGTCACACAATATATTTACTAATTAGAATCCTTAATTATCACTGATAAAACATGACAACCTTTTACATTTAAACTTGGTATTAGAGACATTCTGCATTAGTCTTGAAACAAATGGTGGGGAAAATGTTAAACCCATGACAATTTTACATACTGTATGTTTACATGTAGAATGTAAATTTAAGTCTTTTGAAAACCAGGAATGAATGTTCTGTGATACCACTGGTTGCCTCTGAGGAGTGTAAGAAGTAAAAATTATGTGACTATGAATCTGAATTCTTTGGCATGGGAAAGAGAAGGGTTTTTTTTCATACCTGTGCAATAATGGACATGGGCGAGAAGTTAGCTATATCCTATAGATATTGCCCAATCCTATGACCACTTTAGAAGTTAAATATTATCCTGAAGCATGAAGGCTAGTTGGACTTGCTGCCTCAGTGCAGAGGGGAGAGGATGCCATGTGCACGTGAAGGAAGCTAAGCAGCCTTTTGAGATCAAGGGAGATTAAACCACTAAATCCAGAATTTTGGCAGTTCTCTGTTGGATACTTTTACAAGAGATGCAAAGTGAGGCACTAAGCCAGTGCTTAGAGACTTGAGAATTAGGAAGAGGTTTCATATTCTCTTTATGTAAAACTCACCAGATGGGAAAGTCCAATTAAGGGGATACTATGCCACACATTTAGATGGATCATTAAGAAATTCTCTGTAGATTTACAGATTCCATATCAGGATGGGATTTTAGAAGGTAAGGCATAAAGGTGCAAAAAAATTTCGTTTTAAAACAGTCTTTGCCACAGAGTTACCACTGGAATGATATTGTTAACTATGCTATCTTTATGTTGCTGAAATTCTCCTGGAGGAAGAGTCTTATTTTAATGCTGAAGAACACTTCCTGTTTTTAGAAAGTTAGAAAATTCCCCCCTCCCCAATTTCCTGAAGAACATTCAAGCAAACCTAATTATCTGTAAGTTTCTAAAAAAAAGTCACTCACACAGAAGATACCTGAAAACTAAAAATATCTGATTATATAAATAAATGGAGGAAAGTGTTTTTCATAATAGATAAGATTATCAGATACGGGACACAAAATATAGCAGTAAAGCAATTTTTTAAACAGTCTTAAAAATTCAGGAATCTTATGTCCAAATGACCAGTCAGCCACCATTTGCAGTTTACCAATGTATAATTTGTAAATATATTTTGTTCAGTTTTGAGCTTGCCTGCTGTTCTGAATTTGCCTACTATTTCTATATAAATGATACTTTTTTAATTACTTGCAGTAATTCCTAATTAAAACAAAAATAAAGTAAGCTTGTCCTACTTTAAGGCAAATTTAAATTTACTGGTCAGATATTTCCATTGTTTCCCTCATCTCTTCTGCCCTCAAAAACCATGGTGTTCAAATTATACCAAATAAAAATGTTAACATAAGAGAAAGAACTCCACAGTAAGGATAGGTAATTTTAGAAACCATCCACTTAGAATACTTTTTAGGACCTGTTAACCTTTTCAGTTTAAAAATTGCATCTCTCTTGATGTTAATTAATGCTGAGTATATATATATCCTTTCAGTGTACTAGTAGGTGAAAAAAAGAAGCAGTCCATCCTAAAATGGCATGCTAAATCTTTGTGTCACATGCCTGACAGGCTTCTACAATGGTATCTCACAGCATCATTAAAGGCAATCATAAGGACATTCACAAAGAAATACTTGTAAGGATTGAAAAATAAATTCCAGATTCTTACAATCTCTTCTGCAGGACAAATAAAATTGAACTTCAGAGGAACTAGATCAGAGGTGATATTCAGCAGGTTCTGACCAGTTCTGGAGAACCAGTAGAAGAAATTTTGAACAGTTCAGAAAACTGGCAAATACCACCTTTGACTGGGAATTTTGCAGTATCCTTCTCCTGCCACGCCCACCAAGCCATGCCCACAGAACCGGTAGTAAAAAATTAAATCCCACCACTGAACTAGATAGCCCTAGAAATTGCACAAAAAAGAATTTGTTCTATTATTTATTCAGTACTGTTACTTACTCTACACCGTAGAGAAGAATTTTGACCTAATGTTAAGCTAGCAGCCCTATATACTACATGTACAAACAAACAAGATGCATTTATTGATACTTTTTTTTAATAATTCCAATCTCATATGGAAGATTTCTTCTGGATTTTTCACATTCAATGTAAGAAAAGTAAAATTCAAGTTAAAATATATTTAGTCCAAAGTCTGCATTGCAAATGCAGTGTGTGTGTGTGTGTGTGTGTGTGTGTGTGTGTGTGTACTGGGCCGCAATGCTTGTTGATGTTGTCAATCCTTCTTGTTTAGATTTCTTTTGAGGCCGCTTTTTAATCAAGTGGAATCCATGTGTGTGTGTGTGTACGTGTGTATATGTATATGTGTGTGTGTATAGAGAGGGGGGAGGGAGGGAGAGGCAAGGGGGAGAGATATTATGTGAAAGAGATATAATATTGCACACACACACACAGAATAACACCATGGGGCAAAATTATACCTATTCTTTTAGATTAATTTTTTTAAACTTATTTTTTATGTCCCGGTTACATTATATGAATAAGCCCTAAATTAGATTATAATCTAACAAAGGCATCTTGAAGACTGTACTTGTTATAGTTGATTACACTACATTCTCATCTCCAACACTGAGTCTAAAGTCACCAATGTACCTGCAGGTATCTATCTAGATGCCCACAAAGCTCTCTGTCCTTTCTTTTTACATCACTTTAAGAATAAAATTGAATGGAGACTGAAAAGCAAAACAAGCGTCCTCTGTACTTCCATCTACATCCCACATAGACGCAGGTGGTATTTTTAGAAAATATAAATGGTCCAGGGCTACACAGATAATTACCATCTTAAGGCTAAGTTAATTGCTTTCTTGATAATTGATTCCCAAGAATTAGTTAAAATCAAACTTCCAGGCAGCACTTGAAAGGTCTTATTTTGGTGGTTGTGAGAATTAGCAGTGTATAATGGTGGTTTTAATGTTCTTGTTATGCTATTAATTGCTGCAAGTCTTGATTGATAACATACATACATACCTAACCGTAAGGGCCATTTCGTGAGCATTATTATACCATTGCTCTAAAAAATGTGTCTACTGGCCCAGGAAGTTTGCAGCATTCAAGCTTTTAAAAAGAAAAAAATAGTCTATTTATTTTGGGATCTGTTGGTTATAATTTGTAAATCAAAATGGTGAGTTGTAATTTGCAGGTTACTGTGATATGTGAATCTAATCATGATTAGTTTAAGGAAGGACAACTGAAAGCTAAAAAGGAGCTTATCTTAGATAATTAATAATCACACCCTTAAGGCAATCTTATCTACTACATAACTTCATGTAAATAATCCTTCTACAAGCATTTAATTTGATTCCCATTAAAAAGTTTATTGATAATATCAGTACATTTATTTTTGTGACAATGATTAAAGACTTAAGTTTATGGTTAACTGCAGCATTCGTTAATTATGAAACTTGAGAAATTTGTAGCAGGGAGTCCATAAACTATCGCTGGAAAAAAATGTAACGAGAGCTGCCACATTTTGTTTTTCCACTGAGGTTATAACTTTGTGGGCTTTCTTTTTTAATCAAAAGCACTGGTTTGTAAAAAAAAGACTTCAGAACATTGTTGATATATTGGTTTTCCCAAGCTAAGAGTCTGGTCTAACTTAACATTAGCTTCACATGCCCATCCCTGGCTGTAAACATCAGTGAGCTGTTTCCCTGAAAGTTTAAAGTTCTGACACCTAGCTTGTAAATTATGGTTGCAAAGACCATTTCAAGTCATTTCTGCAGAAATATAAGCGGCTTCCTCCACACATATCTGCAGTAGTAGCATGAACCTGAAATTACTTGATTGTTACAAGCTTATACAGTAGATGTTTCAAAATCACATAAAAATGGTCCAACAGCTGGAATCAGATTGGTATGTGCAAATTTTTATCTACACTAATATATCGAGATATGGGAATATGTACAAATGTCTGACAATGAAAAAAGCAAGAAAAAGACTTCTAGATTGGCAGACTCCTGAAAGAACCTCACAATAATTTCAAATGTTTTGACATTCAAAGTGTGTGTGTGTGTGTGTGTGTGTGTGTGTTAGCAGCATGGAGTACCTGACGGAAATATGGAGTATAAATCAATACTACCATCATCACTACTAATATTTGCATGGTCACTTCCGCCCTCGTTATCTCCCGCCTGGATTACTACAATGCTTTCTACATGGGGCTCCCCTTGAAGAGCATCTGGAGGCTGCAGTTGGTCCAGAATGCGGCCGCGCGGGTGATTTTGTTACACCGCTCCTGTGAGAGCTGCATTGGCTTCCTGTGGCCTTCTGGGTGCGGTTCAAGGTGGTAGTGATCATCTTCAAAGCGCTCCATGGCTTGGGACCTGGGTACTTATGGGACCGCCTGCTGCCACCAACGGCCTCCCGCCGCCCAGTGCGCTCCCACAGGGTCGGCCTCCTCAGGGTTCCGTCGGCTGGACGATGCCGGCTGGCGGCCCCGAGGGTATGAGCCTTCTCTGTGGGGGCTCCCTCCCTTTGGAATGACTTACCCCCAGAGATACGGACCATCACCAACATTCAGACCTTCCGGCGTGCAGTAAAGGCCCACTTTTTCCAACAGGCCGGCCTGGCCCAGTAACAATTGTGGGGGTTTTAAATTGGTATTTTAATTTTTATCTGTTTTATATGTTTTGATACAATTTTTATCTTTCGGCCACAAATTTAATTATTTTAAATTGTTTTTAACTCTATAATTCCTATAGCTTGTTCTGTTTTATCTGGTTGTACACCGCCCCGAGTCCCGCTTTTGGGAGAGGGACGGTATAAAAATCCAAAAAATAAATAAATAATATTGGTGTTTCTTTAATCAGTCTTCATTCTTGGATGACTTTCTAGAGAAGCCCTTTATTTATTTAAAATATTTATATGACCATCCATCAGAATCCTGAGTGGCTTACTTGCAACATTTTCAGAAATGGTTCATCCTTGCTTGCTTCCTATGGCTGAGAGAGAGTGATTGGCTCAATCACCAGCAGGTTTCATGTCTATCCACCCCCATCTGGCTGAGGAATTCTGGGAGTTGATGTCCTCCAGGCTTCAAGTTGCCAAGGTAGGAAACCCCTGGACTAGAACGCTCAATCTCTTGGTTTGTAGCTTGGGGCCTACACCAAACTGGCTCTTTATCACTAGTAATCAGACAATTAGTAAGGCTATTAATAATAATGAACAACAACAATTAAAGCTTCATTCTTCATCTGGAAAAAATGAATCAGAAATCCCAGAATTAATGATCAAGGTCAACCCCATCATTTGGTGAAGTGAAGCAAGTGTCAGGAGCAGACTTTAGGGAGCAGAAAGTGATTACGAGTATTAGTATACCACTGGGGTTGGAAATCACTTCTGAAGGTAGCCTACTGTTGTTAAATGGGGGTGATTCCTGAAATAGTGATAAAGGAGATTCATCACTGGCAGTTTTAGAGAATGTAATGGGAGCAGAAGGCATTTTGTTCCTTGCTTCAGGGAACAAAGCAATTTGGGAAAGCTATATTAACCAACAACGTGAATGTTCACAGCAGAGTAGAGTAGGACAGAGATTCCATTCTAGAAGAAGATAACATCTTATTTTGTCCAAGACATGATTCCACTTCTCATCTTTAATCAAAGAGCACACGCCTCTGGAATCTTTCTTTTGTAGCCTTACTAGAAGTCAATGGGCATTGTACAGGAAATCTAAACTTCAATGGTTCTAAACCCTTCCAGTCTTTCTCATATTTCTTTTTAAACAGAAAGTACATCCATAAATGCACACATACAGTGGTGGGATTCAAAAATGTTTACTACCGATTCTGTGGGCATGGCCTAATGGGTGTGACGTGACTTGGTGGGCAGAGTAGGGGAAGGATACTGCAAAATCTCCATTCCCTCCCCACCCCACTAACCTGCTTTCCACCTCTGTTCTCCTGCGCAGGGCAACAAAAGAAGACCCAGCCAATCAGCTGGCAGAGAATAGATGGGGGGTGGGGCCAATCAGAGGTGGTATTTGCCAGTTTTCCAAACTACTCAAAATTTCTACTACCGGTTCTCCAGAATTGGTCAGAACCTGCTGAATACCACCTCTGCATCCATAGAAATGGAAAACTGTAATTCAAGATTCAGAATGCTTGCAATTGTTCTGGAATACTTTGAACATTGCTTCTATATTTAAAGGGGAGGCATGAGTGCCTCCCCTTTAGAATAGAATAGAAACCTGACAGGCTATGTTCAAGACCAAGCGTCGCGCGACAGGGTGAGCTCCTGTTACTTGCCTCAGCTTTTGCTCATCTAGCAGATCGAAAGCATGCAAATGCGAATAGATAAAACAGGTACCACTTCAGTGGGGAGGTAACAGCATTCCATGTGCTTTGGCCTATAGTCATGTTGGTTGCATGACCACAGGAAGGTCTTTGGACAATGCTGGGTCCTTTGGCTAAGAAATGGAGATGATCACTTGGACAAAGGAAACTTTTACTTTTCTATGTTTAAAGCAACTTACAAAATACGTGTATACTTTGGAGTTTCCCCTCCAGGCTTCTATAGGGGAAAAGAAGCAAACACAGTCTTTCTATTATGGATGGAAAAAATTCCATTAGTGAGATTTGGAGCACAAGAATAGAAGATAAAGATGATGGATGCATTGTCATATAGCTGGCAAGCTGCAACCTAGGCTTTCCATATTTCTCAAAAAGAAAAACAATTGTTATCCTGATGATGATTTTCACAGAAAACACACTTTCATTCTCCCCCTGAATATAGTATTTTTTCTTCAGTAATTTTATTAAGCATTACAATTAAATAAGGATTAATTTTACTCAAGAATTAATACCACTAATAAAAAGTAAGAATGGAAATAACAAATGAAAAAAAGAAAAAATACAAAATATAAAAGAAAAAATAAGGATATAGTATGTGTGTGTGGGAGAGAGATTATGAAATGAAGCTTGACACACCTTAGGTCCATATAGGCTGCAATAAGGCTGTAAATTTGGTTGAAATCCCTCAATTCCCACTACTTGACTCACAAAAGGCTGCAGTTCCTGCAGTCTATGCATGAGAAACAGCTATCTAGAGTACAAGTGGGCAATTTTGCAATCTCTCCTTTTTCTGGAGAGATTTTGCCAGCCCGAATTCACTGTCTGCTGCAATGATGGTTCCTCCAATTTTTGCTTTTTCTTGGATTTGGGGAAGATTTTTTTAAAAAGCGAGGCCCTATTAAACTTGCAGGAAGACCACTACCAATTTACGGCTATTAGTTTCAAGGTTATTCTGGAGCAACAGGTAGATTAAGAGGACATATTCAGATCGTTTTTTACCCTTTTGCCACAGAGTATCTATACAGATAACGGATTATATAGTTAGATGATGTGTCTCTCAATCTGGAATGTAAGAAAAAACCACTTTTGGTCTGTTTGAAAGATAAAAATGGATATAATTCTGGGCCACTTAAAATGTGATTGCCATGCAGAGGCCTTTCAAAAGAACAAGCAAGTATAACCAGCAAGTATAACTAGCAAGTCTACATACTCTATGCATTGATCAAGCAGCCTTACAACATTTGTCTGCACACTTATGTCCTAAATTTAGCTTTTGTAGAAAGAGAGGGAGAGAAAGAGTGTGTTTTAAAAAGTAGTCACTGTCTACTAAAAGGCTGAAAAATTTAACAAAGAACCGAGTTACGTTTTCTGGTAAGCCCTGCTTTGTGAAAAAGAGCATCTGACATTATGCCACAGGCCAATTCCTCCAGTTAAAAAGGTGACACAGGAAGAATCAGGCAAAACAACAGTTGGTGTTCATTGTCAGAAAGGCCCAAGTCAAGGTTGCTTAGCAACACAACAGAAGAAAACTGATGGATGAGAAGCCTCAATATTACACTGGGAAGCTTATTTGATTTCCCCCACCACAAAGTCCAGTTACTATACAATATTCAGGATTTTTCTTTTATATTCCACTTTCTTGATCAAAAGAAAGGGCTACACAGAAACCAGCTTATGACTGTGGCTAGCTAGCCAGCACATAAATAGACCGTTTCTTCCAAGTTGCTGGTCCTTTACATCCAATATTTACTAATTCTTTGCCCAAAATGGAGTCATTTCCCCCCCTAAAATTAAGCCACCCCAAATTTGGCAGTTTTTATCAATTTGCCGTATGTGGGATGTGGAGATTGCTCTCAGGGATATCATTATACATTATTGTTTAAACAAAGTGGATTAATTATTGGATTAAAACATTAAAAATTGGATTCATTGGTGTATGTTTTTATGCAGGGTGCACCATTGTTAAAAAAAACTAGAATTGAGGGGGAAAGTGTCAGATGGAACTATTTTGGCCTACTACTCTAGAAAAGAATGATTAAAAAGGAAAATGAACAAAATTATAACCTTCACTAACCACCAAAATGTTTCTAATTTCAGAACAGTGATAAAACATGAAAGGTTGTGATACCTGAGAGTTAAATTGCCTTAGTTATTGTGAGGATAATGCTATTTCCTTACACCAGCGGAAAATCAAAAAGCCAATACAAAACTTCTGTCCCTACATTGTAGACACCATTTGTGACCTCTACATCCTAAATATAGAAAGTATCTCATTTCCATAGCTTGGTAATGATACATTTTTGACACAAAGCATTCACACTAATATTAGAAACCAAATACAAGTAGTCCTTGACCCATAACCATCCGTTTAGTGGCTTTTCAAAGTTACAACAGAACTGAAAAAAAGGGGTTTATGACCAGCTCTTGCCACATTTGCCACAGTCCCATAATGAAGTCAATGGGTGAGGTTGGATTTGATTCTCTTAACAAGTGCAGTGATTAGTTTAACAACTGTGGCAAAAAGGTCATAAATTTGGGCGCAACTCATTTAGAAACAGTCTTGCTTAGCAACAAAACTTCTGGTCATAAGTTGAGGACTAGCTGTAATGCTTTCAGTGGGAGGAGAGAATGGGTGATTCCTCCCCCCCAATTATCCATCTTTTTGACCCAAAAAGCTTAATGTAGGCCATTCCAATGCTGAAGTCATACCATCCCTGATCCAGCCAATATTCAAGCAATAGGCCTATATTATTTATTCATTTATTGAATTTATACTGCCACCTATTCGCCCATGGTGACTCAAGGCGGCTTATAGAATGTAAAACCATGTTTAAAAAAAACACACAATAAAAACTAACAAAAAGAATCAAATAAAGTAATAAAAGTACAATAGAATGAAATCTGGGGAAAAAAATAAAAAATCACCCCTCAACTCCCACCCCTCGCCCCAACGACAGCAGATCACATGAGCCATTTGATGGGCTCCATCCTGCTCTGGGTTACCCAGGCATACTGGAAGAACCAGGTCTTCAGTGCCTTCCGGAAGAGTATTAGAGAGGGGGCCATTCTAGTCTCTGGGGGGGAATGATGTTCCAGAGAGAGGGAGTCACAATGGAGAAGGCCCTTCTTCTGGGTCCCACCAGGTGTATCTCCTTCAGGGATGGGACCTGCAGCATTCCCTGCCTCCCTGCTTGGACAGGTTGGGTAGAAATGACTGGCGAGAGACGTTCCCTCAGATAACCTGGTACCAAGCCATGAAGGGTTTAAAGGTGACAACCAGCATCTTGAATTGGACTTGGAAGCAAATCGGCAACCAATGCACTCCCACAGGAGAGTGCACACAGAGTCTGCACAAAACTATGTGGGCCACTGCATTTTGCACTAACTGGAGCTTCTGGATGTTCTTTAAGGGCAGCCCCACGTAGAGTGCACTGCAATAATCAAGACAGGAAGTGACTAGGGCATGAGTGACTGTGAGTAGGGACCGTTGGTCCAGGAAAGGGCTTAACTGGTGGACAACCCGCAGTTGCACAAAGGCCCTCCTGGCCACGACTGCCACCTGCTCTTTGAGCAGGAGTCTTGAGTCCAGGAAAACACCTAGATTACACACAGGATGTGCTTGGAGTAGTATATCCTCCTTCCCCCTCCAAATGAAATCCATGTTATTGGCAAATGATTCATATTTATGACGGGTGAAATATCCCGGGGTCATGTAATCCCCTTTTGCGATCTTCTGACAAGCAAAGTCAATGGGGAAGCCAGATTCACTTAACAGCTCTGTTACTAATTTAACAACTGCAAGTGATTCACTTAACAACTGGGGCAAGAAATGTCGTAAAATGGGACAAAAGTCACTTAACAAATGTCTCACTTAGCAACAGAAATTTTAGGCTCTATTGTGGTTGTAAGCTGAGGACTACCTGTACTGGAAAGGAGAATTTAGAGCCAAAAGATTTTGCCCGTATGCCATTAGGGGTGTTGCTATTTGAATTGGCCTTGGAATATGCAGCACAGGATGTGAAAGCTTTCAAAAGATCTAGGTCATGATTATTTTTATATGATGTGTAGCTAACTTCAGAAATGCACTCTGACTCAAAAGTGTTATATCTTCAGGTCAAAAAATGGTTTGTCTTGTTAAGAATAATGAGAATGAAGAAAGGTAGCATAAAAAAAAAGAAAAGAAATCACGGGAAAACGAGATGTGTGTTGTTGAGTGTATTCATGCAAGAAGGTTACACTGGAGTCCAGAACCAAACATATGGGGAAATCTTTTAATTTGCTCTAAGAAAATAAGAAATCAGGTTTAATTTAAAAAAAAAAATCTTTATAGGCATGCTATTTCAAAAACCGATTTAACCCTAAAATTAATAATAGGTGCACTGGGAGTCAGTTAATAGCCCTTGCACATTGTTAACATTATGTACTTAATATTTGATAAAAACCATAGTGAATATGCATAAACACTTCTCTTTGGTACAAATCAGACATACAGATAATTTATGAGCTCCCAACCCCAAATTAATCAGTATATAAAGTAAGCAGCTTCGATCTGGGGTATTTCCAGATGTTTTAGATAGCAAATCCATGCTGACATTGATGGGTAGAAACTATAATCAGAATCACCTAGAGTCTACCAGGTAGGTAAAAGCTTCGTTAAGTCTCTCCCCCTGTGGCTCTGTTTAATACAATTAAATGAGGATAATAAAATGATGGTTGGTGGGGGAGACATTAAGAAAACAAAATTATTCCTTCCAAGATTCCTTTCCCTTCTATCTCAGCATAATTCAGATTGCAGCCACTATAATCTATCCCAAAACAATGAAGAGGAGAAAAAAATAAACACAACCTAAGTGCTGAGAACATGTGCACCATCCATGCTCCCCACTGGACAACGTGAGCACAACATGCATTTGGAATTATCCTTTGTCCAGAAAATGAATTCAACCTCACCTTCCAGTTCTTCACACTTAGTATAAAACCAAAATCAAACGCATGAAACTATGATAAGAGTGTGAGAACATGTCAAAACATCCAGTTGTCCCTTTAGCTCAGAAATGCCTACTCTGATAGTTGTCCTGCAGTTGAAGATATTTTGATTAAGTCTGCTTTAGGGTTGAGTTTAAAAGATTTTTAGTTTAAAAGATTTGAAAAATCGAAAGTATGAGTAGCAGTGGCACCAGTTTCCCACTCTCATTTTAATCAACACTGTCAGAGACTGAATTCAATGCTTACCCTGGGCAAAATCGAGTGGATAGATATTTTTCATAATGAAAGAGTAAAGCATATGGGGTAGACATTGGAGCAGTAAAGTTAGCCCAGTCTTTACTTAGAGAGTAAAACAAAAATCTGGGAATTTTGGGATTTTAATGGAATATAAAAATAGAAATAAATATCAACAAAGTGTGCCTTTTATCATATAGCAACAACCTTCTAAGAGTGTACATAGAACAATACAATTCTGTGTGATATTAAATGCCCCAAACCTCATGGTATCTTCTGAGATTTGCTTAACTTGTAAGATATGAATTAATTTTATACTGCTTTAATGTTGGCCGTCAGTGGGCGCTATTTAAGAGACTTGCACTAACGATTCCCAACCTGGAGAGTTGGTAAGCAAAAGAAATAATAAGGCTTTCCTAGACAACCCATTGCCATGCAGATGGGAGAATAGGCGTTGGCTTACTTGAAATCAGTTTCTCAGCACGCCTTGGGATAATCCACACAAATGGGTTGAATCTGCCTTTCTGCCCAGAGACTGAGTCATCAATCTTTGCCACACCTCTTCTGTCAGGGCAGGAAGCCACCTAACCCCAGTCACAATGAAGGTGAGGCCATTTGATGATCTTCCTGTGGCGTTGGCTCTGCCTCCCATCTGGACACTGGACCACATGGGTGCCAGGGTGGGAGTGGATTATCCCAAGGCATACTAAGAAACTGCATTCAGGTAAGCCAACGCCTATTCTCCAGCATACCTTTGGGATAATCCACACTTATGGGACATACCAAAACTGGCAGTCCCAGGAAGAAGTCTGGTCCTGTGCACTCCCGTCTGTATGCACTCGCTGTAGCACTCTTCTTCCGAAGGCCGCCTCAGCTGAGGCATATGTGTCAGTCTGCAATGCTTTATGAGTGGAGATGGGGAGGACCATGTAGCTGCCCTGCAGATGTCCTCAAGTGAGGCTTGCATCGTCCAGGTAACTACGCTTCTGGTCAAGTGAGCTGCTACCTGTCTGGCTAGAGCCTGGGTCTCGTAGACCTTGGCTATACAAGCCCAGATCCAATGGCCTATAGTTGAAGAGGAGACTTTAGTGCCCATTGAAGATGGCTGAAATGAAACGAACAGGGCCTCAATTTTACAATACATTGATGTACGTTTGATGTACCTGGGAAGAGCCGTCTGAACATCCAATTTGTGCCATCTGTGCTCTCTGTCATGTGAAGGAGCAGGGCAAAAGTCGGAAAGAATGTCTTCCTGAGCCCTGTGGAAACAAGAGTTTACCTTTGGGATGAAGGAGAGGTTGAGGCGCAGGACAGCCCTGTTGTCGTGGAATGTATAGAGGTCTTCCCTGATGGAAAGAGCTGCCAATTCTGATATGATGGCCACTAAGAAGGCAACTTTGTGCGTTAGGAATTGCAGGCTTACAGATTGAAGAGGTTCAAACAGGTCCTGAGTAAGGGCTTGTAATACTGTAGACAGGTTCCAAGAAGGATATCTGTGGACTGTTGAAGGTTTAAGATTGATAGCTCTTTTGAGGAAGGAGCAGATGACCAGATGATGAGCTAAGGAATTCCTCTTCCCGTAGTGCAACACGGTGGATAGGGCTGCTACCTGCCTGCATAGCCTACTAGAAGAGAACCCTTTGTCGAGTCCTGTTTGAAGAAGGTCCAGGATCTGTGGCACTGAGGCCACAGTTGGGGCTGTGCCCTTCTTGGTGCATAATCGATAGAATGCTTTCCAGGTAGCATCGTATATTCTGTTTGTAGAAGGCCTCCTCTTGTATTGATGACATTTCTGGAAAAGTTATCCCTCCTCAGGATTCTCCTCTCAAGTGCCAGGCAGTCAACTGGAGCCACTGAGGCTATGGGTGCTCCAAGACCCCATGGCTGAGAGATATCCTGCTCTGTGGGATCCTCCAAGGGCAGGACATTGACAGGCTCACTAGATCCACAAACCATGACCGACTGGGCCAGTGGGAGCGATGAGGATGATTTCTACCCGTTCTAGAAGTACTTTCCTTATCACACCCGGTATGAGGTGAAGAGGAGGGAAGGTGTAAAGGAGACCCTTGGGCCAGTGGCTGTGAAGGGCGTTTATCCTTCTGTGCCCAGCAACAGGAATCTAGAGTAAAATCAGGGAAATTGGGTGTTTGTTGGAGTGGCAAAGAGGTCGAGTACTGGCCTCTTGAATCTCTGAGCTATGTCCTGGAACAAATCTGGATGGAGACACCACTCTGAGTTGTCCACCCTGGTCCTGCATAGGTAATCTGCCTGGACATTTGCTATTCCTGAGATGTCTGCCTTGATCGACAATAAGTGAGCCTCCACCCAGGTTCCCAGTTGCTGTATTTCGGACATGAGGGATCTGGAGTGGGTCCCTCCCTGGAGATTGATGTGTGCTTTGGCCGCCATGTTGTTCATTAGGATCAGGTCACTGTGCTTTGGAAGTGTTTGAGAGCTAAGTGAATGGCTCTCAGTTCTAACCAGTTTGTGTTGTATTGAAGCTCTGCTGTGGACCACTGACCCTGCGTGAGCTGGGACTGTAGATGGGCCCCCCCCATCCCAACAGACTCGCATCTGAAGTGACTGTGACACGATTGGGTTCTTTGAATAGGGATCCCTTGGTGATTGCTGGGGAAACCCACCACCTGAGGAATCTGAGGACATCCGACTGGAGTCAGACCCTGAAGTTGGAAGTGCTGGTGCCTGTCCTCTGAAAGGGTAGGAAGAACCATTGGAGAGGCCTGGCATACTTTAGGGCCCATGGTACTATGGCTATGCACGAGATTAATTTCCCCAGAAGCTGGGAAAGCACTGCCAAGGGAGCCACTGTGACTTGTGCAATCAAGGACTTGATGCTGTCCTGACGCTTCTGGAATATACTTTGCATAGATTTATGTCTATCACCGCGCCCAGATGAAGGAGGTGGGTGGAAGGTATTAGTTGGCTTTTCTGGAAATTGATTGAAAATCCATAGCCCTGTAGGACCAGGATTGTGTAAGTCAGGTCTGATTTGGCTTGTTGGCTGGAGCTGGACTGGATTAGGATGTCGTCCAGATAGCACTGGATGCGCACCGGAATTGTTGTGAGGTGTGCGGCCAGTGCTGCCAGAACTTTTGTGAAAGTCCTGGAGGCCAATGACAATCCAAAAGGCAGGGCCTTACATTGATAATGCCCCCCGCATAATAGAACCTGAGAAAGCTCCGATGGGAGGGATAGATGGGGACATGGAGGTAGGCCTCCATCAGATCGATGGGCGTTAGGAGATTGCTCCTCCTTACGGTCTCCAAGATGGACTGCAGAGATTGCATCTTGAACCTCTTGTATTCTAAATGAGCAATGAGCTTTTTTGAGATCCAGGATTGCTCTCCCCCTCACCCCCAAGGATTTGGGAACTACAAATGGAGAAAAACTCGTGCCACCTCTGGTCCTGGCTCGATGGCCTGGATGTCCAGTAAATGCTGGATTGCCGTGTCTATAAACTTCCTCCTTACGTGGTTTCTTGGAGGTTGGGCATCAGGCAAAGGTCCTCAGAGTAGTGGACAGAAAATCCAGGGTGAGACTGAATAGGTCTGTTTTCAGGACCCAGGAATTGGATGTGATGGTCTCCCATCGGTCTGCAAATAGGGCCAGACAGCCGCTGATGGGAGGAAGGGTCTGGTAATCATTTGAATCAACAGTAGGGATGACCTCCTTTGCCACGAAAGGGCCATTTAGATTGAAACTGTTGTTTGTTTCTATGTCAAAATCCTGATCTATCTGCGAGTCAATCTGATCTGGGCTGGTAGGACCTTTGGAATTGTGAGAATTCCTGGCCTGAGTCACGAAATGGCTGTCTATAGGTGTAGGGAGAAGCCCTCCTATCAGCCCTCCTGGTAAGAGAGGAAAACACCTTTCTCTTGTCTTTATTCTTGACTATGAAGGGATTTAAGGCCTCTCCAAATAGGAAAGAACCCGTGTAGAGGGCAGAGGCCACTTTTAATTTGGTTCTAGCA
This sequence comes from Bungarus multicinctus, assembly GCA_023653725.1. Lineage (NCBI taxonomy): Eukaryota > Metazoa > Chordata > Lepidosauria > Squamata > Elapidae > Bungarus > Bungarus multicinctus. The sequence continues at coordinate 197,767,819 of CM042834.1, forward strand.
TCTGCTTGCCATTGTCATAGCCACAACAGATGACGAGAAGTGATGTTGGAGACCAGGGCCCTGGAGGAGAATCAGGCTGCATGCAGGGAGGAGTTGGCCACCACCCGTTTGTTGACATCCTGATGCATTCTGATTTCCTCAGAGGAATCATAGCTTGTAATTGGTGAAGCCAGAGAAGGGATGCCCTAGTGAAAAAGGATGTGGCCACAGCTGCTTTAACCACCCAGGCGTTGGCCTTATGTGTTCTGTGGAAATCTGGTTCCGCCTTTTTGTCCTCTGTCTTAAGGGCCTCTGCTATGTCACCTGATATTGCAGAGGGAGAGACCAAGGGCGCCAAAGGTTCGTCCAGAGGGGGAAGCTGAAGTGACTCAGAGAGGAGAGGGGCTATATTGAAAAAAAAATTACCATTGCCCACCGAAGTGGGGAAGGATCCAGACTGTGCCCATTGTCTCTGAGCTACGTCCCAAAATAACTTGGGACAAGGAATCTTCTGTTGGAGAATTGTAGGTTCAGAAAAAAACCCTGCTATTGGGTTCCTGAGTATCAGGTGAAGCAGTTGGTATAGTGGGTGGAGGATCAATTTGAGCAGTGGTCCTAGCCTTGTGGAGGAGGGATTTAAACAGTCCTGGGCTAAACAGACCTGTGAATGGGGGTGGATCAGCTGACAGGTCTTCATCTGATGAGAACCCCTGCTCTCCCTGAATGCCCTGCTTCTGATAGAGTGGGCTGGAGAAGCCTCCCTCTGGTGCCTGGAAAAACCCATGGAGGCCTGGTATTGCACTGGCTGAGGATTAGATCTTGGGGAAGAAGACTGGCTCCTCCCCCTCAGGGAGGAGGCTATCCCATGAGAAATGGCCTGAGCACTAAGGGCCTTAAGATCCTCTGATAATTCAGGGGCCACCCTATCTGCTGAGCACATCCCTGCCGCAGTTGGAGTAAAAGTAGCCTCAGATGTCCCAGTCCTGTCTCGGATCAGCAAATCTGTAGGACGAGGAAGCATGCAATCGAAAGGAAATCTCTGAGTTTGGATTTCCTCAGAGGGAGGGATAAATTCCTGCTCCCTATCTCCCTCGTGTGACCAAGCCCCTGGAACTGCAGACAACTCCTGTGCAAAAGGCTGCTGGGGGAGGGGGCTAATGGGCCCTGGCTGGGGGGAGGAGATATATATACCTCTCCTGGTCAGCTTGCTTCTGAGCTCTGGAGAATTGCTTTTTCAATGCTCTTTGCTTCCTTTCTTCTGCTCTTGTGGGCTTTCTGGAATAAACAGCCTTTGCCTTTCTCTTGTTAGCAGCCTCCTTACTTGCAGATCTGCCCTTCCTGGGACTCTGCTTGGATCTCTTTGCCCGCACGGGCTCCATGCTGCCTTGGTCAGCCATGCTGCTAATGCCCAGGTTGCAGGGAGGAGAGCTCTCTCAATCATCCAATCCTGCTGCTCCAAGGGGAATTCCAGCCTGGAAGCCTTCCCTGGGCTGCGGCAGTGGCGGCCCTACCAGTCTCCTGGATAGCCTGCACAACTCGCCATGTGGCCAAAATGGCCGACGCCTGCCCCGAAAATCATCTGGAGACTTTGAAAACAAAAGCGGCTGCTCTGGAGTTACCCAGTTAACCCTGGGAGCTCCACGATGCGCTGGGGGCAATTGTAACTTCAGCACACACCCTCAGGGGTGAGGGATCGTTTTGGGACTCTCCCTTGACTGCCTGGGCTGTTAGCCTTCAATTGGTAGTTCAGGGGGGCTGCAAAAAATGGAGCAGGCAGAAGTTCCAATTGCTGCCTGTTAATGATGATTTGGATACTTTGAGGGAGTTTTTGCAAACCTTTGGGAGAATCCACACTTTAAACTGCTGCTTTCTGCTGAAATTGTTGGAGCCAACCTTTGCCATGTCTCTATAGGGCCAAGACTGAGACCCATAGGAGGAGGTGTGGCAAAGATTGATGACTCAGTCTCTGGGCAGTAAGGCAGATTCAACCCATATGTGTGGATTATCCCAAAGGCATGCTGGAGAAAGTAGATTTTTCAGCACATCCATTTTTCTAAAATTGAAACAGAAGTCTCCCAGTCATCAGTGGTAGTGATTGGCCAATATACTCTATATAATGTCTGTAGCTGTGTTCTGTCTATCAATAGAATCTAGTTCTTACTCCCTGAAGAACGTGACTGCCTTCTTTTTCACTGGAAAATTTTAAAAGGGCAAATGATGATAACAAAACGGCAAAAGTCAGCATTTTACAAGATTCTACTCACCTATAATATTCACACTCAAACTACTTAGCCAAAGGGATACCAGAATATTTTTTCTTCCAAGAGTGAGAATAGCTTATTTTAATGACCTATTTTCTTGTGTCTAACAGATCACATACAATGTTGTTGTTTTATTTATAGCTTGTGATATGGTGAGTTACTTTAATTATTCATACAAGGACAGGCAGAAAGGAGGGCTTAGTGTTTGCTTCTAGTTCTGCCTTGTCACAAGGCAGCCCAACTGAAGTCTATGTTGCAGTAAGAACTTCAGAACTAGAGTAAGAACTCTTCAGAGACATAATAAACAAATAGAATCAATTTTCTTTTAATTTAAAATGTTGAATATTTTAATATTATTCAATATCTTTAATATTTTTAAAATATTAAAAACAACTTAAAGGAAGTTTCATGAAATATGTGTGCCTTAAGAATTAAAAAGGAAATGCCTTTCCTTTAAATAAAACCATTATTTTTCAAAATTCTGTAGAATTTCTAGCTATAGTGAAGTTCAATTCAGAGTTCATGAATTGCACCCTTGACTGTTTGACCTCTCAGTGATCTTCTGAGTGCTTAGTTTACATCATTAAAAGCCAGCAGAACAAAGTGAAAGAACAAAGAGAAACCAAAAAAAGAAACCATAACAAGCTAACCTAAATCTTGCAGAAGCATACCAGCACCCTACTTTTTGGTCAGAGAAAATAACCAAGTTTTCAGTGCTTCTGGAACATCAGCAGGATATAAGTCTGAAAAAGGATACGAATCCAGAGAGCAAGCATCACTATAAAGAAGGCACATTGCCAAGTCCCACTAGATGACACTGTTTAATTGAAGGGAATCTGAAAATATGCCCACCCTGCCAGATTTTACCACAAAGGGCTTTAAAATTGTTAACCTGCATCCTGAATTGCACAAAAAAGCCAACTGGGAACCAGTGCAGCTTGCAAAAGTAAGCTGCACAGGGCATATTGTGGCATGTCCATTACTACTTGCACCACTGCATTCTGGACCAACTATAGCTTCCGAGGATTTTCAAGGCAAACCCCACATAAAACATACCGCAATAATCCATTCTTACTGTAAAAGTGATTAGGGTATGGCTATCCAAAAATTCATTTCTTCCTTAATGTAAATGCATTTTAATACTTATGCAGTTTTTTTTAGTCAAGAATCATCATCATAAACATGGAATAACTGTTACCTTCTGCAGACCCACATACTTCCTCCACCTCAAGAGAAATCCTCAGAAACATGTGGCACATCTTAAAGGATCTAATGTGCTAATTAGAAATTAAATGCTAAAAAATGTTAAATTATTCAATTCATGAGTGGAGAGTAATTTTATCTATTTAATTCAATTTAAATGTAAATTGGAGAGGTCCTAATTTAATATTATCCTGTCCCCCCACCCCCCAAACTTCTTAGAGGGCAGCCTCTGATACACTGTTGAAAGGCCAAATGTGGTCTGGACAATATTGTGCATGGCTGCTTCAAAAGACTGATGCATTTCATGCTTCCCAATTAGATAGAGAATGAACTCTTTTATACACTTTCACACACACACACACACAGACATCAGATTCATCCCTAAACAATGATACTGCTTATGTATACATACAAACACACACACAAATAGATAAATAGTGGTACTAATATGAAATATGTAAAGCCTTGGTGATATTAACACCCATTATCTTTGCAAATAAACTTACAATGGAATTCCATGAAACTCAATGATGAAATTTAAAAATTGATTTAAAATGATCATGTCAAAGGGAGGATTTAGTGGGAGGAGGAGAAACAAAAAACTGTCCTAGACTTGGAGTCGAACAGAGATACACTCCTGCCTATCACCATCAGACACAAATTTCTGAAGCCCTAGATGCACATCAGAGTTCAGCACTTCAGGAATCTGCATCAGAAATTAACTGAACGTACAAAAATGCACTGATGTAGAGGATCAGTGGGACCATGGAGGACTACTGTCAAGTTTCCACTCATTTGCTGAACTGATTGGGTGATCTGTAGTTGTCTTTTATCCCAACATCCCATCCCTCACAAGAAGAGTAGGGGGAAAAAGGAAGGAGAGATTCTTTTAGTGTTGCTTAGAGCGTCCACAGGATGTTAAAAGAACTTTGCTTTCCCTTTGCTAAAAAAATCTGCTCTGGAGAACTGGAGGAAACTCCAAAAAATATCTGATCTAGGAGGATTTATATTTATGCACCATTTGTTTTGTGCAACATTTGTGCCTAGTTCTCCAATTAAGGAGCAGCGGCTCAATGCTCCCGACGATTGTTCTTCTTTTTGTGTTTTTACTTCTTTTTGTTCCTGCATTTTACTCCATCCTGCAACGGACTAACGTACTGTTGAGAAGACCTGATAAATATAGGACAGCAACTCAAAACTGAAGTCACCTATGCTTATACAGAATCCCACAATATCCCACTGGAGCTAGCAAGATGTCCGGGAGCTCTGTGGATTGCTGTCAAATTAAGCAAGCGTAGAAGACGGCGTAGGGAGAGAAAACATGTGGGGATGCAGAGCGGGTCTGCTAACTCAACTGAGGAAGAGACCGCAGAAACCCCCATTACCATCTATGTTCCTCATAAATGCCAGATCCCTCGTAAATGAAGTGGATGAACTACAGCTCCAGATCTCCCACAATCACACAATTCGTGAATGCTGTCTACTAATCGTCACAGAATCCTGGCTGCACCCGCAAATCCCTGATGCTACAATGGAGCTAGCGGACCGGACCTTGCACCGGCAATATAGACTCCAGTAAGAGAAGGGGAGGAGGCCTAATTATTTACATACATAAAGACTGGTGCACAAACAGCAAAATAACAAACAGCCATTGCTCACCAGATTTGAAGGCCATGACTGTTCAGTGTAAATCATTTTATTTGCCGCAGGAGCTAACAGTAGTTAGTCACTGCTGTATATTTACCTCCAGATGCTAAGGTTAGCATGGCACCCAGTCACCTTCAAGACATAATTATCATGCAACAGAGAGTTCATCCTGAGGGTGTTCACATCATTGCTGGGGATTTCAACAGAGCATGCCTAAAAACTGTGCTCCCCAAACTTTACCAACATGTTAAGTGCCCAACCAGGGGAAAAAACACACTTGATCATGTGTACTCAAATATCAAGATGCTTATAGAGCAAAACCTCTTCTCCATTTAGGACAATTAGACCATTTCACCTTGCTTTTACTACCAGCCTACACTCCCCTTAGGAAGAGAACAAAACCTAGCAGTCAAATTATTAGATGCTTGCCTGAAAATGCCCTCTCCCAGCTTCAAGACTGTTTTGCCCGCACAGATTGGAGCATCTTTAAACAACAGGACTTTGAGTTATACACAGAGATTGTGCTTTTCTACATGAGGACCTGTGTAGAAAATGTCACTGTGGACAAACGCATAAGGATCTTCCCAAACAGGAAACCTGGATGACCAGCAAAGTCCAGGCTCTGATCAAGGCCCGTGACCTGGCTTTTAGAGCAGGTGACACTTCACAGTACAGCAGTGCGAGAGCTGAGCTGAGAAGGGGCATAAAACATGCTAAGGAGATGTATAGGAGGAAGGTCGAGGGCCACTTTACTGACAGCGACCCACGGCAGATGTGGAGGGGGATACAGGCCCTGACCAACTATAAAGGCCAGGGCCCAACCAGCAGCGAGAGCAGCAGCACTCTGGCAAAGGAGCTAAACAGCTTTTTCGCACGCTTTGAAACCACCAAGAACTTGGACATACTGCCTCATGAGGACCATGACGCTGCACCTCTCTCTCTTCAGGTGCATGAGGTAAGAAAAACACTGAGAGCAGTAAATTCCAGGAAAGCTGCAGCGCCTGATGGTATTCCTGGTGCAGTAGTTAAAGCATGTGCTGACCAGTTGGCAGAAATACAGAGCTGTTTAGTCTATCTTTAACACATGCCATCATCCCACAATGCCTGAAGGCTGCAACCATCATCCCCGTCCCCCCAAAAACAAATATAAACACTCTCAATGACTATAGGCCCATAGCATTAACAAGCTCCATCATGAAGGTTTTTGAGCGACTAATCTCACAGCACATCAGAGACTGCCTCCCGCCCTCCATTAATCAACATCAGTTTGCTTATAGAGAAAACCGATCTACAGAGGATGCTGTGGTCATCACACTTCATAGAGCGCTGAGTCATCTGGAGAACAAATAGAGCTATGTGAGGATGCTGTTTGTGGACTACAGCTCTTCGTTTAACACTATCATCCCAGATATACTAGTAACCAAACTGTATAATCTGCAGGTCCCCACGCCCATGTGCTCCTGGATTAAGAACTTTTTGACAAACAGACCACAGTCTGTTAGACTTGGCCCCTACCTTTCTTCCACTATTACACTCAGTACTCATTCCCCACAGAGTTGTGTCTTGAGCCCCCTGCTATATGCCTTGTACACCTTTGACTGCTCACCAAGCCACGCAACAAATACCATCATAAAGTTTGTGGATGACACGACCGTGATTGGTCTCATCTCCAGAGAAGATGAAACGGCATATAGGGCAGAAGTAGAGAACCTGTCTGTCTGGTGTTCACAGAACAATTTGTCACTGAATGTCCATAAAACCAAAGAACTGATTATGGACTTCAGGAAACATGGACAGGACCATGCCCCACTCACTATTAACAGAGAACGAGTGGAAACTGTCTCTATGATCAGATTCCTTGGCATTCATATCTCAGCTGATATCTCCTGGTCCCCTAACACCAAGGCCATAGTGAAGAAGGCTCAGCAGCGGCTGCACTTCCTGTGGGTTCTCAGGAAAAACAATCTGGAAAAAAGCTGTTGCTGGCTTTCTATAAAGCCTCTGTGGAGAGCACTCTGACATACTGTCTAGGTGTGTGGTATGCAGGCTCCTCAGCTGAGGACAGGAAAACTGTACAGAGGGTGATAAACACAGCTCAAAAGATCATTGGTTGCCCTCTGCACTCCCTGGAAGACTTAACCAGGTCCTGCTGCCAAAGCAGAATCAAGGCCATCATAGAAGATCCCTCACACCCTGGCAATTATCTTTTTGACTTGCTGCTGTCTGGACGGCGCTTTAGGTCAATAAAATCCCACATCACTAGACTAACAAATAGTTTCTTTCCCTGGGCCATCTGAACTGCAAATAAATATAAGTCACTACCATATTAAGATGTGAAAAGATGTGAAACCGCAATACCTCATTCAGATGTATAATAACATTACAGTACAATCCATCTCTTGTGTATTACACTCGGCAAAGTGTCACAGTCAGTGTTGGATGTATGTTTTGTGTATATTCGTAGATATTGTACTCTCAAATTGCAAATGGAGATGTGGATACTCTATTTTTTCTTATTTTTATCTTTAAGTGCTTTGGTTTTATTGTATTGTAAACAGTTGCTGGGGTGCATCCACAGTTTCGTTGTACTTGTACAATGACAATAAAGTTCTCTTCTTCCTCTCCTCCTTCTAGAGAATGTTAAAACTTTTGTTGGAACAGTCCCACTTTGCTTACTTAACTAGACTTTCCGGAGATTACTGGATTTATCAAGCATAGCCCATGATAATGCTGTATTCAGTCAATTTTTTTGTTCATATTCATTTGGATAATTTCAACTTTTATGTATCCCTGAAGGATTAGGGACAAGCAACAGCCTTCCTTTCTATTTGGGCACACAACTTAATTAATTAACACTGCTGTGATGTGTCACTTCAGTCTTGTAATTGACTGCAGAGATACACATCCCAAACTTGTCACATACACTCATTTGATATATTTTCTCTGACTTCAAGGCGGAAGGTTAATCTTGTATAATTCCCCTGCAATTCTGTTAAACAGAAGAAAGAGAAAGCAGACAACTGAAAACTACAATTGCTGGAGGAAATAGAATTACTACTAGTAATTGTCAAACACAAAATCCAGAGGTGGAATGGGAAGAATGGTCTATGCTGTCACTTGAATAGCTGGGGGAGGGGGGGGATTACCATGCAACTTAAGATTAATTAATAGCTTCCATTTGGACCATATATCCCTACCTCTTCATATTATAAATAAAGAGAACCAAAGGCTTTAAGATAAAACTGTCTTCCTATGTTAGCTACCTAGAGGTTATAGGAAATGAAGTCCAACATATCACATAATATTAAGTTGAAGAAATTGGTTGAGAGACAAGCCCATAGTACTCCAATTTTGAATGCTGAAACATATACATTTGAAGAGGAATACTCAAAAGTATCTTTCAGATTTTAGGAAGATTTTGAGGGAAAAGAAGACAAGTTGATAACACAGCTAAGTCATATTTATGCATAGGTTCAAAACTAAATGTAAAATAGCAGGGAAAGGTTTAGCATCATTTAAGCATACTTAAACTACTTGTGTCCTTTTGAAGCTTTATAAGTTGCTTTGGATATATGAGCTGCTAAGTAGAAACAACATTTTGAATATAAATACAGTAGGCACACAGTTTGAAGAATGCAAGCATTTCCCAGATGCATTTTAAATTTGCATATGTGACTTCCTTAATTTATGCTTTTAGTGTAACAAGCAACAGAAACTACCTCATTAATCATAACATGCAGCCCTTTGGTTACAAATTCCATATGTTTATTCATTCAGCCAACTAACAGGTGTATACATACACATAATTCCGTATTGTGTTGCATTAGCAAGTAAGAGTAAGAGAAACATTATCTTCTGTAACCATTTTTAACATATTCCAGCCAGTTCAGTCTAGTGGTTAAGGCACTGGGAAGTAGAAATAGAAAACTTGAGTTCTGCTTTAGACACTAGAACTAACAGATAATTTTTGTCCAATCTTCCTGTCTCAGCCTTAGGCAGAATCACTTCTGAAAATGCTGCCTAGAAAACTACAGCTGTCCCTGCAGTCATCAGACTAATTAGAATGCAAGAACCAAAGGAAAAATCTATGCCGACCACTGTCCATGGTGCTGATCGATCCAGGCTGCTAACAATTCTGCAACCTCATAGCATAGATTCACTTTTTTGCTTCTGCTTCCAAAACTAAATAGTGTAAATTTAAATAGCAACCCATCTCACACATATGACTCTGAGTTGTGTATGTACAGCCTTAATGTACACAACAGATAAGTATTCTATATGCCTATTTATTGAACTACACAATTGCCATAGTGCTGGACCCATGTTACATGGGTGGGTGGGTGGGAATTGGGACCTTTAGAAAACACAATCTGTTCCAAAATAATTACTATGAATCAGTACATTTGAAACATTATGTGAAGGCCTGGTTTTCTAGAGAAGGGGAAAGGGGGAAGGAAAAAGAAGAGCTCTAGCAGCTGCAAGATGGATAGAATCAATCGCAGCAACAGCATTGGAATTGCTGAAGGACAGATCACCATAGAGAAATTCTATCTTGTGATTGCTAAGAGTTAACAATGATTTGATGGCACCTTATCAATCAATCAATTAAAAATTATGGATCAGACAGTTTAAAATATTTTTAGAAGAATGGATACCAAATTAAACATTGGAATAGCATATTTTATTATCAATTCCTTTGTAATTACAGCTACTAGGGCTTTCTCTATTATATAGTTGATTTATTAAGATACTTTACTAACAAATATACTACTCTGTTCGTTATATTATTTATTTCTTAATGTAGATTTTTATATATTTTTAAAGCTGTTGTTTTTATATTTATGTTTTTTATCAAATTGCCCAGAATCACTTTTGGTGAGATGGGTGGTTATACAAATTTAATAAATAAACATAAACAAATAAATCAATACATAAAATCTGTCATGGTGAGGCTTTGTATTCATGCCATTCCATTAAGACATTATTTTTAAAGTGTTAGTTTTCAAGGGCTTTTTTGTTATTGTTGCATTTATTGGAGGTGCAAGCTGACATAACATCATGCAGTTCTGGAAGCTGGAGTTTTAAAAACAGACTTTTATGGCTAGGAAATGACACAGTTTAACAAATTAAAAAATGGTTCATTTCAGATTAACAGGTGTGGGCATGCAGCATATCACTTTGTATTAAAGATAAGAAGTGGTAGATGCAATGGAGAATGAAATGCTTCACCCTGACAAACCACTACTCTAATACTTCTATTGTTTACCTAGATAAATTTGTCTGTTTCATTGAGAAAAGCTTGTGATTATCCTTAACTTTGCAGTCATCACGTAATGAAGGTATGCCTGTGATCTAGTGATGTCCATCTCAATTGCACAATTAACAATTATATGTTTTGTGTAAACTGCGGCCTTTGAAATGTTTTAGCTTAGTCTATTGTATTGAATTTGGGTAGCTTTGTGAAACGGTGTGGTATGCTGGATGCTCTGTAGTGGGTAAGATGATGCTCCAGAGAGTTATAAACACAGCACAAAAAATCATCGGTTGCTCTCTTTCTTCTTTGGAAGAGATTGCAACCAGACCCCTGTCTAGGGCACAAAAAACCTCCAGACTGTTCTCATCCTGGTCATTCATATTTCGAATTGTTACCATCAGGGAGACATTATAGGAGTCTTAAAATGAGGACTAATAGATTGAGAAAGTTTCTTTTCCAAGGCAAAAATTGTCTTGAATCAAACAGTACATTTGTGATTTAGTTCTATGTATAAACTGGCATTTTTAAACTATCTAACTTAATATATGTTTTAAATAGGTTTTTGACTAGGTTTTTAATTATTGTTATTATTACTTTAATTATTTTAATTTTTAAATACTGTGTAGTGTGATTGTGATGTGGTGTTTGGAGCATTGTGCCGGAGTAGCTTTCAAATTTCATTGTATTTTGAATGCAATGACAATAGAGGTATTCTATTCTATTCTTTACTGCAGTTATTAAGCCAGTTTCTCTTATGCAGCATTGATGATACACACTCCCAAAAGCTTTCCTTTTAAAAACTAAAGATTTAAAATAATTACATTCAATTTCTTCAAAACTGCTGCCAGCTATGTTTCCCTTAATCAAAGAGTCATATTGAATGGATCCCACAATTTCTCATCCTTCAAAAATCTACTGTATTCTCAAGACTGGTTCCATGTACTTAATTATTTAGCAACCAGATTGCTTAACTGGAATGATCCTCCCATCTTCTAGCTTTTCAATCCGGCCTATGAATATGATGCATTTTTTTCTCATTATTATACCCCTGTACTTTTGGTTTTATTCCTGGATATTTTTAATCTACTTCTCTCCTCTCAATGTTCCCTACTTTATTTGCTTTTCTTCTAGGTAAGTCCTTGACTTATAACCATTCATTTAACAACTGTCTGAAGTTATAATGGCACTGAAAAAAGTTACTTACAACTAATCCTTACATTTATGACTGTTGCAGCATCTCTACAATCACATGATCAAAAATTGGGCATTTCACAACCAGCATGTATTTACAATGGCTGCAACATCCCAGGTAATGTGACCACATTTGCACCTTTCCAGCTGGCTTCCAAGAAGCAAAGTCAATAGGGGAAGTCAGATTCACTGAATGATTTTGTGATTCACTTAACAACTGCGGTGATTTGATTAACAACTGTGGCAAAGAACTCGTAAAATTATTTAGTGTTTTCCTTAGCAACAATTGCGGTTGCCAATTGTGGTCATAAATTGAGGACTATGTATATTCTCACAGCTCCCTTCCCAGGGATCCTGGAAACCACAACCGATGTCCTTTGGATGACTTCTGGGTACTTAACCAATTGATTCTTGATTTTCAGTTTCTGATTATTTCTCAATCTCAGTAGGTTTTGTTTAATGTTAAATAACCTTTTGTAATCTCAAAAGCAGCTGCTCCATATCTTGATTGAAAATTGATTTTTAAAGGCTGAAACTAGAATGGAAGCAGTTTCATGTCTGCTTAGAGTAACTTCCTATTTATTAATGTTGCCTCAGTTCTAAATATAGAATAAAAGCGAAAGCAACAGGGGTGGTAATAATGAGACAGATATACATCATGCTGGGATTTGGGAAACACTGATAAATTAGACTGAAAAGTTAGAATAGAGGGGATAGAATTTTGAATTATTCCTTAATAATGCAAAAAATTGACACACTGACTCTTAAAACTATTGCATTATGATTCCCAGTAGTCCAACTCAAAAGTTAATTCTGCTTCTGGAATAAATCGTCTTCATTGTAAAATATTACACCCAATGAAATTAGGTCTGTAGGATTTGATCTAGAATGGCTTAGTTGCACTTACTTCATCAAATGTGTCATTAAATGTCAACTGACTAGTGCCTTGCAATAGTTGCCTTATATCTAATAGATCTATTTATGTTTATTTACTACTCAGAATAGACTGCTTCCAGTGTGCCAATTTGCAATCATTGTCACTATATTTGCAATGTATTGTTTCCTTAAATAATAGCAGATGTACTGTACCTATATTTTGAAAACAGCCACAAAAGTTGAATGCATCTGTATTATTGTATATATTCTATTTTTAGTAGGCTGTACACCGCCCCGAGTCCCTTTTTGGGAGAGGGGGCGGTATAGAAATTTAATTAAATAAATAAATAATAAATAAATTACAACAGAATTGTAGGATAACTGTAAATTGTAGCATGGCAAGAAAATGTCAGAAAAAAAAATCACACAGTGGTAGTTTTATCTCAATGTTCTCCCACAGCCTGATGCTTTTAATGAGAGGCAACTGCTGGTATGCCAACCTGCCATTTAAGAAATTCAATATCATTATCAACTATCCATTTTAAATTAGGCTGCCTTCTTTGTCGGAGAATAATGTATTCATCATGCAGGCTGGAAGCACTCAATAAATAATCATACTCTGAGCTGTGGGAGCAGAGTGTGCAGCATCATTCTACTACTTGTTAACTCTACAGGCTTGCAACAAAGAAAAACAGGGAATGTGGGAGGCCCACAGGGAAGTTTTAATTGGATCCCAGTATCCAGAGCCTGTCTCCAGACACATGGTGGGGAGGCTGGTGTTGGGGGAAGTTGCCCCAAACAGCAGAGGAAAAAGCAAATAGCTTCTCAAGAGAGGAAAAACAAATTCTCAGAGCCATAATATTTAGGACCAAGTAAATACAAGGAAAAATGCTGCATAGATAATGGCTGCCAATTCTAAAGGCAACACGGTAATGTAAATCCCAAATATGAAAAAGGAATAACTGCACATCTGTCAAACACAATTCATGGTTTCATGGGAAATTATGGAACAGCAATTTCCATATGTGACTTCTGCTCTGAAAAAAGCGAGCTGCTGAGGCATCTAACCCCCAGGCTGCAAGAGGCAATTAAAAACCTGAGGATTCAAGCAAAAGGCAAAGATGCCCTTGGGTGAAGTTCTAGCTACTTTTTACAGGGCTCTGTTCTCCACAGTTTTTGCCATCCGAAGGCTATGTCTCTGACAGTAGACTGGAGGAACCCAAAAGCTTTAGAAATTGATCTGCAATCTGTTCCAGGCTGAATGTCTCAATTTCTCCATTCAAGTTTTGTTTTGTTTAGTAGGGCAGGCAGTGTCTCAAGAATCTGTGTGGTTGAAAACTTCAGTGAGAGGAACCTATATGGACATTCTCGGTTATCCAGGTCATGGTTGTCCCAAAGGTGGTTTTTCAAAAGGCAACTGGACTGTGTCTTTTGCTTGAAGATGTTTCGCTTCCGTTCTCCACCATTCAGTCCAAAATGAAGAAGCTTCTTGGATGATAAGCAAAATCTCTTCAAGCAAAAGGCAAAGCCCAAATTGCCTTTTGAAAAAGCATCTTCAATGGGAAACTGTTCAGAAAGGAACAAATATAATGTAGCTTGGCCCAAATTAGCCCACTTTCCTCAAGACAATGGAGTTAAATGAACGGACTGAGCTTGGGTTGGGCATAATTTTTTTTCACACTGTTGATATGCAAACTGTTGGTTTCTTTTAATTAAAATAAGCATTACACTTTGCAATCCGTTGTTCTCATAAATTTCTTTTATTTAGCAATGACTGCTTATGTGCCATCAAATCATTTTCAACTCCTAGTGACCATTTTCTATTTATAAAATAGCAGGAGGACTATTTAGCAGTAAGACATACATAAGCTTCTGACAACGAAAAATATGTAAAACTTTCAGATAGTTATATCCACCACAAATTACTCAACCCAACTTTAATAGAAAGCATGCTGTGTGAACCTAATAGCATCCATAAGATATACTGTATTTATCATAAAAGTCATATTGTATAAAATAAGACATTTATATCCCTCTGAATAGCAATAAATTATGCCTCTACTTAACAGGTAGGTTAAGAGAATATTTGAAATTTCTTTTTGCTGAATAGCAATCTGAACAGGCATCAGATGATAATTAATCCCATAGCATATTTATCGTTTTTCAGATCTCTCTGAAAAATCATAGGAATCAGCTTTCTATCAAAGATGAAACACTAATTTTCATTAGTTTAACAATATTTTTTAAAGTAACCCACTCTAGCATACACAACAGTAAAAGTTCAAATTCATATTATGTAAGTCTACTTATAGCCATAAATCATGATTTAGAGGCCACCATATCAGCACAAGATTAGAAACTCAAGAATAATTGACAATACAGAATGACTCATCAGTTAATGAACACTCAACTTAACCAGTATGGATCTCTTAATTCTAATTCACTAATGTTTTAATCCAACCACTTTAACTTTTGTACAGCAAATAACAGTGTAAGAACTTATCTCTGCATGAAAACAGAAATGACAGTTCTTTAATGTGAATCCATAATTCAATGTTCAATATTTCAGTAACCCCCATGTTTGAAAGAGACAAACAAATAAGGAGATTATTAGTCTGGATGCCTGGATCAGTTTAGTTACCAGGAAAATGTAAAACACAACTTCCACCAAGACAAATGTAGTCCTTAAGCTCCGGCATATGCAGATTTCCCTTTTTCATCTTTTACAGAATCATGCACTTTGCAAAATGCTCAAAAACCTGTTCAATTTTATAGTAAACTGGTTAGGGTTTTCAGACATTTTCCAGCATGTCAGATGGAGAAGTATTTGTGTCAAACTCAAAGAATTGGCAGAGACTGAAAGGTTAAGAAGCTCTGTACTTTTGATTATAAACTGTAATCAAATTGGAAAATTAAAATAAGTTTCTCTAGGCAGTTTTCACACAATTTAATGACAAAAGTAGAAAAACCATAGCATGAAACAGACACTATAAAAAGCTGATATGGAAGAGAGCAAATGTTTGAACTCCCTAATTCAACACATTAATTGTAATGGAAATGTGCAGACACTCATACTCAGAGATTTCAAAATTGAGTAAGGAATTTTTAACAGCTTTCTACAACTTTACAGTGAAAGATTATGCAGTTTCCCTGTCTTTTGTAGTGTTGGGCTCAGTTTTCTAAACTTAATACAACTGGTCTTTCTGGTACTCCCCAGTCACAGGAAGTTCAGAAGGCCATTTTATTTATTTTAGTAACCATACTAAATAAGGAGACATCAGCCGGATTAGCCCAATTAGTTTATTTCAGAGGAGCAACCAAAAGCACTGAAGGAATTCGGACTTCCGGTTGTCTTCCTGTCACATAGAAGCGGCATCCATGATCGTGCACATTTTTGCTCCATGCTCCCTCATTGGAGGGTCCCAATTGGGATTGGAACCACCCTGGAGGGATGGTGAAGAAAGGGGGATCCATTGGAGGGTTGAGGGGAGCCGCATCTCCCCTCCTCCACAAGGAAAACCCCCTCTGAAGACAAGCTGCAGCGGTGGTCAAAAATAGCCACCATGAAGACAGGAGGCAGTCCGGGAAAATAAGACTGTGCTGGAGCAGAAAAGTTGGGAGTGAAGTGTGAACCAGGTGCAATTTACGGACATTAAGGTACCCCCAGAATTAAGAAATAAAGAAATTTTTCATGAAAGACTGTAAAAGCAGTGACCAGAGAGTGAGACAAGAAAATTGGAAACAGGTGAAAGTGGCTTAGAACTTTGAAAAGAACTAAATTGAAAGAGGAAATTAGAAGAAAAAAAATTGACTATAAAAGACTTGAAAATTAAACGATAAATATATGATTTTGGCACTAAACAGGGATAACTAAATGCTGAAATTGAATATGTTACAAAGAAATAATAGCTAATAATTGGAATTACTGAATTATTGGAATTTAAAAACCTAAAAAGGAAAGAAAGTGAAAAGAAAGGGTGAAACTTGGACTTAATAGAGAGTGCCACCTAATGGTAAAGGAAAAATTTCAGTGACTCTTTGAAAAGTGTTTGGTCCATTTTAAACTGGAACTTGATAAAAAAATAAGAGGAACTTTGCAATAATACAGAAACCCTGAAAAGTGAAAAAAAACAGAATATTGTCAAGATAAAAAAAGAAGTATGAAGAAATTACCCTGGAATTATTTGGTGACTTTGAAAAAATTGAAAGAGGAATTAACAGAAGGAACCTGGAAATAAAGATTTATGGACATTGATTGTTGGAAATAAATATCAAAGACGCTGGTTGAAACAAATTACTGGACAATTGGATTGGACTTAAACATTAAAGAAAGGAAAAAATAAAAATTAAAAGAAGTGCACAAAAATGGCAGAACTTTGTCTGGAAATAAAATAGGAATTAAGAAGCATAAAGGAAATAATACATGAAAGACTGGAAATATGCAGTATTGTATTACAAAAATTAGAAATGGCAACGCTGGAGAACAAAGAAGAACAAAGGGAGCCAGCAGGGCAGGAGTTGAACAAAGAAGAAGCCAGCCTTAATAAACAAATGGAACAACAAACATTAAAAAGGGGGGGAAATAATGAAAATTAAAATTTGGAGGTTTTAGGGGATAACTAAAGAGGGACTTGTCTGGAAAGTCAAAACAAAGAAAAAGGAAACAGCAGAAAAGGAATTACAGAAGAAAGCTCAAGAGAGGGAGGGGGACAAAAACCGGAGTAAGAAATGGAGGGGAAAAATAAAGGAAAAAAGGGGGAATAAGAGAAAGGACCAGAAAATAAGGGGATGTAGAAAGCAAGCAAAATTGAAAAGAAATTACACAGTTAGGAGAACAAGAGATAATGGATAGATAAAGAATAGGAAAGGGGATTCTGCAAGGTAATGTGTTGTGATACATGAGAATATAGATTTTAAAACTGAAAAGATTGGAACTGATATTTCTTTTTTATTTGGTATTTTTTAAGGATTACTGTTAAATCATATATAGATATAACTGGAATAAATGTGAAAATGGAAAGTTATGATAAGAATACTAATCATACTTAATAAAATGAAGAATAAAGTTAAAATGAATTATGAGGATTGTAATAGAAAGATTAATATCAGTTTCTATAATTAATTGGATAGATTAATACATTTGAAATAATAAATGACATAGAATGTAATTGAGGGAAAGAATACCATGCAAAATCTACATATATTGTTATTGTTATTAACCTACAATGTGATAATTAAAAAGTGATTATATTATGGTATTTTTGGCACACTCGAATTGATAATTAAAGGGGGTAATTTTTGAACTATTAGAATTAAGATGAAACTTACTGAATAATGAAATAAAAGTATGTGATAAAATTGCAAATGTGACAGATAAAAGTATAAAAGTATAATGAATATAGAAACGAAATAAGAATTTTAGATTATAAAATAAGACATGATAATACTTAAAGAAAAATGAAATAAGCTAGATATGAATTGAAAGTGGATAAAATCAGTGTGATGAACATAAGAATATTTGAGAAAATTTACAGGAAAATGGGAAAAGTAATGATATGATATGAAATTGAATATGAAGGATAAATATGTAACTAAGGTCACGTTTGTATTGAAATGTAAAAACCTGGAACCATATTGTTCACCAAAAGAGATGTTTTTAAAATATAAAAATAAAAAAATTAGTACAAAAGCATTGAAGGAATTCACAAATATGGATTCTTCTCTGCCAATTCCTACAATTCCAAAACTTGCCATTCGCTTTGAGAGATAATTAACAGTCATCCAACCATTAATAAATTAATCTCCATGAATTAATTAGAGATTAATTAATCCTTCTCGAACTGTTTAAATAGATAGCTATCAAACCTCATTTAATGGCAATAAATGTCACAGATAAAACTATGCCTTAAGTGAAGAAATGCTTTCTTTTAGCTGACTTAAAACTCCCTTTACTTAATGAAATATCAGTACTGTTGTTTTATATCCGATTTGCTAAATTGCCAAAAGTTACCAAAAAATCCTAAGATCATTAACAAGAATTGATACTCTATATGTGCTCATCTGGATAAAGGAAAGTTCCCTTATTTCCAGGTTCTCCAACAATAGAGACTTGTGACAGAAGTTGTTCACCAACAGATGCCTGAATTCAGCAAGATTTAAGGGCAAATATATTTTTGTATGGAACTTCATATTTTGACATTGCAGGGAGCCCTTGATCAGGTTCAGGGTCTAGTCTGGAATTATGGAAATGAACTCATCTATCATTCAAAAACTAGTCAAATCTGAATCAATGCTTAAACCTGCAATAAGATTCACAGAACAGAGTTCTTGCAGAGCTAACCCACAAAGAAACAAGCAAGTATAACTTTTTTTTGCTTTTCTGGTATGAAATAGAACTTGCGTCCCATAGCTTTGAGTGGAAAAATATGCCGAAATAGATACAAATTATTCAAGTTCTTTTAAAATTTGTCAGCAAAAATAATAATCTTGAATGTCATTGTTTAGAATAGAATGCAATGAAATCCACAGTAAACTCCAACACATTTTTTGAATTTCATGACTCTAAAATCCAGGAGATTAGTAATAAAGTTTGTTATTACATGATTCATTTGTATCATCACACAAATAAACCAAAATACTGTGCTGATAAAAAAAAATCACACCAAAGGCAGAAATCCTGAAGACAAATAGGCAATGCAGGAAGAAAAAACAATTAACATATACCAATATAGCATATATGGATAAATGGTGACTGAGTATATAAAAGACCTTTCTTAAAATTCTGTAGATTTTAATCCAGAGGAATTTTTTTAACAGAGAATCTGAAAATAGCAAATGGATTGTTGAATAGTAGAAATTTTTATAAACCAATTTTCAATGCACAATGGTATTAGCTGACAAGCAGCAATTATATTTACATGTTTTAATGTATGCATGCATATCAATATTAACCTTTAAAAGATGGTTGACTTTACCAGATGGTTTGGTAATTATTTGTGGATATAAATCACTCATCCATTATTTATGGATATAAATCAAATTATGGATATAGATCAATGTTTGAAGGATTAAGATGGCTGCAGGAGACCATCTGAAACTTCTGATGATGACACCATAAAACTTCTGATGATGACACCATTTCCCCCCAGGTTTCTAGGTGGTTATAAATGAAAATGGAAATTTAGACCTCTACAAGGCAAAAAAATTCATCCCAATGCTTAAAGAGACAAAAGTATACTACTGAAATCTATGCATTTTTCCTGCTGAATTTCAAGCCAGCAATTTGGAGGCTCTGGCAGTTACTTATGACCTCCAGACTGTTCCCTTTTTGTCTGGGGCACGGGTATCAAACTTGCCACTTTTTTCCCATTCACGGAGCTGGGATGGGCATGGCCTGGGCATAATGCATCCGGCCTTTGGGCTGCCAGTTTGACAGTCCTGGTCTAGGGCCACAAAGTTAATAGTCATAATAAAACATTCCAATGTCAGAAAACTTCCCTTCCATTTCTTTTGCTAAAGAAATGAATTACACACACAAAAAAAAATACAAGCCCCTCCAAATAGAGACAATCTTTGGGTTGCATTTAATTTGAGCATCAAGATAACTTAGTAGTAGGATTCCCGTTTAAATAGTTTAGATCAGCGGCCGTGACCCGCTGGTGGACCTTGAGAAAATTTTGGTGGGCCGCAGAGAAATCTCACCCCCAGAGCACCCCCCCAAAGCAATTAATCCAGGCAGCACAGAAACACAAGGTTGCGCCGCCCACATGGCCCACAGGAACGTTCCCCGCCCACTCACTCCTTACCTGGCAAACTTGCCTGCTAAATTCCTATTTTTCCTTTTTCCGAACATCATCTGTTCTGCTGTGCCGGGAGATTTAGATTAGCTAGGGAGCAGGAAATGGTTGGATTTCTTGCTTTCTAGCTAATCTTTAGATCTTCAGCTCTGCCGAACCTCCTTTAGGACTGAAGGTTTGCTTGCAAACAAATTCAGTGCAGACTCGCGGCAAGCAAATTTGAGAGACTGAGCTAGCTGATGGCAGATAGATAGATCACTGAATGATTCTGTGGGCAACTCAATCTGCCTGCTTTGCCTGATTTTGGGTAAAAGTTGCTCTTTTTTAAAATAAAAAAATCAATATTTACATGCATGGTGTATTGTGAGTTAATTTTGTGAGTTTGCTTGCAAGCAAATGTTATGTGACGGATTGAGCTAGCCAATGGCAGATAGATAGCTTTCTGAATGAATCTGTGATTCTGTGAGCAACTCAATCTGCCTGCCTGTTTTGCCAGATTTTGGGTAAAAGTTGCTCTTTATAAAAAAATTAATATTTATATATTTATAATATTTACATACAAGCCATGCGCAGCCAGTCACATGACCACCAAGCCATACCCACAAATTAGGCCACGCCCACAGAACCGGTTAGTGGTCCCGGGTTCAAAAATTATGAGTTTGATGATCCCTGAGATCCAAAAGGTTGGCGACCCCTGGTTTAGATCAGGGCTGTCAAACTCACAGCCCGAGGGCCGGATGTGTCACGTGCTGGCCCACTCCTGGTTTAGGGAAGGGGAAAAAAAAGTCGCAATACATCATGTGATGCCACCGTGACCACGCAAATTTGACACCCCTGATTTAGATGTAGATTGATTTTTTTGTGTAACATTCTGAAGTAAGCCACGTTAGTCTTAACATTTCCAAAGATGAATATTCTAACATGGACAATGCTTTGAAAGAACTGATAGCTGAAAAATTACATAGAATGGTTATCTATTGGGTTATAGATGGGAGATACCAATTAAGTGAAAAAGTCAAATAATCAGAGAAGCATTAATTGGCTAAACTGATGCATGTGTTCTTAGTACACCAGAAATGGGCAGAATGTAACCTTCCATTGTTATTAAGACTGCAACTTCATCATTCCTTACTACTGGCCATGTTAGTTAGGTTTGATGCAAAGTCACCTAAGTAACCTCGTGATAATTATTAAGGACAACAGTTTTAATCTGCGCCCTTTATCTTCAAGACCTTTGCAGAAATTTCACATTTTGTCCCATAATTTTCTTCAATCATCTTCACCATGTGACAAAAACAACTTCATTAACTTCAACACTTCACAGCTGTGTAAATTTCAAAACCTTTTCATCTCAACTGTAAATTTAGCACTTGCTAAATTGGGTTACAGCCCTTAAATCTTACTCATTAGGAACTGAATTACCCTTATTCCCAGTAGGGACATTTTAAGCCTCCCACAAAATATAAGGGATTAATCTTAACTGGTGACTTGTTCCTTTATCAGCAGAAAAAGCAAAGAAAAAGGAGGAGGAGAAAACAGGGTCACCAGTAACACTTGTCAGCTTTCTAACTCAGCTCTGTCCACATAAAAAGACTTTTCAACCATGGGAATAAAAACATGCTTTTCAAGAAACCAGGAACAGAAATGGCACATATAAACCTGTATAACTTTTTATTTCCAGTATGAAATATTTGTCAAGTGTTGTCTCAGAAATCCTATCTAGTGAAATTTCATTTATTTCTTATAGCAATATAACCAAAAAGGATAATTTTCCATTAGCCAACAAAATACAGGTAATCCTTGACTTACAACCACAATCAAAATTCCTGTTGCTAACAAAACATTTAAGTTGTTAAGTAAATAACTGCAGTTGTTAGTAACACGATTGTAGAATGAAACTGGCTTTCCCATTCTGATTGCTTGTCAGACGTTTGCAAATGGTGATCACATGACCCCAAAACTTCATAAATAGGAGTAAGTTGCTAAGTGTCTGAATTTTTGAATATGTGACTACAGGGATATTACAGTGGTCGTGTGAAAAATGGTCATAAGTCATTTTTTCAGTAACATTTGAATGGTCATCAAATGAACTGTTGAGATCTACCTGTATTTATTCCCTCAAATAATATTAGCTAGTAATCTATTTTTATTTTGAGGACATGTACAAAGTCAGTTCACATTTTACAGAGCACATGATCTGAGTTAACCCAAAGCATGAACTCATGTAAGAGTTTCTGTTATATCTATTTGCAATTAAGTTAGTTTAGCTTCGCATCTTCAGTGATACATTCAGAGGGTTAAAACACCTTTTGGCATTATGCTTCTCGGAAAAAGGAAATGTTTATTTCTTCCAACAAATATGAACATGATGATGGGGAGGTGGGGGGTTAAGAATACATACAATAGCTCTGCATCTCTTAGATAAATCCCATTATAATTCCCTCTAATAGGAGTACTAACAAGAATATACTCTTGGCTAATGGAAAGCTATTCCCAGTGTGCAGATATTTAATTTATAAAAAATTTGGCTAAATAATTATTTCAACAGGAACAACAACAAAAGAACTGAGACTAAAAACAATTTTGCAAGAATATATTCATGAACATTTTTTTTACTTAAAATTCAGTTTAATGGACAATGTCAGAAATATGTTGAATATTTTTGAGTATTTGGAGCAATATAACAAGAAAAAAAAGCTGCATTGATCTTCTTAGATGCAGATAAGTCTTTTGACAATGTGAACTGGGCTTTTCTGTTCAAGGTTTTGGAAGCTGTAAATGCTTAGATTGATTTACATTTCACAAAAAAAAAATTTTTTAATGGAGATTCCAACAATATTCTTGATATACAAAAAAGAACAAGACAAGAATACCGCTCTTTGTTCCTTGAAATACTGAATATAGATAAAAGATGAAATGATTGTGGAAATAAAGACTGAAAAAACAAAACTCGTAAGTTAAGGGTTGTTGCAGAATACTCAAGTCAGATCCTTTAAAGGGAAATGAAATATTAATATGCAAATTAAATGAATTTGGTCCATTAGCAGGTTTCAAGATAGGAAAAAGATGAGAGTATTAACAAAAAATGTGAAAATAGAAGGAGGAACAGAATTGATGAATAAGGTAAGTTTTATGATTGAGAAGATAACAGCTTGTATCTCTATGATAAATATGAATTACATGTTAGTTCAAAACAACTATGTTAAGGCATGGAATGAAGTTTAAAACATCTGTTACGATGGGACAAAAATTGCAGTGGACACTGCTGGGGAGAATTACTGTAATAAAAAGATGACTTTCCTGAAATAGGATTTTATAAAAGAGATCTGTTTCGACAACTGATGTACCATTTGAACAGTGGCATATCTAAACTGTTATAGCAGGGAGAAAGAAAGCACAAATTAAATATAAGGTGTAATGAGGTGCTCTCTTGGTGCTCTCTGAGCTTTGTTATTTTCTTGTAGTTGTTTCATTATCCAAACTAGTATT
Source organism: Bungarus multicinctus (assembly GCA_023653725.1). Classification (NCBI taxonomy): domain Eukaryota; kingdom Metazoa; phylum Chordata; class Lepidosauria; order Squamata; family Elapidae; genus Bungarus; species Bungarus multicinctus. The sequence goes on from CM042834.1 coordinate 197,791,515, forward strand.
AGTCAACAATAGATTTGCACTAATGATATTACCTAATTTAGATAATGGAACGTTTACAAGAAAAAAACCAAGCTCAGAGAGGAAAACACGCAAGGACCCTCATTTCAACCCTAGCTGACCTACAGATATTCTCCTTTATTGATAAGGTGTTGTAAGATGCAAAAGAAAGAGGAAGTTTGTGTTTACCTGATTTAAAACTGAATTTTGCAGCTTTTGCTTTGGATGAAACTGTAGGGTTGCTGAGAAATAGAAGGCTTTTGGAGTAAGAAGCCATGATCTGAGATCTGGGTGGCATGTATATTTGTGGTTTGATAAAAGTGAAGGTTGCTGTGGGTCTAAAAAAATCTAATGTAATGTATTAGATGTGCCAAACTGAGAATATGAAATAGCTACAGGTGTAGGTTTTGCCTGAAACCAGCTTTCTGTTTCCAAAGCACAAAACACAAGCATTTTGTAGACAAGAAACACAAACACTGTTTGTGAAATATTAAAAAGTTTTCAAGGAGACATAAAATGTAAAATAAACTCAAAAGAAGAACCTGTGGCAGAGGGCTATAGTGGTTAATGATTCTCTTATTTACAATTATTAGAAATATTAAAGTAGATAAAAGAACTTATGGTTTTGAACATTGTAAGACTGAATTTGAAACATAATTGTGCACAAATGAATAATATATAATTACTAAAATATATAAACTTTTATTGAAATATGAAATGGAAGAAAACTGAAAGAATGTATAATAAAGTGGGCTAAATTTTTGGTTATAATATACAGATGGAACAATGGGAAAATATGTGGCTGAGGACTAAAATTTACACTATGTTATAATCTTAAAAAGAATTTTTAAAAAATTATGTAACCGCAGACTAAGAGCTAAATTTATATTTGTACTTGTAACTGGTATAAAAAGGAGTGGAAACTACTTATTTGTACCTTTTTCCTTTCTTTTCTATTTTGTCTTTACTTTCCTTGCACTTTTAGCTTTCTTTTTTATTTCTTTTTTCCTCATATTAGTTTGTATTAGTTTTTACTTTTTAAAAAAATTTTTTTCATAAAAATCATATTAAAAAAGATAGAAAGCACAGACTTCTGGAAACTTTTTCCCCCAAATAACTTTGAGAAAAATAACTTTTAAGTTACATCAAAAGCTATTTTCCATCACATAGCCTTCACTTTTCATCCTAACTAACATTGCTTACGTAATGGAATAGACTAATACCACCCCTGCAGTGAACTGCAATGGAGCTATTTTCTGATCATGTCCTATCTGTGTCCTGAAGTACTCATGTTCTACTGGTGTTCTGAACCTCTTGATTTGGAGGGCAACTGAGTAAAGTCCTGAAACTGAAAACAAGGAGAATTAGAAACTGGTTACTTAACCCTGGGATCATGTAACTCCTCTTAACCAAATAACAGAGTTGGAAGGAACCTTGGAGGTCTTTAAGTCCAACCCTCTGCTCAGGCAGGAATTCAGAAAGTACTACCCAATTATTTATCTCCCAATCATTACGAATTTCTCATTGGGCCCTAACTCCCTTTTGCTACAACATTCGTTTAAAAATGAGGCACTTACGACAACGTATAAGATTCATCAAAAATATCAATGCAAGATATTTTTAATATCAAAATTCTTGAAGAATGGGCAGCTTTTATCTTATGCAGCTGATGGAAGGTACAAGAAACATATACGGACCTTAAACTTGTCAGATTATGTTATTTCAGGGTCATAATTAATTGAAGAGGTGAACAAAGGACAAGGAATCACCAAACTGACCTCAAATCTATCCAGAAGCACATCAAGGAAACTGAACCAATTCCAATGTAAATCACAACAAAAATGCACATACATTTAAAAAATGTATTTTAGTTAAAGTTTCTGAGATTTTTATATTTAGCTTTGCAATTTACTCCATTTTAAAAAAATATAGTACTGTTTAAAATAATGATAAACTCCATGTTAATTTTTCTTCAGAATAACTATTTATGCTTACCTATTAAGAGCCATAAGATTATAGATTATTCTAGCAAGACTATTTAGGATTTCTTTTTATTCACTGTATTTAAGCATGAATGTTGCAGATATGTAATGGCACATACAGGAAGTGAATGAGACATAGTAAGGAGGTGTAGTAAGGAGATGTATTCTCTCTGCACATAAGCCAAACCTAACAAACTCACAGGATTTTTATTAATGATGGAATTATACTTCCATACAAATCCAAATGAATAACTAATGGCACCAGAGACTCACTGAATGACCTGCTTGATTCAGGATCTAATCAATGCTAATGGTTTTCATTCGCTTAATTAAGGGAGAATTTTTCTCACTTTTTTAAATACAAAATTTACACGAGCTTTTCTAACTAGTAGCTAAGTGTCAAAACATCGCTTCCCTCTTCTTGACAGATTTAATCTCATTAGCAGTTCTCACTGAAGACCAACTAGATAAAAATGATAGAGCAAAATGTTACAAATAGTGCATCATGCTTGCATGTAGACCAATTTCATTCCCTTTCATTACTTTCAGAATGTAGAATGCCAGCTAATTTTGCCCCTTTTGAAAAACTGTAATAGTTTAAGGAACAAATCAGAAGGCCTCGCTGAGTCTTAACGTACCCATTTCAACTTTTAACATCACAAATGCCATGTCATCCCAGAGCCAAGTCATACCAGGTCATAGCCTCTGGAGGACTCTTTTTGATGTATGAAATGAGTCACATGTGATCTTCAAGTTGATAAAAAATTGCAAAGAACATACTTTTAGAAATTGAAAATGTGTGAAGAGGGACAGTTCCATTAAGTCAACACAGGTCTATTTCTCCTGCTTACTGGGCAAAAGGGTTCAGGGGCATGAAGTTTTACAAACTACAGAGTCACTCACCCATCCAATGTTAGAAGATGCTTTAAAAGGCTTTATGCTCTCTTTAATGGTTCACAAAAATGTGGTCTTTATGATGCATAAAATTTAGGTCAGAGTTTGCACAATTATGGAATTTACTTCGTTTTCCTACCCTTGGCTTACATCTAAGTAAAGATCACCAAATCATGTTTTTTGAAACGCTAACATCAAAACATCCATTCTGCAAATCTATCAGTGAGCCAATCCAGTAGAATTAGTAGAATTTACATCTGTGTAACCTAAATATCACTGTCACTAAATGTCACTAAATATCACATAATCCCTAGGTTTTCTCTCCAAAATGGCAAGAGGGCTCACTGTGCGCATTATTTCATCTATTTTTAAACCACCTCCAGTGGCAGATGCAGATCAATGGGACAAGGTCAATTTTTAAGCACCTTTTTTCTTCTTCTCCCAAACTGAGAAGAGTAGGATTTTCCTGTCCCTTCCCTTAATCTTTCTCTTACTCGGGAACTGTTCTAGTTATCAAAATTGAGTTCATTGCCCCATTATCCATCAGGCAAATATATCTATATCAAAACATTTCACGCTTGTCTGACGCTCCTAACTTAAATAACCCTCCCTGCCCATTTTTTAAGTAGTATTTGAATTCAAAGATCCATAACACCCCTGGACTTATTATGATTATTATTTTAACTCAGCTCTTCCTCCATCCGAGGCAGCCAAGATCCAGGCCTCGAGAAGATACCTCTGCAGGATAAAGAGGTTTACATAAGCGCCAGGCCCGGCGAGCCAACCAGAAAACACCAGGACCGTTAATAAGGAGCCCGGCACGTTATCACCTCAGCTCGCCCGCCGGATTTCGCTCCCATCCCCTCCACCCCTTCCCTCCGCGAAAGGCTCGAAATCGAGTGGGGGCAGCACGAACAGGCATCTCCCGCACTTTGCAGGGGCCAAACTGCCCGTCAGGGAAGGGTCGGTGTGTATGTGTGTGTGTGTGTATGGAGGGGAAGATGGGAGAACGAAGGGAGGGCGCCCTTCCGACTCGGCCGAGACCCGAACTCCGCGCGTTCAGTGCCCTATCGAAGAAGCGCCATTCGGGAAAAAAAAAAAAAAAGACCATCAAAGCGGGTCGAACGGCCGGCAAGAGGGCGCCCGTGGGTGCGCTATTACTTCGCCTCCCGCAGGGGGCAAAAAAAGCGTCTCTCCTCCGGGGCGTCTCTTCGCGCCGGTCTCTCTCTCTCTCTTCGCTGCACCTTTGGGCGGCCAAATGCTGACGGTCAAGGCGTTTTCTTCTCTCTGCCGTTCTCTTTTCTGCTACTGTGCAGTTCCCGGGGATGGGCTTTGTGGGTTTTTTGGGGAGGGGGGGGGAGATAGAGGGCACATTTCACGGGCGCCTCCTGCAAGAAGTGCGCCAAAGAGGCTGCACAAAACCGCGCGTCCCCTTGCCCCCCCCCCCCCTCTCTCTCCACAACCTCCTTTCCTAGCCTTTCGCTTTATGAAGCGACATCTGGCGGGTTCTCCTCCTTCGGGCGGTTGGAGGAGAAGGGGGGGGGAAATGAGGCCATCACAGCCCCCCTCCCTTCCCACCACCTCCACCACCAACCCTATAGGGCCGGGGTGCGGAAGGCAAAGCGCAGCGCCCCCTAGAGGCCCCTCTCGCATCTCTTGATTCCCAGTGCCGGGAAAGCTGGTCAGAGTCGACACGCATCTCTCTCTCTCTCTCTGCACCCCTTCCCCACCTCAGCCCCAGCCCGGAATCTCCTTCGAGAAGCAGCCCCGGTTTTCCCGACGCCCTGTCTATACCTGCGTCGCCTTGTGGAACTGCTTCTTCAAGCCCGCCACGGACATGGTGGCTGCGGAGGCGGACGGGCCCTGGGAACTGCTGGGCGAGCGGCCGGGGATGCTTCTTGCCCTCTCCTGGCTGTTTGCTCGGTCGTCCCCCCCCCTCCACCTCTACCTTCCCCGACGGGCTATCAGATCCCGGCTGCGGTGTAGAAAGAAACACCCTGACGTCAAATCGTGGGAACTCGTCCTCTTAAAGGGAAAGGCGCCCCACTTTTTATTCAGCCCCCTTCTCCTGCCTGGCTTTCCCGGTGGGAGCCGAGGAGGAAAATGTAGGCGTCTTCTTCCTATGACACACTCTCTCTCTCCCCTCTCCTTCTCTTTCTCCCTCCCTCTTCTTCTCCCTCTCCTCTCTCCCTCCCCCTCCCTCTCTCTCCTCTTTCTCCCTTCTTCTCCACCCCTTCCCTCTCCTCTCTCTCTCCCGCACCCTCCTTCTCCCTCCCGATCCTCTCCCTCCCTCTCTCCTCCCCCTCCTCCTCCCCCTCCTCCTTCTCCTCTCTCTCCTTCTCTCCCTCCCTCCCTCTTCTCCCCCCCCCCCCCATCTCTATGCGGGAGTTGTAGATCAGTGGCATTTGGAGATCTCCACCCCCTGGGACTAAGAGTATTAGGCGATCGAGTATATTGTCAGGTTGTGTGTGTCTTATGGATGGAAGGGGTTGCCCAAGGCCAGTTCAAGGTGCGTTTCGGTCCCTGCTGCCCATCCCGGATCTTGGTTCTTCTCGGCAATCCTGCCTTGTGAGTTTTAAGATGGGGGGAGATCGGGCTCGTCTGCACACGCTCGCTCGGCTTGCAAGTCGCTGGAAGTTTTGGGGTGTTTTTTTTTTCCCCTCCCCCGGAAGAAACGGAAGAGTTAAGAGCTGGCAGCATTCGGACCAGGAGTCTGCGACGTCCCCAAAGCTGGGAAATTGCGGGGTTTTTGGTTTTGACAGGGTGCGAATAGTAACCGCGGTGATTTTAGTGGGCTTGGAATAATAAATCCTTATTTAAAAATAAATAAAAATAAACATGCATCCTGTTTGCTAACTAGATGCTTAGTGCTTTTAGTGTGATCTGTTAATTTGTGGGTATGCAGTGGTGTTTAAACCCAGCCAGCAAAATTGATCTGAATACCTAAAACTCTATTGATATTAAATTACCATCTTTAATATGTGTGACCCTCAAATGGGACACGTTTTTAACATACTGGGTTAGCTAGTCAGTGGTTTTCTCAGCAGTACAGGCCTATTAATCTTTCCTTCTAAGTTCCCTGCAATTCCTTCTCATTGATCATCTTTAACAAGAGGTAGTTGGAATTGGAATCAGATTCGTGAATGTCTGCACATAAAAAATAGTGGCAGTTCAATCACACCATTTCAGATACCATTGTGACTTTTTTTTATTATACTTCGTTAGATATCCCTAGTTAAAATGATCAGAAATAAAAAGCAATGACTGAGCAGAAAATCACAATGACTTTAGACATTAGTAGAGATTTGCTATATGTCTGCCATGTACTACCTACGAGTCCTATTTTCTCTACAACAACCCTGTGAGGTGGATTGGGCTGAGAGAGAACAACTAGTCCAAAGTCACCTAGCCGGCTTTCATGCCTAAGGCAAGCTAGAACACAGTATATGAAATTGGTTCTCAGTTACTCTTAGGAATGCCCAAAATACATGGGTACAATCTACCAGTTAAGAAAGAGACTGTTGGTTGCATGTCCTATTAACTAGTAAGGGACTTTTTTTTTTTTTTCAAACACCAGGGAGGCTGATATGTAAATAGAATGAAAATAATTTAGGTCTTAAATTATTAGATCTATGGAGATTCTCAGTCGTCCAGGAACATGGTTGTCCTAAAGCTGCTTTTTCAAAAAGCAACTGGACTTTGTTTTTCATTGAAGACATTTTGCTTCTCATCCAAAAAGCTTTTTCAGTTGCCTTTTGAAAAAACACCTTTGGGATTATCATATTTAGATATAACCTCATCTTGGGCATTCCCTTGAAAAAAGCTATGTTGTTCAGGAATGGTGGGTTGTTGTTTTTTTTTCCTTCTTCTAACCCTTCATCTTGGAGGCTCATGAATCAATAGTTTTAAATTTAAATTTAAAATTGTGGTCTATGATTGATGTCATCTGTGTCAGATAGGTTTTTGTTACTTTGATGACATCAGTAATTACTACTGATAAGCTCTCATGATAATTGGCACTACAACTATTTCTATATATTCCCTGTATTTTTGAGCTGGCAGAAGAGAAGACACTACAAATTGACTTTGATTTGGAAGAACAGGAAGATGGTAAACAGTGGTTTGAAAATGCCTAAGAAGTCTGGAAAACCTGAACATTTATTTACTTTCCTCCACCAGGCCTTGATTTCAACCAGGCCTTGATAGTTTTATTACAACTTACCTATGATCCTCAGGAATGGCTTCCAATCTCTCTTCTGATACTGAATTCATAACTCCCATCATTTCAAGTACTTGCAGAAGAATGGGAGACGGGAGGAGAAAGGCAGATCTTTCCATTTTATCTACCATAAGCAAAAGCATTAAAATCAAGACATGCCAAGTAAGTAAGCAATAAAAACTTCCAAAGAATGCTTTGAAAAGTATCTCTAAAATATGGTGTAAAAAGATACAAAGAAGCAAATTAGGTCAACATTTATTACAGTATTGTTTTGCGTTATAGTTCTTCATAAATTACAAATCCACTCTTTCTTTGTAACCTGTTTCAAGCACATTTTGCTTTTTACTTGCATACATACAATTATGTCTTCAAAATATTTACAGCTTTGATTGTGAAATTCAGTTGTCTTTTAATGTTTTCAGTGATTTAGTTATTTCTTGTTCCCTGTAATACATATCTAACTCTACATTGATTTCTATAGTTGTCCCTTCATATCAACACAGTGCATCAGAAAGACCAGAACTAAATATCCATATATCACTGTTAATACTTCCAGACCAAAAGCTACTACTTGTCATTCATAAAAAAGATAAATGTGTGTGTCCATTTGGACAGCGTTCTCTTTACACCCATGCCAGTTTTAAAAACAAGAATTCAAATACAAATAGTATGACAAAAATTAAATACGGTGTCCCAAGCCTGGTAGAGCTGCCCCAACATTTTAGAGGCTGAGATAAGACCTAGCAATTTACAGAGACTTTGGCCGAGATCAATTTCTTCACTTAAAATATTGCTTTCTCCGTTGCGTCGATCTATGGCTGCTTCTAGTGTTTCCATATGAATTTCCCTGTTTTATGTTGCTTGCTTTACTACCGTTTTACTATTATTCATAATTATTGGTAAATAAGTTAATACAAAGAAAGTTGGAAAATTTCTCAGAAATACGATCTTGGAAATACAGTCACACATCATTGGAAGTACTTTTGGAAATGGTGTGGATGTATAGGGAGTTTTTGAATGAGTAGGAGTTAGAAGGACTTGAATTAGGAAATAGAAAATGGGTGATATGATAATATCAATATCTGCATACAGAAAGACAGAATGGCTAAAGCCCAAAAAACCCTTAAAGTTATAAACAGCCACACTCTTACGATGCATTTGCTCAGCACATACATTTAATTCCAAGATGCCGATCTTATTGTTATAAAGATAAAATACCTGGAGGATTCATCAAGGAAAAAGGCCTTGGAGAGGGCTGAGTCAATAATCAAAATGAAACAAACCTGTTCCCAGATTGGCAGAAATAAAGGAGGAGGCAGAGTTAAGGCATCCACTGAGTTGAAGGCACAGGTGCTGTGAATGACACACAAATTCCAATTTATTTTATTTTGGGTGCCTCTTCAATGGGGCCCTTTCCTTTCAAGCTCACTTCTCCATATTGCTAATAGACTTTCAGGATAATCTTGAATGGAACCTAGCACGAAATACCAAAGTCACCTCAACTCTTCTTCAATATTTCATTAATTGGATTATCTGTCATGCTGATACGTCCTGATCTTACTAATAAGGAAGAGTGTGCCATCATCCCAAATGGGGACAACCGGAGTCATTGCAATCATCCAATTAGTGGAGGGACAAAAAGTAAAGTTTTTTTATGCAGATGCGGTAACATTTCCTCTGCTTTACTGCCATCATGTGTTTGTTTGTTTGTTTGTTTATTTATTACACTTTTATACCGCCCCTTTCCCAAAAAAGGGACTCGGGACGGTGTACAGCCAATATAAAAATGACATACATAGTAAAAATTTAAAAAAGATTTAAAAGAAATTAAGCGAGTGGCTGGAATAATATTCTAAAAGCAGAGTAAAAAGGTAAAAAAGTTAAAAATTCCAAAATTTAAAACCCTAGTAATTAGTACTAGGCCAGACTGGCCTGTTGGAAAAGGTGGGTCTTTAATGCACGCCGGAAGGTCTGCAGGTCAGTGATGGCCCGCATCTCCGGGGGTAATTCATTCCAGAGGGAGGGAGCCCCTGCAGAGAAGGCCCGCACCCTCGGGGCCGCCAGCCAGCATTGTCCGGCTGACGGCACCCCAAGGAGGCCCACCCTGCAGGAGCGCACTGGCCGGTGGGAGGCCGATGGTGGCAGCAGGCGGTCCCGTACTTACCCAGGTCCCAAGCTATGGGGCAGCAGGCGGTCCCGTAAGTACCCAGGTCCCAAGCTATGGGGCGCTTTAAAGGTGACCATCAACATCTTGAATCGCACCCGGAAGGCCACCAGAAGCCAATGCAGCTCACACAGGAGCGGTGTAACATGGGAGCTCCAAGGAGCCCCCAAGATCACCCGCGCGGCCGCATTTTGCACCAGCTGAAGCCTCCGGATGCTTTTCAAGGGGAACCCCATGTAGAGAGCATTACAATAGTCTAAGCGGGAGATGACGGGGGCAGAAGTGACTGTGCGAAGAGCGCCTCGATCCAGAAAGGGCTGCAACTGGTAAATCTGATGGACCTGACAAAAAGCGCCCCTGGCGACGGCCACTATATGATCTTCTAAAGACAGCCGTACATCCAGGAGGACACCCAGATTGCGCGCCCTCTCCATGGGGGCCAAAATTTCTCCCCCCACGGCCAGCGATGGAGTAAGCTGGCTGTATCTGGGTACAGGAAACCACAGCCACTTGGTCGGGTTGAGCCGAAGCCTGTTAAGACCTATCCAAGTCCGCACGGCTTCCAGGCACCGGGTCATCACTTCAACGGCTTCGTCGGGTGGCCCGGGGTAGAAATGTACAACTGAGTGTCATCAGCGTACTGATGGAACTCTACTCCAAAGCCACGGATGATCTCACCCAGAGGCTTCACATAAATGTTGAACAGCAGGGGCGAGAGCACAGACCCCTGAAGCTCCCCACAAAACAAGGGCCTTGGAGTTGACCTCTGCTCCCCTGCCAACACAAATTGTGAGTGGTCAGAGAGGAAGGAGGAGAACGACCGTAACACAGTGCCTCCCACTCCCAACCCCTCCAACTGCCGCAATAAGATACTGTGGTCGACAGTATCAAAAGCCGCTGAGAGATCTAACAGGACCAGGACAGAAGAACAACCCCTGTCCCGGGACTTCCAGAGATCATCCACCAATGCGACCAACGCCGTCTCCATGCTGTGCCCGGGCCTGAAACCCGATTGGAGAGGATCTAGATATACCGCTTCATCCAGATGCTGAGGGAGCTGTCGTGCCACCACACTCTCAACAACCTTCGCCACAAAGTGAAGGTTGGAGACCGGACGGTAACTCGACAGTAATGTTGGATCCAGGGATGGTTTCTTGAGGAGGGGCCTCACCACCGCCTCTTTCAAGGTGGCAGGTAAAAGCCCCTCTCTCAAGGAAGCGTTAGTAATCCCCTGGAACCAACCTCGTATCACCTCCCGAGTGGCCAAAACAAGCCAGGAGGGATACGGATTCAATAAACATGTAGTGGCATTAAGCCCACCCAGCAACCTGTCCACATCTTTCAGGGTTGCAGGATCGAACTCAACCCAAATGACCTCACCAAAATCCATCCCCGCCCTCCCGCCCAGAGACCGTCCCAGATCTGAGTGATTTTGTCCTGCAGAAAAATCCTCGGCCGTCCCTGCAAGGGATCCTCCCGCGCTCCCACCTCCAGAAGGGAACGGGTCACCCTAAACAGGGCAGCCGGGCGATTTTCTGCAGACACAATAAGGGTGAAAAAGTAAGATCGCTTTGCCACCCTTATTGCCATTAAATACGCCCTAATATGGGATCGTAAAAGTGTTCAATCAGATCCGGAGCGGCTCGTCCTCCAACCACTCTCTAGGCGTCTTTCCAGCGCTTCATGTCCCTTGGCTCCTTGATAAACCAAGGAGCCAATTGGGATCGGCACCAGGTCAGAGGCTGCAAGGGCACGACCCGGTCAAGGGCCCCAGCAGCCACCCTATCCCAGGTGGCCACCAAGTCCCCCACCGAGTCATGTGTGCGAGTCTCGGGGAATGGCCCAAACTCCATCAGGAACCTATCTGGGTCCATCAGGTGCCTGGGGAGGAACCATTTCATCAGTCCCGCCTCCCTGCGATGAGGGTGTGCAGAATGGAAGTCTAGCCTAAGGAGCGAATGATCTGACCATGACAGGGGCTCTATAGAAACATCCCCTATACCCAGATCATCCTGCCACTGACCAGAGACAAAAACCAGATCCAAGATGTGACCCCCAGTGTGTTTGGGGTCCCGAATTAATTGGGCCAGGCCCAGGGCTCTCATGGAAGCCATGAATTCCTGAGCAATCCCCGAGGTCCCGCCAGCTGAAGGTAGGTTGAAATCCCCCATGACCATAAGCCTGTGGGTCTCAACTGCCAAGCCGGCTATAACCTCAAGAAGCTCAGGCAGGGCCGATGTCACATAGCAGGGAGCCAGGTATGTGATCAATAGGCCCATCTGAACCTCAGAGCCACACTTCACAAAAAGGGATTCACATCTGGTCATCTGAGGAACAGTGGATTCCCTAGGACACAGATCTTCCTTAATAACCACCGCCACCCCCCCACCCCTCCCCTGAGCCCTCGGCCAATGGAAAACCCATTTCATGTGTTGCATGAAAAGAAAAATAACTTTTTAAGAAACAATTCATGTTGTTGTAACTATAGGCAGATAGTCTTCGATTTAGGACCACAATTCAGCCCAAAATTTCTGTTTTAAAATGAGATATTTGTTAAGTGAGTTTTGTCCCATTTTATGACCTTTCGACCAAAGTTGTTAAACAAGTCACTGTCATTTTACTCTCTTGATGATATTGTATACTTTCTTTTGTTCCCTAATCCATGTGCAAGTCTTTCTATTTTGTCTTGGGATGCTGAGCATGTATCTTTTCATGGCTCTTGCACCATTCGTAGCTTTTGTATCGATTGTGAAGTTAATGTCCATAATCCACTGGCATATTCAGGCACGGGTAACGTACAGTGATCAAGTATGTTGTACCTTCTAATATATTCATTGAACTCAACACAACTTATTGCTAAGAATATATATGTGGGATCACAGATGGTAGATTTGTTATTTATATGGACTTTGAGTTGGGGATTTGTTTCAAGTCACCACATGGCCGCAAAGCTCACTGCATGATTTTGGCCAGCTACTCTGCCCCATCTGTCTTGCTTTTAGGATGATACCACGACAGAAGAATCTGTTATAAGCTATGTTGAGAAAAGGTAGGATATAAACACAACAAAGGAATATATTTTACTGTTTCAGTACTCTCTATCTGGTTTCTCTTGGATTTGGTCTTTATGTTTAAAAAGAATTCCCTTCTTACAGCAAGAGCTACTTATATTAGGACAATTAGAAATTGACAGAAGTATTAGAAATAGCTAATATTGGTGAAGTTACTAATGAATCATATATTGAGCAAACTACGTAGATACAGCTGCTACAGATTCCTTTGGTAGAAGACAACTTCCTAGCTGGAGATTAATAGCCCATTAATTCTTACTCTTGCACCTGGTCTAATGTGATAATATTGGCTATGCAACTGATTGTAAGAACATTTTTATGAAACTTTCACTATTTTTTAAAAGATAGTCTGCACTTGAAGGTTCTCTCTCAAGTTGCATAGAAGCAGCCTCTTCATTATTGAAACTCAGACAAGAGACATCCCAGGCAATGTACATGATCTTTTGGCCAGTGAGCCATGGTGGTTAGAATGCAGAATTGTAGGCTAATTCAGCTTACTGCCAGGAGTTCGATCCTGATTGGCTCAAGATTGACTCAAGATTGACTCAGTCTTCCATCCTTCTGAGGTCGGTTAAATGAGGACCCAAATTGTTGAGGGCAATAGGTTGACTCTGCAAGCTGCTTAGAGGGGGCTGTAAAAGCACTGTGAAACGGTATATAAGATATATAAGTGCTATTGCTATCTTTTATAATCCCTGGTGAACTCTATTAATGCTTCAACTTATCTAGCAACACAATTACAAGCATCGTCTACATACACACACAAACACCTATATGATGTAGAATGTGAACCACCTCCAGACTATTCTCCAAGCCTGTAGTCAAAGACAAGCAACTTTTATTCATCTTCCCTTTCTTACATTTTGCCCACAACAAGCCTCTTTCCAACATCTCAACCATTCTGGAGCATTGTTTATCCTAAGATCTTTGTGTTAGCTTGCAAACACATATCACAGCCCACACAGTATTTAATACATTTTGTGGGTAGGTTACTATAGAAGCAGAGGCTTGTTTATAATTTTGGTGTTGAGTTCTGACTGATTTGCTATGATGGAAGCCTCACTTTCTTGCACCAATATGTGATATAGTTAATTGTTAAAACAGGATTTTATTTATGGGAAATGTATAGTATTTTTGAAACAAGATGTTGTAGGTCATAAAGGAAATTCAAATCGTGCCTGTGGAATTTGTTGACAGGAAACAATCTTGAAATTCAGAAAGCAAAAAAATGCTTTTCTCCTTTCTATTAAAATCTTCAATAAGGAAAAAAGTAGCTAATCTTGAAATGATAGATTGTAATTGAAAAGGAGGATATGAGGCCACACTATCGTTCATCTACCCTCACTGAATGATGAGCAAAGAAAGATTATTCAGTAGAAGCCGAAATCTTACCAACGGTTATTTAATCCATGTGTAAGCTTTCAGCCAATGGTATTCATCTCAAAACAGTCTTACTCCCAATAATCATTTATTCATGTAGGTGAGAATTCCAGATTAAGAATATGATTCAGCATATATTGCATTGTTATCCAATCATCTGTGATTATATTACATTTTTTCAGCCTTTAAGGAAAGTTGATCTGAATTCTGAGACATTTTCTGGGGACAATCCAGAATCCAGAAGCTAAATTGTCTAATTAGCGTTGAGTAATTGGTCAAGCTAGTTATTCAGATTGTTGATCCTCTATTGATTAGGATGTTGTTGTTGCTCCATCACTTAAGTTATGTTTGACTCTCCATGACCTCATGGATCATAGCATAGGCTTTCCTCCACTGTCTCCCTCTTCGTGTTCATTACATCAATGACACTATCTAACTTTGCCGTCCCCTTCTCCCTTGGCCTTCAATCTTTCTCAACATCAGGATCTTTTCCAGTGAATCTTCTCTTCTCATTTGGTGTCCAAAGTATTTGACTTTCAGCTTCAGTAACTGTCCTTCCAAATAATGCACAACAGAGTTGATAAGAACAGCAGCCCACTGATGAAAACATCCCATGCCAACTGCTTCTAAAGCTGCAGGATTCTCTCTGAGAAAATCAGTGGACTATCAATGGTCAAGATTCCTACCTCAGACAACACTGGAAGAAGACAAATGAAAAAAGTAACTAGTGGCTTGAAAAAATCCAGGAAGACTTTTTAAATGGATGCCCTTCATAAGGAAGGAAGGAAGGAAGGAAGGAAGGAAGGAAGGAAGGAAGGTGTATCAAAGGGAAACATGAGATTCTTGGTTAGAATACCTTAATTAGCAAGACAAGAAAGTTATTATTTCCCCCCAAAATGCAGGACTTAGAATAGAATACTTTATTGGCCAAGCGTGATTGGACAAACAAGGAATTTGTCTTGGTGTAAATACTTTCAGTATACATAAAGAAAAGATACATTTGTTAAGAATTAATATAACTCATCAATAAATCAATATAATTCAATATAATTACAATATAATTCAGTATAAAGTAGCTGCAAATGTCTATAAGTGTGCAGGTTTTGTTATGACATAAAATAAATAAAGTTTTTAACCCTACTTATTGTATGTCCTAATTCAAGAAATCAGTTTGGTGAGTGATTTAAGGCACCAGACTGGGACACCATGAGTTTTAACTCTGCCTTAGGACAAAGCCAGCAGGATTACTTTGGGCCAGTCACTTTCTTTCAGCCCTAGGAAGGCAGCAATGGCAAACTATCTCTGAAACTTCATCAGGAAAACTGCAGGCAGTTGCCAGAAGTGAACACTTACTCAAATACATACACAAAGTCTTCATTCTAGAGTTGAGGAAAGACCTGGCAAGAATTACAGCAAGTTTTCTCTTTCTCAAGATCATCCCCTAAACTTTTCTGTCTTAAAATGAATAGTCTGTCTTCAACAACCATTTGCTGTCTATTTCCTTTCCAATACCAACTATTCCAAACTTCCATTCCAATTCCTCCTCTAGAATTCTGTCTAATATTTTTCCCACTATACAACTTCCTTTCTTTATTTTCATAGTTAGAAAACAGAATATAATATTTCTGTTCCTTTCAGAAGACTCAAGGCTCACTGGAAAATCTTGTTTACATTAGAAATGGCTCACACAGTGGAACATAGAAAGGGAATGTCCTTTAAATTCTTCCATTTAAAATTCAAGACTGTATATGTATAATAATGCATTTTCTAAAACATTCTTTTATACACAATATAACTGAGTAATTACCATTTAGATAGCTTTCATTAAACAATCTCTTCAGCGATTCTTAACAATCTGATATTATATGTCATAAATAGAAAAAAATTAGAATAAAAACACAAACAGGAGTAAGATGAGGAAGGGAGTTTGAGCAATCTAATGCTACTAAAGCAGGGCTGTCAAACTTGTGGCCCGTGGGCTGGATGCATTACATGCTGGCCATGCCCACGCCCGGTTTAGCAATTCTGTCTAATACTTTAAAGACTTTCTTGTGGATGCCAGGTTATCCCCAAAGCCTTGCCTTTTTCTCATGTGAGACCAACTTTCCTATGAAAATCTAAACTAACATCTATACTCAACTTCTTGTTAATGGTAAAGCCCCAGAACACACTGGGAAAATTTGGAAAATTTGGAAAATTTTCCAAATTTTGCAGGAAAATTTGGCTATGTGATGACTTAGCCAGCAGAAATATCACAAAAGAAAAGAAATTGCAGTTTGTAATTTGCTTTGCTTCTAATGTCAAAATATCTTCAACCTTGATAGAGGCATAGCAAGGTGTATGAGATTTTTCAGTGGCCAAAAACTGACCATTCCTGAAGATGCTTTGGGCTGGAAGAAGTCAAAATCATGCATTCCTTTTTTCTCCTCAAGTTTCATTCTTTTTGACATCAGTTGTAGAGCCAGGAAGCATATACTGTGAACTTTAAGTTGAGTTAAAAGTTTTGAGACGTCTTTTATCCTAGATTTTCTTCCCCTGTTTCACTCCTTCCATGCCATGCTTCTGCTCAAGAGGAGAGGCTGTTCTTACTTTTATTGCATCTTGGAAATAAGTACACTATTGCACACCAAGCCTAATGAAAAAAAAAACCCAAACCATCATATCAATTCTAGTTACAGAAAGCCTGCTTTCTTTTGTACCTCCTTAGCATTTTTCTGCTGAAACAAATGTATGATGAATTCACAGCAGTATCCCAGATCAAGAGTAAGCATTATGAAACAATGCAGAACTAAGTACGGTAAGTACCCTATATGAAAAACCAGCATTACTTCTTCAGGATGCACATATAACTTCTAATTAAAGTCTGCCCTCTGGTGGGATAAGGAAAAACTGGCAAATATTGATTAAAAATTCACCTCTGCCATACAAATATGAAAGTGAATAAAAATTAAGATTTTTTTAAAAAGAGGGAAGATGCTATGAAATTTAGCATCGTATTCATTTTGACTCATTCCTTCCATTAGCAAAAAAAAAAAGTCTTAATTGAAATGTCGATTAACACATTTACAAGGGACCTAGTAAACCACAGAAGCAATCCCCAAAAAGTCTGCTGGGAAATAAAATTGCCCATGAACAATCATTTGAGGATGTAGCTATACTGTATTGTCATGCCGTATCTTTTCATTTTCATCAAGGGTCTGGTTTTATTTTGACTTCGAATGGGCAAGGAAGCTGAATAAGAAGGAAAAAGCGCACCATTGAGAAGGCTCAAGTAGAAACAAAAACTATTTCTACCCCAAAATGTTTACTATTTAATCCCTTCCCCCTCAAGATATGGTGGCCCCCCACCCTGTTGCTTTTCCAAATGACCCTAAAAATGTGATTTTTGTCAGCAGGCCTGGGGACCAGAGGTGGTATTCAGCAGGTTCTGACCAGTTCTGGAGAACTGATAGCGGAAATTTTGAGTAGTTGGGAGAAACGGCAAATACCACCTCTGACTGGCCCTGCCCCCATCTATCCTCTGCCTCCCATTGAGTCCCAGCTGATTGGCCAGGTCTTCTTTTGTTGCCCGGCACAGGAGAACGGAGCTGGAAAGCAGGTTAATGGGGTGGGGAGGGAATAGGGATTTTGCAGTAATCTTCCCCCTGCCACGCCCACCAAGCCACGCCCACAGAACCAGTAGTAAAAAATGTTGAATCCTACCATTGCTGAGGACCACAAATGGAGATAGAACTAATCAAGTGGCTGATTTGATTGTGTTGTTGCTGCCTAGGAGGGTAGGGGTATGTGTTAAAAGGGTTTTCTTTTTGTATGATGGATTTTTTAAAGTAAAAAAAAAAAATAATTTATTTTTTTGTTTAAATTATACATAAATCAGGGGTGTCAAACAGGCGGCCTGCAGGCTGCATGCAGCACCCGCAGGCCACACCCACCCCAGCTCCACGAACGGGAAAAAAGTGATGTCATGAGTTTGACACCTGTGGCATAAATAAACTAAACTATATTGTGAGTTAATTTGGAAGTGGGATAAATATAGATAGTCCTTGACTTATGACCACAATCGAGCCCAAAATTTAGATTAAGCAAAAGAGTTGTTCAGTGAACTTTGCCCCATTTTACAACCATCCCTACCACAGTTGTTAAGTGAACCACGGCAGTTAAGTTAGTAACATCGTTTTTAAGTGAATCCGGCTTTCCCATTGACTTTGCTTATCAGGTGCTCACAAAAGGTGATCACATGACCCCAGGACACTGCAACTGTCATAAATATGAACCAGTTGCCAAGCATTCAAATATTGATCATTGTGAACACAGGGGATGATGCAATGGCCATAAGTGTGAAAAAGGGTCATAACTCTTTACGACCTTCTAACCTTCTGGCACACAGTCAAAACCCACTTTTTCCAACAGGCCAGCCTGGCCCAGTAACAATTGTGGGGTTTTAAATTGGTATTAATCTTTATTTGTTTTTATGTGTTTTATAAAATTTTATCTTTTGGCCACTAATTTAATTATTTTAAATTGCTTTTAACTTTTATAACTTTTATAATTTGTACGGTTTTTATCTGGCTGTGAACCGCCCCGAGTCCCGCTTTTGGGAGAGAATGCGGTATAAAAATCCAAATAATAAATAAATAAATAATAAATAACTCAGTTTTTCCAATGCTGTTGTAATTTTGAATGGTCACTAAATTAAGTCTGGGACTACATGTACTATCAGGAATTATCTTTGCCCCCCAAGAAATGGGAGGTGAATGAGAATTGCACGATTTTTACAAAATGTACAACAGGGACATTAGAATAAGAAGGGATACTTCCATTTTGACTCAACCTTTTTTTTTAATCTTGAGATTCTTACAGTGATATCAAGCTCTTTTCAGATTATCTTCCTTTGAAGCACTTTAGTTCCTGTACTACTAGAAAACCACAATCATAATTTACAACGGTCACTTCTGGAAAACTATTTGCTTTAATCATGTCTGAACTGGGTGTAGTGGGAAATCTTCCCAAAATTTGGTTTCTGTACTTTCCTTCCTTATTAAAACAGTTGTTAAATGAGAAACATTAGCAAAATAAATGGCTTATTTTAGAACTGGTTTGCAAAGATAATTGAGGGACTGTCTCTTGCTGGACACATCTACCCGATCCACTTAAGAGTGGGAGGCAAGGAATGTTGCGGGTCCCCTCCCCTATGCTATGCTGCCTGGAGAATTCTGGGAGTTGAAGTCCACAAGTCTTAAAGTTGGCAAGTCCCGTCAGGTGTATCTGCCCTAGGGAGATACACCTGACGGGACCCAGAAGAAGGGCCTTCTCTGTGGGGGCTCCCTCTTTCTGAAACATCATTCCCACAGATATTAGATTGGTCCCACTCTAGCACTCTTTTGGAAGGCGCTGAAGACTTGGTTCTCATAGCGGGCCTGAGGAACCCAGAGTGGGATGGAGCCCATTAAATGGTTTGTATGAATATGTGTTGTTTCTGGGGTGAGGGTTGTCAGTGTTCCAGCAAAACTCCATTCCACCCAATAATGCCAAGACAGACATCTCTCAAAGGTTCCTTTTATTTGGAAAGTAACTGGCACAACTATGGAATCTCGAATCTTGAAAGTTCCGGGCTTCCTTACAGTAAATAAAAATTACAAATCCATCCCCTGCACCCATCATCACATCACATGGCCCAATCACCATCCGTCCCAAGTTAAGACTTCCTTTTACTATGCGCAACACGACTTGACCTTGAATCAGAAAAAGAATGTTGTTAACAGATATACTTCAGTACATTCCCCACTCCCACTTTCCCAGGCTCAATGGTGGCAGCGTGGGAACATTGGATCTCAATATGGCTTCCAAAGTTGACAGGGATTAAAATAATTTATTATTTTATTCTTCTTTTTATTTTATTTTTTATATGTTTTTTTATATCCATGCAAACTGCCCTGAGTCGCCATGTGAGTAGGCAGCAATATAAATTTTCTAAAATAAATAAATAAATAACAACTATAGTACAGTACCAGATAACAGATAATCCTCAATTTATGACAGGTAGTTCTCGACTTAAAGCATTTCATTTAGTGACAGTCAGAGTTACAACGGCACTGAAAAAAGTGATTTATGAGTTTTTCACACTTATGACCATTGCAACCTGTCCATGGTCATGTAATCTAAATTCAGACATTTTGCAACTTATGGATATTTATGAGAGTTGCAGTGTCCTGAGGTCACGTGATTCCCTTTTGTGACCTTCTGACAAGCAAAATGAATGGGGATTCACTTAACAACTGTGTTACTAACTTAACAATTAAGCAGGGATTCCCTTAACAATAGTGACAAGAGAGGTCATAAAATGGGGCAAAACTCACTTAACACATGTTTTGCTTAACCACAGAAATTTTGGGCCCAATTGTAATCATAAGTCGAGGATTTACCTGTAGTCATTTGGCAGCCTGTTTGATGTTGTGATGGCACTGATCATACATCTTTTATTTTAAAACAAATGTAATTGCAGTTTTCTTTCCACTAGATGGCACATGAAGCTCATCTAATGGGAGAATATAGACAGTCTGCTGAATGCTCTTATTGTCCATGTATTTGAAAATTTCCTTTTTATAGTCCAGCTCCTTGGCCTTGCCTAGAGAGATGGCTAATGCTATACTGAGAAAACAGTCAAAAATAGATAGTACATGTCCACAGACTATTTGAAATCTGCTCCAACTTACAGTAATTTTATTTTTTATTTTTAATTATCAGAAATAAACAAGCAAGAAAAGATATGCTTCCTGATTCAAATAGTTATGTTTGTATAGCTATAGGAAGATTCTAAGCCAGAGAGCTAACCACATTGTCCCTTAAATGGCTCTTGGGCTCATTTCAAACTTACTGTGTAAAAAGATCAGCTTTCTCCTGAAGTGCTCTTCACCTGTGTTTTGGAAGAGTGTCCAGAAGATAGAGAGGTGTCCGAGAAAATAAATACCCCTACTCACTTTTACCTTGCTCACTGCTTACCTTAAGTTTTAGCCACCATGTATAATATTTCTTAGATTGTCTTGGCAAAACGTTTGCACACCCTTGATACTTACTAAGAGTATCAAAGAACTCTTTAAATGAACATGTTTTGTAAGTTGCAGAACATAAACTATAGGTCTAATATTAAAATGCACAACGAAGAATTACATGTAATGTTTGTTTAGTGATTGCTTGGTTAGCATCTATTATAATGGTGATTTAAAAAGTAACTTTACAATCATTTATGCAGATCTGTAAAACAAAAGAAAGCTGAAGTAAATTTTGAGCATAGTTATGATTTCATTTAACCGCTTCACTTAATGACCAAAATGTCCCAACTCTGGTCACTAAACAAATACAAGGAATAATGTATTATTAGATACATGGCTAACGTCCAACAGAAATAAAAACAAACAGAAAACAAAATTTACAAAGTAGTTAATTTTATTTATCAGAAAACTGATACCGTATTCCTTATTTCATTTTTAAAAACTGTTCATGATCAGACATAAATTAGCTGTAATAATTTAGAAATGTACTGTTGTTAAATAAATTGGTGATGTAGGAATCTATTAACAGAAGGCTTTGTCTTTTATACAAACAAATTTGATGTAAAATGGATCCTCATTACTTCTTTCTTTGGCAGGCATCTTTTTAAAATTTCACTAGGTTAATGCTGCACACAAAACTCTAGAGAGAAAAGTATCAAAGGACACATAGTTCAGTTGGATAGTTGGTCTGATTAGATACGCCAGAATTGATATAAAAAAGTTTGTACCTTTTCAAAAAGTTCACTCTTGACGATCTTTAAGAAGGTTGGAAGCTTTTTAAAGTTGAATGATATCATTGGTAACCTGTTTAAAGTTTGGAAAAAGCAGAACATGTAAATTAAATAGAAAACCAGTATTCAGCTGCACCATTTAAATTATTCTTGAGACTCTAAGGTTTCTCTTGGAAATAAGGTTTTTGAAGCCATGTTGCTGTACATAACTAGACTTTCATCATACGAACTACTACATTGTAATCTAGTTTTGGATTATTTTGAGGAGTAAACCCAGTCAATTATGGCATATTCAAAAAGCCATGGTTAAGTAGATCATCACTTAGGACAATGTATGAACCAAAGTAAAGTCTTTTGCTGTAATTCTCATGAATGTATGCAACTTTGGGTTCAATAGGTAAATTTGCGCAGATACCTACGACTCCTCACCAATAATACTTCTGGTTCAGGCTAGCAGGCTTCTGTCAAGATAACACAAATTGCAATCTGATATAATTCAAAAATCTAGATTAAAAAAAATCTAGAAATCAGAAACATGGGCTGGCTTGTAAATTCATGTCTTCCAGGGTGACCATGGACTTGTTGTAAGTAATCACAGCTCCAACATACATGGCCAGGCCCACTTTGGATCTGTACTTTATTTTGGAGCAGATGAGATATGAATTGGATATGGAACATGTTAATATTTATCTTTACTATGGTCAATATTCTTTATCAAACTATATTACACATGAGTCAACCATTTAAGATTGCTCTACAAGTATATATGGATGAATTCTAGAGGACAGTTGACTTCTGGACTAAGAAGACAACCGAAATTGTTCTTGCAAGACCTCTTCCAATTATCCATCCTAAGCTGCTCCATGGTTTACCAAGGATCTGAGATGAAACAATCACAAAGGAATTAGTAGGACGAGGCACTAGCATAATTTGTTTGAGTCTATACAGTGATAGCCTGAGTAGCAACCTGTCAATTCTTATGTTTATTGTATCTGCAAATCAATACTGGTGGCTCTACTCAAGGAACACTAGGAGGGATATTTTGCCCATAAGCATGCCAGATGACCTTGCTGATGTTTTTCTGGACAAGGTTGCTTGTAACTATTGAGGTACAATAGATCATAGACAAAGACCACAACATTGAGCAAGGCAGGACCTCGAATGCCATCTATGTGTTTGACCCATATGTTTCTAAATCACAGATAGTATTGACAGTATTGAAGGGTGTGAGCTATTGTTTCAATGGTTCCTGACTTACATTGAGAAAGGATTTCTATTTCTATGGGATTTTATGGAGTCCTTACAGGGCTGAAGTTTGCTGGACATTATAGTGTCCAGGGTCAAAGTTCTTTGGAGTTTTATGGTGGCTTCCAGAAGAAAAAATACTGGACTGATAGTAGTTTTTTGTCCAACCAATTTTTCTATTTCAAGATAAAGGACACGGATTTGTAATGTCTAAAAAACGTTCTCTTTTTCTTTCCATTTAGTTTCTTTTTTCCTTCATCTGACACACTTCAAAATTTGTTCCTTCCATTCTCTACTTCCCTTCCCAGTGCAGCCTCACCCCATCTCCAACCTGTGTTCTGCTGGAAAATGAGAGAGGAGAATGGTAGTGTACTTTATAGGTTTCTCGGAAAGAAAATAATTTTTGAGCAAGAATACTAGGTACACAGGGATCAATTATTTTTATAAATACATAATTAATTTATTATATCAGTATTTATTAATATTATCATCCCATAGCCTTTTGTGAAAATGTAGTTCTGGCAATGTGTCATGTGCACCTGTGCAAATGTTGAAGTGTGTCAGCTGGACACATTTATTAGGGAGAAGAGAATCTCTCAAACTGGTTTCAGTTGGAATTGGCAGCATCTACCTTTAGATGTCAGCAATATCTACCTTTCTTAATCCTGAATCTCTTCATTCCTACTCTAGGCAAATTTTTATTGTCATCTTTGCTTTCTTTTTCTAATATAAAGGTAGAAGAGGAGAGTGAAAAAAAAGAATAATAATACAAGTAGTCCTCAACCATTTATTTAGTGACTGTTCAAAGCTACAACACTGAAAGAAGTGACTTTTGGCCATTTTTCACACTTATGACCATTGCAGCATCTCTGTGGTCATGTGATCAAAATCCAGGCTCTTGGCAACTGGCATGTATTTGACATTTGCACTATCCCAGGGTCATATGATTACCATTTGTAACCTTCTCAACCAGCTTTCAACAAGCAAGTCAAGGGGGGGGGGGGAATCCAGATTTGCTAACAACTACATGATCCACTTAACAACTACAGTCATTCATTCAACAATTGTGACAAACAACTTCAAAAAATGAGGCAAAACATACTTAACAACTGGGTTGCTTAGCAATGGATATTTTAGGCTCAATTGTAGTCATAAGTCAAGGATTCCTAACAGAATATACTATTATTTTATAGATATACATAAAGGTGACTTCAAAATAAGTTGTTTGGAGAGTATGTTTCTAAAATACAGCTTTGTAGTTGATATTTCTCCAATTATTATTGCTGATATTAATATCAGTATTTCTTTTTAGTAAAAATATGTTTTGAATAAAAAGTAAATTAATAACTTTACTGATGATCATTAAAAAATGGTACCAGATTAAAATTCATGATTTCAGAACATTTATACTGAAAAACAATAAAATAAATAAATCCCTACTACAAAGAACAGTAAAAAAAATTCTACTAAGGTAATTTCAAGTTTTGTTAGATGAACGTGCCAGTTTATTTTGTTCTGTATCTATCACACATTTGTAAATATACTTTGACTATTTGAATTAGTCTACATAAGTGAAACAAATCCAGATGCTAGTGAATATGGTAGGTCATCTGTTTTTTGTGCACCAATCCCAGGAATAGGATCCAAGGCAAAAGTAAACCCCCTTCCTTTTTAAAAGTCAGTTTATGAGCTCCTCCTAGGCTGCTCGTTTCATCAGAGAACTGTATTCTTCTGCCAGCTTCTTTTGTTCATTTAGTTTTTCCAGCACTGCATCCATTAAATACGAGGCAAAAGGAAACTGGAAGGGAAACAGAGTAAGAAAAATGATCAGTGAAGCCTATGTATATATATATTTTTTCAGCTGAAAAACATTTACTAAGTATCTTAAAGCCATTAGATTTCACTTAGTCCTGACGATGGTACTCCTGCTCGGGAACTGCGTTTCCCTAAAATGGAGCCTTCTGATTAGTTTGTGTAACTGTTCCTTATCATAAAAATGATAAAAGAGCAGAATAAAATGAAAAAAAGATAAACGCCTTATTGAACAATTCATGGTTTACTGACCATGTTAATGATGTAATCTGCAAGACCAGCAGCTCTGTCATTTATCTTCAATCAGCTGATCAATATGAAGTTACAGTCATCTCTAGGGCACTTATAAGTAGACTCAGCACTACAGGCTGACTGCTCTCAGGAGGGGCAGAGACAGAGCTATCAATACAGTTCCAAGCGCTGGGGGCAAAGGCTTTCAGAGGCATCAGGCGAAACTTGTGACTCAAGGCAGAAAATAACTTCCGAGATCAAGACACAATTAGAGTATTCTAATCAAAAGTCGTTCCCCCCCTTTTCTTTTTGAGTAGTGACGAAAATGGAAGAAGACATAGGACAAGATCCCACTCAAAGCAGAGATGGAAATATTGTAGGATAGAGAAATATATTCCCCCCCGCCCCCCCCCCAAAAAAAAAAAAAAAAAAAAACCCTGTCATATCTCCACCCTGGCTTTATTTTATTTGAAATTCACATTCAAATTAGAGAAAAATATGATTCACAAAGTGGTTGTGAGACAGAAATGAAGATTTAACTATGAGGCAACTGACTAGTCTTCAGTTCACTTCAGTAAACGAACCCTCTATGAACAGCCTGCTAAATTTCTACCACATCAGCCCAACAATTATTGTAATGGCAGAAAACGGACAGGCAATTTCCCAAATGGTCCCTGAACTATGCTTGTGAGAATATAAAAACTGTAACCACAGCAGGCAATAGGAGGGGAAAACATTTCTTTTCCTGCAGGTTGTGATATGGAAATCTCAAATGTTGTGGCAGAGGTAACAAGAAGCAGCTTAGCTTGCACATTAAGAAATAATGGAAAATCAATCAGTAGAAAAAATGGGTTGGACTGAGACAGATGCAAGTTTTGTATAACAGGAACTTTGAATAAACAAGTAACATGAGATACATATAGGAGACGGCAGACTGCACAAGGCCCTATGAGGATACTGTCATCCCAGTATGACACTGGCAGCAATGTTTTGCTAACAAGCTAGTAAGTCCAGAAAAGGCTTCTGAATGAGAGATGTTTGACTCCTACCCAGGGCAAATGGTAGGCATGTTGGATTTTCCCAACTGAATTATTTGATGTTATCTTGACAAAATCATAGTGAAGCCACAAAGCACATGTGTCTCTATTTATTCTCTGTAATATCAAAATGTTTTCTTAATATCCAATATAAGAAAATCTAGATAGTAGGGAAATTTCTATTTCTGTGTTATGCCAGGGCTTGGAAAAAACAAATTTGATTTTTTTCCTTGTGTATTCTCTAGCATTGCTGTAAAGTTTACTATAAAAGTTGGCTGAATTGGGGGACAGTGTTCTGCGTCAAAATATGAAAATATATTTCTCTTTTTTAAAACCAACATTTAACTCCTGCTTTGTGATTCTTTTTACTTCCAGGGAGTTTTTTTGTGTTGAATTGCCAAATTTCAAATGTACTAGTGATGCCGCAAAGTTGGCTTTTCTGTCCGAACAGAATCAATTTGATGGAATTTAAATCTCTATTTGTAGGTATTCTTCTGTTAAATTGGGGAGGAGGGAAGCGTTGGGTTTCGAGACAATTTCTGATTTTGATCAACTCTATAATATTCAAGCACAGCTAACTCAGCAATGTGAGAAATTTTTTTGGCCATCTATAGTTTTTATATCCAAAAATAAATAAAGCAATATCATAAGGTCAGGTGTTTTTAAAATGCTCTTTTTTATTTATGTTTTAAAATGTAAAGTTATAAAGTACATTTTCTCCTGCATTCAGTTCCCATTCTCTATTCCTCCTTCAGGCTCTGTTTTCTAAAGTCTCTCAAACTTGTTTTGTGTTACGTAGGTCTCCATTTACTTTTGATACATCTATTATTTTTACTGTTTCCTATTAGATGAATGTATTATTCCACCACTGTCTTGGGTTTGTGATCGTTTTATACTTTGCTTGCTGTTCATCACGTTCTAAGGCTGCTTTGTCACTGTAAAATGATTTTTAAAGAGATATTTCTATCTTAATCATTCAGTGCAATCAAGGATAACCGGCATTTGAAATGTTGTAGACACCTTATACATTTATCAGTTTCTGGGACCTGTTCTTATCTAGTTAACTTTATAGACATACATTCTACAGGCACCTTTGCAGTTCTTCATCTTCTACTGAAGACTGTCACATTTTTATTAATAGTCAAATAATGTATTGCCATTTTTCTTCTTTCTTCTGAACATGAGGCCAACTTTGGTTGTACTGTCTGAGGACTGGGTAAATTGAAATCCATTTCGAACATATCAAATTGGGAAAATCTACCCATACAAACTAAAGATGGCTATTCAAATGTTCTCCTTTTCAACACTTGCCTGGAGTGATGCAAGTTGATCCAATGCAAATTTGCATTCTGCAACATGAAAGCATGGGAACTTGACATTTTTTGTTCTCTTATTTTTCACCCTAAAGGCATAAATATACGCAGGGTGATAGCCCTTGTTAACTACACCTTCTCCTTTTAAATCGTAATATAAAACAGTAAAAGCAACAATTTGCCGGCAATTTTTTTGTCAGCCTGGCTGTAAGGCCAGGAAAAAAAGCAATAATAACACAATAGCTCTGTTATTAAAGCTTCTCTTTCCAATTAACAAGCACAATTCGTATTTATGTATTTGACAGCAAAACTCAACCAACCACTAAAAAAACATTCTCTTTGCACTTAGCATGCAACCTGAAAGGTCAACATCAACGAAACCATGCACAATCACAAGTCAAAGGTTCAAGAAATAAAAAAACAACAGAACCTTCACATTTTACAACTTGAAACTCATCCACGTTAGTAGAGATACTTGTGCAACTCATGCAATAGTTATCCCCACGCAAAATAAAGTATAACAGAAAAAAGAAGAATATATGCAATCCAATCCAGGAAATCCTAACTTCCTCACAACAACAATAACAACAGCAACAACAAAAATTATCAGGTATATGTTGAAGCAAAAGCAATCTCCGTTGGTTCTAATTTTGGGATTGGCTATTTAGAGTAATCTCTGGATGCAGACGCAGGTCCTGCCTCATCCTGGACTTAAGAACATCTTCTGTCTTTGAGCTGTTCTGTCTTAACAATTGCTGCTGCTCCCTTGCCTTATTTTCTCAACCAGTATGATCCCCATCATATTATTACTGCTCTGGAAAACAAAAACTCAAATCCAAACACATTTTTAAAAACAGCAAATCAAACATGGGGCTCCAGATTCCAAGCAATGCTCTTGAAACTGCCCAGAACTAAAAGAAAACTCTCAGAACAGAGCTATTTCCTTTCAAGCACAAATCATGTTTTATATCTTTATTGGTATCATTATTGGAATCTGATTTACAAAAATACAATTGTTCCTTAAAATATTGAAAGGTATATTCCAGCAATAGGTACATTTCGTCTATTTAAATATTATGCTATAAAATGAAATTTTTTAATGAAACAATTAATATTTTTATCAGCTTAAATATTTCAGAGCTCTTTGTAAGTAGCGGTTCTGTGGAATGCACAATTCACATGAAATCCTAGTTTCCACCAAAGCAAATGATGTATAAATACTATATTCTGACTTGAAGCGCTATGAATGTAAGCATAAATTAATTGTATGGTGAAATGCTGCAAGGCATTTGTTTTGAAAATGCACTGAGATGTGACAATTAATCGTATACATACCTATTTATACAGCTGTATGTTTAGGATCAAAAGATACGTATTTTAAATAATATCCGTAACAATAAGTTTGCCTGTAGGCTTACTATTAGAGTTGTGCCATGAAAGGAAACTGATGGGATGGGGGGTGGGAAGGGATAAGCTGGAGAGAGTCAGAAGATCAAGTGACAGACGCCAAACCACAGTTTGGCTTATAGGCAGCTGTCTGAATGAAGCGACAGTTTGACAGCTATTGAGGGTCAAGTGGTTATTCATTTTAAAAATCGTATTAAAGGCTGTTCAAGAAAATAATACAGGGAATTCTCATGTTAGGAAACAAAAATACAACAAGACACATCAATAAGTGGCAGAAGAAAGGCATGCACAGTTTCAGTCTTATTTTAATAAGATGTTAAATCAAGGAATAAAAGAAAGGGCAAGTTCTCAATGAGGAGGATAATGCCTAGTGCTGATTTTCTTCAGAGAAGGATGATTGCTGGTTGTTTTGTATTTGGAAATGTGAGATCATTCACGGCAGGAACAGCAGAAGGATGCACTTTCAAATACTTTCTTGATATGCAGAGAAGAGGGAACAGAGCAGGACGGGGAAGGTCTTTCTGGTTCTTGTATTTCACTACCCCTTGCCTTGCAGCTTGACCAGATATCAAGATATTTGACAGATTAATTTGACTGATGACAAGTTGTTTTAAGTCCATCTTAAAACTAGTCTTCAGAGTCTTCCATTTAAATTAAAATCTAAAAGCCAGTAAATATTCCTTTCCTATATTCTGGTATGACCATATGGTTTAATGTGTGTTTACTTGGTGAGCAATTTGTCACTGCTCTGCTTTACACTTATGTCCTGTTTATTCAGCTAATTTTTTGTGTCATGATGTATAATTCCTTTTCATCAGCCATGGCGATGCAGAGCTCAGATTACATTACAGTACATTACAAGCCCAAAGCTATGAAAAACAGTTTTACTCAAATCTGTGACAGCTTTGAAGTTAATGGTGCTTCCATTATGTAATAGATCCTTCATGATCTACCTATCATGATGATTTTAAACTTCCTTTAACATAAGGATGCTGGAAGCTTTCCCCTCCGGAGTTCACAAGAGCAAGATCTCTTGAGAAAAGACAAAGACATCAGAAAGGCAACTACTAATGTTTTGCTAGCAAATGTTTTCAGTGACAGCAAAGTCCACTAGTGATTATTAAATCTCTCCTGGCAGCTAGAGTGAGATGCAAATAGAAATCAAGCCAAGGGATAACAATGAGCTCTGTCCAGAGAATTGTGAAAAGTCTCTGTCCACCATGTTTCTACTAATTGGAGCAGGACCTATGGCAGCAATTGAAAAAGTACGCAGCAATCTTCCAGTTGTATTGATAACAGATGAAAGGGAATACCAGTACAGCAGTGGCGTCAAACTCATGTTGTCATGTTGTCATCATGTGACGTATCAGAACTTTTCCCCCTTTGCTAAGCTGGGAGTAGATGTGGCCAGCATGTTACACATCCTGTCTGTGGGCCGTCAGTTTGACACCCCTGTAGTACTCGGTTAAGCTAAAGGACCATTCTTAAGATGGCTAGTCTGCCCCTTTTCTAGCTGCAGTCTGTAGTAATCAGCAAAACTGAGTAACTATTTTAAACATAAAAGAATTTCACAGCCAATGCCTTTAAATAGGGTCAACATTTTGGGGGGATATTATGTAGTAAATGTAAAATAATCAAGAAAGACCCACAAATATTAGTAATTTAGATACAAAATAGAGTTGAAATATTACAAAAAGAACATAGATTGAGTTTTCCCCCAAACCTCATCCATGAGTGAAACCTCAACATACAGTTTCACTCAATTTATTTATAAAAGTATGGTACATAAATAACAAACTAAGCAAGGAGATGTGTTTAGTTGGGAAGGGTAACTAGCTTAATGAAATAAGTATATATGCATTTTATTGCCTATAAATTTCTAAAGCTGTGTATCATAGCACATATCTTCCAGTTCTATATTTGTGTGTTTCTTTCATTGAGAATTGTTTGCTTCCTTTCATGTTAGGCCATCATATTCATTAATTTGTTTTTTCTTCAAAAATACATGAGTACTGTCACACAGTTCCAGATTGATGGCTATAGCTGCCATTGCTTTACTCTTTTTCCTATTTAGGTGCCTTTATCTCTTTGGTCACCATGAACATATTTTAAATATGGCAACTATTTTGCTGCTGCAGCCGTGGTCCAGCTATATTCCATTCTGCTCGAATTAAGATGATATGTGACATGATTGCTCTATAACATGACTGAGAGGTCTTATTCAGGGCTGTCAAACTCATGGCCTGTGGGCCAGATATGTCATGCGCTGGTCACACCCATGCCCATTTTAGCGAAGGGGAAAAGTCATTATATGTCACGTGTCACCGCGAGTTTGACACCCCTGGTCTAATTATATGCAATAATCATTGGAGGAAGAGTTTACTTATCCAGACAGAAAGTTCAATTCCAAACAAAAGCAGGTTAGCACATTCAGGACGCGTCCACATGGTCTAAAAGGGCCTGCTTCCTAGGAAGAACATCACAATAAGGAAGAAAGTAGCCTAACACATTTTTTATGATTGTGATAGGGTTCTAAAAAAAGGAGTGGAAGGTATTTGTTTTTTAGAGGCCCTCTGTTTTAATTACTTAATTAAATTATTAGATTATGCAAGAAGACTACATCAAAAAAAGGACAAATATTTTTTTTTATTCTAGCTTTCTTACTGTGTTACCAGTTCCCTTTTATGGAAGATCGGTTGTTTGATGGACCTTGTTTTTATCCTATTCTCGACACTGCATGTTTTACATGTTCCCTGACTATACCTATACCACATATTCTGTAATGATTAGATGAAACTCTATTTTTATTCCTTTCCTCCTCACTCGAAATCCTTTTTCTCCTTAAGATAATACTCCCGAGAACCTTGTTATTTATCTTTATGACTTGTTTTGGAAATCTCTTTTCGGTGTGTCTGAACAGCAAGATAAAAACCACACAAACATATATATCGATATTGGTATATCTGTTCTGCAGTTATCAGAGATATATTTACTCACCAACATATTATTATTAACAATTGCAATAGGTGGCGAGTTCAATCCCCTTCAGTATCAACTTCAATATAAAACTCAAGTGGAAATGGAATCTACACCAGAGGTGTGGCCTGCTTTATTATTATCCTCCTGGGGAATGACAATAAAGAACAACTAGTGTTCACATGAAACAGCTCCCTCCCAAATTCTAATGTAGCACTAAAACGGTGCGTATCAGCAATAAAAATAAAATGTCTATGACATTTTAAATGTTATCATACTATCACAGTGGAATAAAATTAGCTTGAAAAATGATCTAAAGGAATGTGATGCTGTTCATTTATGTACAACAGCAACAGCAGCAGTTTCCCTGTGTTGATAAAGGTTTCTCCATTAAATTTACCTCCAGTCAATAATTAGGAGTCCACAAATAAACCTAGGCAATTAAATCAATACTGTTGGGCAATTATGTTCCAGAGGCCAGGCTTGATGTCACAAGAAGACACTATATCAAACTTCAGAATTAAGTGATCTCATGTACTTTGCTGCAAGGCATTTTGTAAGAAAAAAAAAAAAAAGAAAGGGTGGTGATGGTGGGGGGAACCGAGAGAAAGCCCAGCATATCACAAAGCCGATGTGAACGTGTAAATGTTTTGAATGGGTTATGTTAAATCACAGAGAGAGGCTCTGATTTTTTTCAGCTTCTTAGTGAGTGTGTAGTCCCCACAGAAAAAGCAAGAAGTCCCTTCCCAGACAGCACTTGCCAGGAACATGAGATGATTCTGGCTCTCCAGAAAAATGTGCTGATGCATACTGTGACATATCATGTCACCTTTATTTTCATAAATATATTTTTAAAAAATCAGCTCCTTCAGATTCTTCCTCATGCCATTTTATTCTTATTCAGATCTGTTTCTTAGAAAATATTTTTCTTTATGTAAGGAACTGAACTGTTTTTATTTTCCTACGACAAGCCATGGTAAGGGCAATTTAAGGGTTGTAAAATGAAATAAAATGTGAACAATATGTATTTGCAGAGATTAGAAGCCTAAACAAAGTTAGAAGTCACCCTTAAACTCAGATCTCTCCAAAATTCGCATTTGTGATTATGTGAAATAAAATCAAATACAATCAAAAACCTAGCACACACTTCCTTTGGAGTAAGCTCTATTGAATTAAGTTGGATAATCTAAAAGTTTGATAATATAAATGTTTTTGCCATGATTAGAAGTTCAAAATAATATGATGGAGAGAGCCCCTTGTATCAGAACAGATCCAGATGCCTTATGCTCAAATACTGGTGAAAATGCAATTCTGGATAACTAAGAATCTTGGTTAAAAGGCAGAGTAAACAAAATGAGAGCATGGCCCTACATCACCCCTTTTTTCCTTATATCATTTCCAAAGCATAGAAACCAGATCACAAGAAATAATTCTCTGCTTTACTCTGATTCCACTTGGAATATTGTGACTGGTTCTGGGCACCCCAATTCAAAAATGACTGTGCCATATTAGGGCAGGTTCAGAGGGCTTGTTCACCAAGATAGTAAAAATCTGGAAACCAATCCCTATGGGGGATTCACAACTAAAGGATCTGTGAAATCTAGCTTTCAAAAATGTTGACTGAGATGATAAAACTATCTTCAAATATATGAAAATATTGTTACATAGGTGAAGATGTGGATTTATCTTCTATTGCTCCAGAACAAACAGATTGAAACTGCAAGGACGTAGATTCAGGGTAAACAAGAGCTTCCTGACTACATAAATAAAAATATTGCCTGACAAAAGTGGTAACTTCTCCATTGAAGGTTTCTAAATAGAGAGTGAGTAGTAAGCCTTCAAAGATATTTTACTGAGCAGGAAGTTGGAGTAGATAATCTTTCCAACTTTAAGGTTCTATTAAATATCACTATTTCACCATCAATGTTACCCCTAATAAGTTCTTTCTTAGAGCCCAAATCTGATTTAGCATTAGCTACTATAAACATTGGTGACAACTGAGTAGTAACACAGAGTAAAGTTAGAGCACAGTGATAATCTGCATGCTAATCAAGTAAGGAGAAGCATTTACTCCTGGCACCTGATCCAAATCTCTTACCCACAATGAAGAGTAATCAGAGATACATGTGAATCAATTCTAAAATGCAATTGTACAATTGGTATTTCCAGTTGAAGTCACATTAGCAGAATTTGTTGACAATCAAGTTATTGACATTTCTTTAGCAAAAATATTTTGATAATAAATAACAGCCATCATAAAAGATTCAACTATAAATTTTCAACTAAGTAAACACGTGCTCTATCCTCATCTGGCTGATAAAAAACAGCTTTATACTGATCACCACTGCTTATTCGTAATTCCTGAGCAGAAACGAAGTTGATGCCATCAGCACACTAAGTATCAAGATGTTTGTCATGAGCATTTTTTAAAAGCAGTTGCCTTTCAGACTTGACCGCCCCATTAACAAAATGACAATGAAAAATGCATTACAGTCGACAGAAGTTTGAAAAATCCAGTTTATGTTGTCAGCCATCTTGAAACAAAAGCTGCCTCGCTATGACTAGAAAAGCAGGCTCTCACCTGCCAATAAGCTGCCCTTGATCACTTACAAGAGGGGTGCCTCCCAGCAGACTGTGTGTGTATTAAAAAAAAAAGACTTGAAAGAGAAGAAAAAGTATCACACAGGTCACAGCGGCAGTCTCAATGGACCCCTCAGGGATTTCAACTAGTCTCAGCCTTGTCATCCTCTATGCAGCTTTCCACTCTGCCCAGAAAATGTCGATAGGAAAATGTTTGAGGGGCCTCTGGTGGAAATTTTTTCATTCTTTCTGCATTGACAGGATGCCAAATCAATATTTACTTCCCACTAACAAGCTGCTTGAGGTCTCAGTAGAAAATATTGTAGAGAATGCGGGAAGACATGGTAATAAACAGCTGTCTGGCTGTGAGGAAAACATGAATTGACTGGAAACAGGTCCATAGTAAAAGGTCACTGAAACCCATGAACTCCTCAGGTGTCCATATCAACTACTAACTTTAAAGGCACATAATAAAAAAAATCTCTTTTTTAAAAAGACGGATGAGAGAATGGATCCTTTTCTTTCCACCAAGGATACAGATGGAGCTCAATAATTTAATTAATACATTTGCCTGTATCCCTAGATGTTTTAGTTTCTATCTGTAAAGTTAGCTCAAACAAATATAGTGCTAACCTGTCTTCCATCTTACTCAAAACCTTACAAAATACACTTGAATTTGGAGAACTTTTTAAATTGAAGGGGAAAAAAACCCAAGAGAAAACATTTCAATTAATAATCGGAATAAAGATAATTTAAAAATTATTTTAAACAAGTTTGATATTCTTTAATCAAATCTGTACCTGAACTTCTCATATTAATAGGAATTCTTTCAAGGCATCCAAAAAATTTTCAACTCACTCACTTTTTCCCTATTTTTGGGATGGTTAACCAATGGATCTTGGTTTGCAACTGATTGGCATTACTGTTTTTATAATCCCCTCCACTTCAGTTCCTCTGCCTTCCTAGAGAAGGAAGGTATGGTTCCCTCACTTTGCAAGCATTCCTATGAGTCATAAATAAGAGGTGACTGGAGAGAAAAATAATGGTTTTGGAGCACTGCTATTGGCTTGGCCAAGACATGTCTTTCCCAGATATTTTTTATTGGAAAATGGCAGACCCATGTGAGAGATTATATCCTTATTATGATTTCTGAGTTCCTAGCAAAAGAGGCACCTGCCAGATTAAATGGATAAAGAACGTTGTAATGTTTTCAACTGGGCATCCATCTTTGGAAATGTCTCCTAAACAAGCTGATAGGAGCTTCTTCCATCAGAAAATAGATCACCCAAGAGACATTTGCATTAACACCAGTAGCCTGTGACAATTTCCCATTTTTTAACAATATGACAATCTACCAATAGGGAAAGGAGCAGAATGAGACACTCTCAAACACCTTAGGCTTGGCCACCATTAAATTATTTGTTACAGGAGTTTGTGATCTCTTCAACCAAGCTGTCCAAGATGAGTGAGGATGTCATTCAGAGTAGCCCTCCCCAAGTAACTGCAGTGGACAAAATTATCCCTTCTAACCTTCAGATTGAATAAGTGGGCCATCACTGGCATTAATCACGACCATTTTTTTTTAACCAAGAGGGAGACAGGGCTTTTTTCATTAAATAATAGGTCTCTGGAGGTTATTTGAATAAAGGCCTTTCTGATCTAGCCGCCCCCCACCCCCCATACACACACAAAGCAGCTGTTCACTGTAAGGTGCTTCCAAGCTCCTGTGAAACTTCTAATAGAGTAAGTGCTAAAATTTTTGTACAGGTCTATTAAATTAGTATCTGTCAACAAGAACTATATAAACCACAGTCTTAGTTACAATTGTTAAAAGACAATGTTGAATACCTGTCCTTCAAGAAGTTTTTGTAAATAGCCCAACCATTCTTTGTCACTTTCATATTCCATTTTCATCTGTTCTGTTTCCTAAAAATAAAATAAAAAATCCTGTAAAATTGTCTATTATGCTACAGTGAAGCTGGTACTAACATTACTTGCTCAGAAAACCACCCTACCTGATAGCAGCAATTCTTAAAAAGTGGAGAAAAAGCAGAAAGAGGAAAAATCTCTTTTCCTGACAATTTCCAGACTGTTCATTTTTTTCATGGCTGTCCTAAACTCTCAGTTTGACTTTAACTCCCCAATTGATGACGCTCAATGGTTCTGTATTTTGTCAGCAATTAGGAACCAGCAGCCATCTAATTTAATTGCAAAATGAGGCACTTTAACATATTAAAAAACAATGATTTTATGCATTGAGCTTGGGTTCTATTGATTTTATGGATACATCAATGGTGTATTCCAGGAGTGTCAAACTCACATCGTCATGGCAGCGTCACGTGACTTATCGGGATCCCCCCCTTTCATTAAACCGGGTGTGGGCATGGCCAGTGTGTGACGCATCCAGCCTGTGGGCAGGGAGTTTGACAGCCCTTGTGTATTTGGTAACAATACAAAAAAAAAGTTGCCAGTGCAGATTTTTAGAACATTTTTTCAACTTCCTAATCTAACTTTAAGATTTCCTGGTGATCTCCCTTCCAGCATGCCTAACTTCACTTAGTTTTTAAAGATCAAAATAAGATTAGCTTATTATTGCACCCAGCTGGGAACTTAAGCATAGAAAAATAAAAGTTAAAATTGCTGAAAGCAGATGTAGGCAGAACGTAGGCCAGGATTTATAGGTCCATGATATGCAACAGATGAATTATGTTTTCTAATTCACTGCTGTATATCAATAGCAAATCTTTTGCCACTGTTTCCTAATTATACTGCTGGAAATAAGGAAAGTTAGGGGAAAGCAGATTTTTGTGTGAAAGGACTGTAAGGTCAATTAATTTATTATGGCATTCAGAAAAAATTCCTGGGCTCCAAAGTATTTAATTATAAGTGTAGGTTTTTGCACCTTTTCCAGGTCAATGAAACTTGAAGCTGCAGCAAAAAATTCAATAGACTGTGTAAGTCTGAACTGCCTATCCTTGTCTTAAGAGATCAAAATTAGATTTAGTGAGCAGTAGGGCTCACAATAATATCAAAAAATGCTTCATTGATATCCCAAATTTAGATAGCAGTGGAGGCCTGACTAACTTAAGATATGGGGAGTAATTTTTAACAATCCCTATAAAGGGAATTTATCAATAAGAGGCAGATGGCAAAAAATACTCATTTTGGCAGCATATGGAATTTTGAGAGTTCAGTGGCTAAAATAATAGGAGAATTAAGATCCGAGAATGGATATTAGCTCAATACTAGCAAGAAAAAAAGAAATTAAAACTTGAGATTCTTATTTAAGTAAACTAAGGACAACTTCAGATAAAGTGATTGCTGATTACATACAAAATAATAAAAAACAAATTGATTTATAAGAACCTATGCCGCTTTACACCAAAGAAAGATTTAAAATTAATTCTTAGACAAATTAGCATAACTTACCTCATCATTTACAACATCGAGAATCTCATCTAAATCAGTTTTTGAAATATTAAGGATTGATGCTGCCAAGGACTGAGCCCGGTGAACAGATTCTCTGGAAATGTTACCACCACATTTTTTGTCTTCTTGCATTTTTTTAGTACATCTGATTCGTGTTCGCATCTCTTTCACATTATGCTGTAACTCAGTGGCCAAGCTCTGTGAAGATAAAAATAAGTAAAAGTATTTATGATTATTTACCTACTTTCAACACATTGCAGCCCACACATTTGGGAAAATAAGCAATCCAGCAAAACACAAGTTGTCGTTCTAACACAACAAAATAGGTTAGAAATGACAATATCTATATCCACATTTATATCTGTATATGTATATATACATGGGATAATATGAATATATCAAGGGATATCTAATAATACTTCCTTTTGTTTATTAGTTGATAAATAAATTAATAAATATATTTTCAAATTAAGTAACTAAAACATGAAAAACATGTTTTTTTTTAAAAAAATAAAATATTCCACATTTACAATTAAGAATTCTCAGAGGCTGCTATAGTAGTAAATTTGCCACTATTTTAAGACCTGTTTTGATCTAGATCAGTGGTTCTCAATTTTGTTTTCCCCTTTGGACCACTTAAAGTTTCTCGTCTTAGTAGACACCTAGGATTTTTTGTTCATTCACCAAATCAATGGGCATGCATTATTCATATTGTAATAACTTTAGTGTATTAATAAAATTATGAGACCTAAGTTAGAATGCTAAACAGGTATCTGTAACTGGCCTTTTGAGGGGAAAAATTAGTAGAGCATATCAGTGTCATACTGTGAAAAATTAGTAGGCCAGGGACCTGTTAAAGCAGTCCAGCTCTGTAAAACTACCTCAATTTTCACCATTCGAACTCTTTCCCCAGTAAATCAACCACAGGGCTCTGTGTGTATGTGTGTTTTAATGACCATGTAATCCCTAGCATCAAGGTGGAGTTAGGATGAATGGAGCTTGAACGTTTACTTATTGCATGCCCTTCCTGACGCCTAGGCGGAGTTCACAGCAGATACTTATCTGCCGCTGCCTAGGATTGAACTCATGGCCTTCTGATTGTGAGGTGAGGTGTGTGTGTGTATAGACAAACACACACACATACACAGAGTTTTTGTTTTACAGTTAGAATATAAGACCCCCCAATAGGAGGACTATTAATAGTGAAAAGTTTTTTTAATGTTGTAAAAAGGTAAATAAAATTTTTACCATGAAAGCTTATATGTTTTAGAAGATGATCATGATCTAATTTCTCACCAGAGTACTATGGTACTCTGTGATTTCCCCCTGTGATTCCCTATGAATCCAATTTTTCTAAAATAGCTAACAGGCTCTTAGATGAGCATGAAAGAAAATGATCAACTTCACCAACAGTACTAGTTTATGCTAGTATGATAGAAAGAGCAAGCACCCCATTAATTATAGATTTATAGAAATTATATCTGAATTATACAGTCATTCATAGCATTAGGACACAAGAAAAACAAAGCTGTATCTGTCAGATGAAAGCACTGGATTAGCTATAGAGAATCATTTGACTGAAAACAAACCACTCATTAAAAATAATTTGGAACATGAATAATATGTTAGTAAGTAGAAAGGCATATTTCATCATCTGACTAAAAGTTCGTCTGAACTTTAAATTGATGAATATAACCTTTAAAATCATTTTTCAAAGCTGCTGGATGTACAATTTTTGGTGTGTATGATTTTGTTTTATTTCTATTGAGAAGTGTGAAAATTGTAACTGAAGGATTAAGTCTTCACAAATAATAGACATAAAGTGATAATTTTGTGACATGCTAAAGCAAAGATAATTTAAAAGAAACTACAGCAATGGTGACTTCAAACTCTTAATTTTTAAAAAGTGGAGTGGAAGAATTTTTTACAGGAATCACAGAATGGGAGAAGAATCATTTAAACCACCTAATCCAACTTGTGTGAGTGCAGGAATCCAAATTAAAGAACCTACAGCTGTCCAAACTCTGACTGCAAGAAAGGGTAACCACCTCAATTGATTTCTTTCACTGTCAAACTGTTCCCTTTTTTGTGAGATTGCAAACCATTTAGTTGGAAGTCAAACCACCATTCAATTTTCTATAAATGAAAACCATCCTAGAAGTGTCATGTAAATCTGTTGGCTTAGCATAGTTGAAAAACAAAACAGAAAAAAGCCTCAATTGCCTCTTAAACTTAGGGAGAAAAAACAATGGCAAATTTTCACTTCTTGGGAACTCACATCTTTCTCCTCACTTTCCATCATTAAGTCACCTTCTGTAGCCTTTGGACCATCCAACTTTTAAGGAGCCCTAACAACAATTGCCAGCCTCTGACATACATAGCTATGCATGCACTAATATGTTTACAACAATATATACATGACTGCAGTGCCAAGACAAGATGTTCCTGATTAATTTAACATGGTCTATTTTGATTCTTCCCAATAGTATTTTCTTTTAAGAATAAAGATGGGAATTTCATTTGAAGTAAGATAATTAAGAACTGCTAGGCAAAGAGCTACTTCTTGTCTCATTAAAGTAGACAATCACTTTAAAGCTGAACTTCAGAAAAAAAGCAAGAATGGAAAAATGTGGAAAACAATTTGGCCATAAATGCTGTAAGGTTCTCTTCAAGTGGGTTAAATTTAGGTTTATCTGAATTAACTAATTTGAAATTAAAACTTTATCCCTTAGGATCCCTCTTTTGCATATTTTTTTCAATATGAGCTTGTAAATAGCTGTTGCATTCTGAAATCAAATGGGCATTGTCACTAAACTTAAGTGTTTCTTCAGTTATTTTAATGTTTACTTCTGATTTCATATATCTGTATGGGCAGCAGAGTTCTATTTCTATTTCTGAAATATGAATGGAAATCCAAAAAACAGATCAATAAAGCACCCACACACAGAGCAACTTAACAATTACAGTGTAGTTTCTTCAGATCTAAGGGCAATGGGAGCAAACCTGTTGTTAATAAAATCCCCTTTATGTTGAAAATCTACACTGCAGCAGGTACAGCAGAATGTGAAACTTTTGCTGCTAATTTAAACAAAAGAAGGTCTTTGTATTGCAATCAGTTCCTTGTTGTTTTTTAAAGCAACCTTTCTAATTTAGTTTTTAGAAGCTGCATCCAATACAACTTTTCTACACTGGAGAATATTGTCTTTAAGCGTTTCAGTTTCTCAGTGATTTCAGTTTCTCAGTTTTTTAACTGCCCTCAAAAATCATGGAATACAAATATTTTTTGTGATATTTCATTTGATATTTTTGGAAAAAAGACATTTTGACAAAATCTACTAACATTTTATACAGCTTTAGTTAGCTGTAGCTTTCATCCATTGGAAGCTGGTAAATTAAGAACAAATAATCTTAAAGTACAGAACTTTGCACTAAAATTGCTGGTACTGCAGACAGTGCAGATTGACCTGTTTTATTGTTGTTGTTTTTTTAAACTACAGATGTATGATGAAATAATTTGATTCCAAAAATGATCTATGGAATTCAAATTTTAATATGCTTTTGTAATCTTTCACTGTTTAATTTATAACTTTTATTAATGTAATATTCAAGTAATATAAATCTTAAAAGTATAATTTTAAATACCCTAGGTAGACTTCTGCCTTTTTCAACATTCAAGTCATCTTATGATTCCATAAAAGTCAGAAAAATGAACAATACAAATGCAGCAGATAAAACAATGAAAATATAATCGTAATTGCCAAAGAGAATGGAGCAAAATGTCTAGATGAGAACCCACTGTCTGTGTAATGTGAGTATATTTTAAATCTTCAAAATAATCTGACACAGTAAATAGCTATTGGAAATTTGAAAAGTAATTCCTACATAAGGAGATCGGTCATACTTTATTTGCAAAAAACATGGTTTAAATATTAATTAAACTATAAAGAATGATTTTATAGCAAGGATTTTGTCTTTAAACTATTTACTTTGAAGTTGCTGCCCCAAGGCAAAGTCTGTAGTTATAAAAATTTTATTGTTATCAGGATCACAAGGTAGCATCTTTGCAGACAAGATTCTAAAATCCCTGTCAAAGGAAATTATCCTGGTGGACCTGAAGAAATTGAACACCTGAAGAAACTGAGTGAAGGTTTTATGCACAGAACAGATGAACCATAAGGGAGAAAGGAAACATTACAAATAAATCACAATATGTTACTTTAATTGCAAGTGTATTAGAATTGGGACAACTTCTGTGTTCTTCTTCTAACAGTCAATTATCTGTTTTAATAAGCTGCTAGGCCATTTATAATGGTAAGGGTCAGGCAATCTAGCTCCACTTTCACATGTATTTTAACATTATCCAAAATGCTTTATATCAAATTGCCCATTTTGTTCTAGAAAAAGTTGTTTATTCAAAAACAAATGGCTTAATTCTTATTGTGATTGTATAATGATCAATGTATATTAGTCACTTGATGAACCAAGTGACTAACTTTGGCTAATGATAAATGATGGCCATCAACCTGAAGTAATGTAGTCTCAAAACATTGACATAGATGTTAAACAGTGTGGAAGCTACAATACAACCTTGTCTCACAGTCAGTCATTTGGCAAGCTGCTTTCTGTAAAGTTAATGTCCTCCAGGAATATGTGCTTGATGATTTTAATCCATGAAAGTAAAGTCAAGACTTTTCCTTAAAACCACCAAGCTTGTCAACCGCATCCAGCTCTTTGCAAAGAATGAGAAATGATAAAGGCAGCTGGAATGTTTCTTTTTGGAATTGGGTACACTGGGCAGTCTTGAG
Source organism: Bungarus multicinctus (assembly GCA_023653725.1). Taxonomy (NCBI): domain Eukaryota; kingdom Metazoa; phylum Chordata; class Lepidosauria; order Squamata; family Elapidae; genus Bungarus; species Bungarus multicinctus. Next base: position 197,833,837 of record CM042834.1, read on the forward strand.
AAAGGCTGGGTAGCTCTTTTTTTAACTATAAAGCCAGCTCTAGCCCTCCAACCCAATCCAGGAGAATAGCAATAGCAATATACTTAGACTTATATACTGCTTTGCAGAGCTTTACAGCCCTTACTATGCGGTTTACAGAGTCAACATATTGCCCCCAACAATCTGAGTCCTCATTTTACCCATCTCTGAAGGATGGAAGGCTGAGTCTACCTTGAGCCTGGCAGGATTTGAACTGCCAAATTGCAGGCAAGCGATAATCAGCAGAAGTAGCCTGCAGTATTGCACTCTAACCACTGCGCCACCATTTCCAGAATGAGAAAAGAGACATTTTAAGATGCTACAGCTGAACAGCTGTCGAAGAATCCAGTCAAACACATTTCAATCATTACAATTTTAAGTGTATTATTAAGTTTTCAGTCTAAGAGATATTCAGTGTCACCATCCAGACCTCTGATTCAATTTGCCTAACTCCCACATGAAGAGTGATTCTGGTGGAGAATTAATTTAATCTACTGTATCTGTTCCTTAATAAAAGCTGTAGCGTGTACTTTGTTGCCAGAGAAGCTGATGACTAGAATCAGCTACCTTATTTATTTATTATTTTTTAAAAGCAAGTTTTTCTAGTAGCATGGAGAAAAAAATGATTCTTTTAATGTAAATTTCTAAATGAGGAAAGTATTTATATTTTAAAACATTCAATATTCTTTCCTAGCTTATGAATGTCTGTATATAATAAAGTTTGTTGCTGTTGTCCTCAAGTCAGTTTCTGATTCCTGATGATTGCCTAGATTAGTTCCTGCAGTTTTCTTAGCAAGGTTTTTGGTTGGCACTTGCCTCTTTCTAAGGGCTGACAGAGAGTGACTGGTCCAAGGCACCCAAGTGACTTTGAAATGTAGGACTTCCTAATTTGTAGCCAAGAGCAGGGATGTCAAACTCGCATCATCTTATCATTGTCATGTGACATATCATGACTTTTTCTCTCTTTGCTAAACTGGGCATGGGCATGGCCAGTGCGTGATACATCCGGCCTGCAGGCCACAAGTTTGACAGCTCTGACCTAGAGCCTTGACCACTATATCAAATTGGCTCTTGTTATAAACTAACTCTTTATTGTAAAATCCATTTGCATTCACTTTTAAAATATTATAGGATTTTCATATTTGTATATGTGTGCATACACATATACACACACACGTGTGTAAAATTAAGACAAACTGTTCTGTCTTCACCTTGAAATATTTCCTGTTAAAAATAGAAATGGCAGTTTCAGAGAAATCATACAGCAAACTATCTCCAGAAGTCCAACCATATCTATTCTTTCAAATGATTATTATTCACAGAATTCATATAATCCAAAGTTAGGAATTAAATACAGATCTGCATCCATAAAACTCTTTGGTTTGATAACTGAAGTAGCAACCATTTCGGATTTTTATCAGTTATGCTATACTCTTCAATCTAACATTATTAGAGACTTACAGAAGCCTTAGATTTTATAAAAGCTACAAATAACAGCTTGCATTCAGTGATTTCTAGATTTTAAAAAAGCTACAATGGAAGAGACAGATTTCCCCTCCTCTCTTTGTCTGTTTACTTCAAAATCTTTTCTGGGAGACACTTAGAAACTAACAGATATTACATAAACGCACTCAGAAAAAGATAAGCAAAAATCTGCCTCTACAACTTTGAATAACGTTCAAGATTTATTATTTCCATTACACCAATCAACTACAGTAAACTTTATTTAATACATATATATTTCATTGATCCTTAATCATAAACACTTATCAAAGCTGATGTAATAAGTGTTCTAGGAAAGAAAAGGCAAAGGACTCTACTAAAAGCAATGCTGATGGACCACAGTGGAATAAAGATGTGGTGAGTAGACTAGCTCTTTGAATTCTTCTTTGAATAAGGAACACCCAAAAGTGCTCCAGACGGCTGCTCTTCATGCAGAGACCGGAGGACAGCAGTCTCTGATGGGTTTAATGTTCTGGGAGATGAGGGAGTAGCCATCTTGCTCAACTCATGGCCAGATGTTTTCCATGGGACACTAGATTTGCATACTTCCTTTTCTAATCAAATGATAAGGGGCTTGTCACTTACTTTTCAGCTATTAGAAACCTTGGAACAACAAGTCTGAAAACTAAAACACTTAGATTCGCTTTCTAATACAGAATGAAGCAACATATTTTAACACTGGATGTATTGAAGGATATTTTAGAACAAAGGACCTAGAAGTTAATTTAAAGTGTGTGTGCTTCTATAAACAGTGTTTAAAAGATGTTATGGAAGAAGATGGAGTTTTACGTGACAACATTTGAGACTGATATGAAAGTGGATTTAAAAATGTCATGGTACAAATATGATATGCAAAAAGTTACTAGCATGGAACATACAAAAGAAACTTAATCTTAATAATTAAAAGGGACAAACCAAGAGAGCGACCTGAATATCTTTCCTTTGGATTTACAAAAGCTTGTTAAAGCTTTGAAAAATTTTGTGAGAAGGGACAAAGAAAAAAATGAAGAGAAATAACATTCTAGTTCAGGGGTATCAAACCCGCGTTGTCATGGCGTCATCATGAAATGTATCGTGACTTTTCCCCCTTTACTAAACCGGGCAGGATTGAAATGATGAGGCATTTACTTGTTTATAGATAACAGATGGAGTATAGAAGAGGATACTGTATTTTAAGAGAAGATAAGCTACTAAACTTGCTTATACTTGTGATAAACACTTTTAGTTTTTTCTTTGCCATATTTTTTCTTTCTTTACTATTTTTCATTTTCTGCACCATTTCTTTTTTTTCTTTTTAACTTTTTAAAAGTTTTTACTACTTTTTAACAAAATTATTATTTAAAAAGCCCTTATATAATAAGGGGACAACTTATTGTGTACCTGTAGCCTTGGAGAACATTAAGATACCAGCCAGAATGTTTTTTTAAATAAGCAAAAGACTAACGTCTAATGACTCTAAACAGATTGAATATCTAAAACTGACTGAATTCCTAAAAAATAAATAAACTTCTATACCACACAAAAGTAAAAAAAAACCTGACTCCAAACACAGTCAGATTGAACAGTAAACATCCTTTTTCTAATCAAAATAAGCAAAATCTGATCAAATAAAAATGAAAAAAAATCTGGTGAAATCTTTACCTGCTTTTCCCTACTGCTAATGTAAATAGACATTTATCTGAATATGTACAATTTTTAAAATATGCTTAAGACATATGATCTCTGAATGAAACTATTATTAAACCATTCTTTAAAAAGGCTTACTTGAATTATCATTGCAAATATTATTTAATGACAAATCCATCATTTGTTTCAAGAGTTTGTTTTTCATTCTCTTCAAGACTTCTTAACTTCCCTTTTTGTGAAGACATAACTGACATGTGTACAGGTTTCTTGCAGATATACACAGTGCTTAAAAATAACTCAAAGCTGAAGATGTGAAGGTTTGACAGGACAATATTGGAACAGATCAGTCAAATGAAAGAAAAAGATGAGATGGAAGCTGTCTGGACAACCCCTTATCCAGTAAGTTGGGAAAAGTCATTGACTTGGACAAAATGGTCATGTACGTGGTGCATAATTACCAGACAGAGAAAAAATTAAGCAGTAAGGTCAATGCAAAGAAAAAATATAATTAAGATGCACACATATACCCTCTATATATGTATTCAATCATACAATATAACATTCATGCATGTACACATTAAAGTAGGCATCATATGGAGCCTCTCTAGGTCAGCCTTCTAAAACCTAGTGCTGTCCAGATTAACTGGAAATACAGTCCATAAGATTCCCAGCCAGCATGGTCCAAGTCATTCCTATAAATCAAAGTAAAGATAAAGATTTCCCCTATCCGGTCATATCTGACTTTAGAGGGCAGTGTTCATCTCCATTTCTTAGTCAAGGGAGCCAGCGTTGTCCAAAGACGCTTCCTATGGTCATATGGCCAGTATGACTATATGCCGAAGCACATGGAACACTGCTACCTTCTCACCGAAGTGATACCTATTTATCTAGTTGCATTTCTACGCTTTCAAACTGCTAAGTGGGCAGGAGCAGAGGCAAATAATGGGAGCTCATCCCATCATAAAACATTCAGGTCTTGAACCCGGGCTATCAGCTTTCTAACTAAAAAGCTCAGCATGTTTAACCATTCAGCCATAAATATTTAGCAGGTGAAATATTTCAGGTGAATATTTAGCATTTCCTGTACAAATGTGCTGTATTTAGTATTTACTGTATAAGGCCTGAGAGAAGACAGATAGTCATAAGCAAAGTGAAAATAAAAGCCTCAGGAGAAAAGCAGGCAAATATAGGCATTCTTCTAGTAAGCAGAAGTACAAAATATATTTATAGAAAGATGGTATGAATAAAAAGAATACTAGCTGCGCTAACTTAATTTCCCCTGAGTGGCTTTTGTAAATATATAAGTAGAGTTTTAACCTGGTTTACTTTGTGCATTCAGTGAAATCTGAGTAAGATTTTCAGTTTTTTAGCAACATTCTATGGGGAAAAAAGAAAAGAGGATTTCAGAGGACCTTTTATACATAAATATTTAGCAACTTGGGGAATGTCAATAGCAACTGCTCTGATCATCATCAATATTTGACTTTCAGACTGCATCTTTATTTTCCTCCAGTTTATCTATTAGGAGCGACAGATTAACAGCTTTTACCAAAATTATGCTATGAAATACATACTGATCATTTTATAACATGAGGCTTAGAATTCTATACATTTTAGGGAAGATTAATATATGATGCCTCGGTAGAAATGTGAAAATTCTTCCAGCTGCTCAAAACATCTGAATTGATAATTTAGGGATAAGTAATGAAGTGGGCAGTTTTGAAGATGTTGCAAAACTATTTGAGATGTTAAAAAAAGAGCAAAGATTGTGAAAAGCTCCAAAATATTGAAATTGGCTGGCCAACTAATCAAATGGAAAATGAAGTATAATACACGTTAATGTAAATTGTTAAACATTGGAGCATTAGCCCTACCCCAATTTCAATACACTGGTGAAATCTGTGATGTATGTAAGAATTTGAGGTCATTGCAAATGGTGTGGTGAAGATGTTAGTGCATACATCAGTTCTGATTATTTTCATAGAAAAGGGTGGGGGTGGGGTCGTTAGTTTATTAATCAGCCGATATTAATTTAATACGTTTTTAACTTTTGTATTTTTGTGGGGTTTTAGACGGGCTGTACACCGCCCTGAGTCCCTCGGGAGAAGGGCGGTATATAAATTGAATAAATAAATAAATAAATAGAATGGAGTATAGTATTTTGAAAAAAAATTACAGGCCATTGTTAACGGGTATGGTCCGTGCTGCATATGGCCAAAACAAAGAATGCCTAGACAATGAACACTAGACCTTTCTGGGGAACATTAGTCTGAATTCTATTCAGTTCTAATAATCCAAAAGGAAATAGAAATCTTCATACACACACCCAAATGTTTTTGCAAGAGGCTCCAGTGAGTAGACCCCCAGATTTAAAGAAACAACAACAACAACAACAACCTTAGGCCCATTTTAATATACAAGCTTAAAGTTGAGGCAATAAATGCCTAACGATTTAAAAAATGTTTTAGTGGCCTTTTTGGCTGAAGAACAAGAGGTTATGACTATGTATCTATGAAGATAGAGTTACTTGAAAGGAAGATAATATATTGCAAATAAAGAAGTGATTATGCAAAAATGGATACAATGGACTAAATAAGGCCGAGGAAGGAGGATTGTTCCTCAACAACACAAACTTAGAGTCTCCAAAATTAAATATAAACATAATTAGAATAATTTTTGAATTATGTAATTGCAATAGTTTAATTTATTTATTTATTTAACATATTTATATACCGCCCTTCTCCCGAAGGACTCAGGGTGGTGTACAGCCAACCATAAAACATTCTACAATTATAAAAGTTAAAAGAGAATTAAATATCCTAAGGCTGCCTTTAAGATTGTACCCTCCCCCAATAAATTAAAAACTCCCGAATATTAAAATCCCAATTTAAAACTCCAAATACTAAAATTACTTTAAAAGTCCCACTTCAACCCAGACCGGCCTGCTCAAAAAGCCAGGTTTTCAATGCACGTCTGAATGCTCTCAGGTCGGTGTTGTTACGTAACTCCGGAGGCAGACCATTCCAACCCAGACCGGCCTGCTCAAAAAGCCAGGTTTTCAATGCACGTCTGAATGCTCTCAGGTCGGTGTGGTTACGTAACTCCGGAGGCAGACCATTCCAGAGGGTGGGAGCCCCCACAGAGAAGGCCCTATTTCTCGGGGTCACCAGGTGGCACATAGATGCCGTCGGTACCCGAAGAAGGCCCTCTCTGTGGGAGCGCACAGGTTGGTGGGAGATTACCAGCAGAACGCGGTCCTGCAGATAGCCTGGTCCAATGCCATGGATCACTTTAAAGGTCAAAACCAGAACCTTAAAGTGAACCCGGAAAGCCACCGGCAACCAATGCAGCTCGCGCAGGAGAGGCGTCACACGGGAGTTTCATGACGCCCCCATAACTACCCGCGCAGCCGCATTTTGTACCAGTTGAAGCCTCTGGGTGCTCCCCACAGGGAGCCCCATGTAGAGAGCGCTACAATAGTCTAGGTGAGAGTGACAAGGGCATGAGTGACCGTGCGTAAGGCGTCCCGATCCAGAAAGGGCCACAACTGGCGAATCAGGCGAACCTGATAAAAAGCCCCCCTGGAGACGGCCATAATATGATCTTCTAAAGACAGCAGTGAATCCAGGAGGGCGCCCAGATTGCGAGCCCTCTCTGTGGGGGCTAAGATCTCTCCCCCAATAGCCAGCAACAGAGTCAGCTGGCTATATCGAGGCGCCGGAAACCACAGCCACTCAGTCTTGGAAGGGTTGAGCTGGAGCCTATTCCCGCCCATCCAAATCCGCACGCCTCCAGGCACCGGGACATAGCCTCCACAGCATCGTTGGGATGGTTTGGGGTGGAGATGTAAAGCTGAGTATCATCAGCATACAGATGACACTGTACCCCAAGATCACGGATGACTCCCCCAGCGGCTTCACATAAATGTTGAACAAAAGAGGGGAGAGGATCGACCCTTGAGGCACCCCACAAATGACGGGCCTAGAGGTGGACCTCTACCCCCCCGTCAACACAAATTGCGAGCAGTTAGAGAGGAAGGAGGAGAACCACCGTAGGACAGTTCCTCCAATTCCTAACCTCTCCAACTGCCGCAATAAGATACTATGGTCGATAGTATCAAAAGCCGCCGAGAGATCTAACAGGACCAGGACAGAGGAATACCCCCTGTCACGGGCCCTCCAGAGATCATCAACCAACGCGACCAATGCTGTTTCGGAACTATGCCCGGGCCTGAAGCCCGATTGGAAAGGATCAAGGTAAGTTATTTCCTCCAGGTACTGAGGGAGCTGACGCACCACCACACTCTCAACAACCTTCGCTAAAAAGGGAAGGTTGGAGACTGGACGATAGTTATTTAAAACAGCCGGGTCCAGGGCAGGCTTCTTGAGGAGGGGTCGCACCACCGCCATTTTCAAGGCAGTGGGAAGCGACCCCTCTCTCAACGAAGCCTTGACAATCCCCTGGAGATAGCCTCGTGTAACCTCCCTGGAGGTCGAAACCAACCAGGAGGGGCACGGGTCCAACAAACATGTGGTGGTATTCAGCCCTCCCAGCAACCTGTCCACACCCTCAGCGGTCACAGGGTCAAACTCTTCCCAGATAATAGTCTCAAGACTTGCCTCAGACATCTCCCCCAGGACCACCCAATTGGAGTCCAGCCCGCCCCGAATCCGAGCGATTTTGTCGTGTAGAAATCGGGAAAACTCCTCTGCCCTGCCCTGCAAGAGGTCCATCCGCGCTCTCGGCTCAAGCAGGGAGCGGGTCACTCTAAACAGAGAGGCAGGCTGATTTTCCGCCGACGCAATAAGGGTGGAGAAATGCGAACATTTCGCCACCTCTATCGCCACAAGGTAGGTCCTAATATGAGACCTCACCTGTGTCCGGTCAGACTCTGCGCAGCTAGCCCTCCAAACACTCTCCAGACGTCTTTTCTGGCACTTCATCTCTCTCAGCTCCTCCGTAAACCACGGAGCTGGATGGGATCTGTGCCGGGTCAGAGGTTGCAAAGGCACAACTCGGTCTGGAGCTTCGGTAGCCAACCTATCCCAGGTGGCCACCAAGTCTCCAGGCGAGTTATGAGCCAGAGTCTCAGGAAATGGCCCAAGCTCCCTCTGGAACCACTCAGGGACCATCAGGCACCTGGGGCGGAACCATCTACACGGCTCCACCTCCCTGCGGTGGGGGGTGGCGGTACAGAAGTCAAGCCTAAGAAGAGAATGATCTGACCATGACAAGGGTTTTATAACTAAGTCCCCGAAGCTACAGTCATTCAACCACTGACCAGAGACAAAAATCAGGTCCAGCGTGTGCCCTCCATGTGAGTGGGGCCAGAAACTAATTGGGTCAGGTCCATGGCCGTCATGGAAGCTGTGAACTCCCGAACCACCCCAGAGGTTTCCCCGAGCGAAGGCAAGTTGAAATCCCCCATAACTAAAAGCCTAGGGGTCTCAACCGCCAGCCCGGCTATCACCTCGAGGAGTCTGGGCAGAGCCGATGATACGTGGCAGGGAGCCAGGTATGTTATCAAAAGACCCATCTGAACCCCCTGCCCCCACTTCACAAAGAGAGACTCACAACCAGCCATCTGAGGAACAGTGGCCTCCCTAGGACAGAAGACTTCTCTAATAAGCACCGCCACCCCACCACCCCTTCCCTGAGACCTTGGCTGATGAAATGCTAAGAAACCTGGTGGGCACATCTCCTTCAGAGGAATACCACCCTCTGGGCCCAACCAGGTTTCAGTAATACCTGCCAGGTCCACGCTCTCCTCCTGAATAAGATCATGAATCAGGGGGCCTTATTGAAAACGGACCTGGCATTGCACAACATCAGCCGGGTACTCAGGGTCTGAGACTCTGCACAATCAGGCCTGCAGGACGGGTGAAGAGGGTCGGAGTGCACTACCGCTTGAAGACAGCGACTGTGCGATCCCATAACCTGATATGGCTCTCTACCCCCGTTTACCGTAACTCACTCCCTGTCCGCCTCCTCAACCCATGACCCCGAGCCCTCCCAGACGTGCGTGCCAGCCTGGCTATCTTCAAACCCCTGCGGGTTGTCCCCCAAACCCGGTTCAGATTTCCCTAACCCTACTAAAAACCTAATTAAAAATTTACAAACCCGAGAACCCTCCCCAACACGTTTCCTGCAGCCGTACCATCTCTCGGGATCCCAGGATCCGTCATTAAGATAGGTTTTAGAAAGTTTTAAGGGCCACTTGAGGGAAAGGGGGACATTCCTCAAGGCCCAGAGGTCTTTCATAGAATACTTTAAAGGCTCAGATGGAAATGTCCCAGCCGTCCGACGACGCGTGGGTTCCTCTGATCAACACCAGGGCTGAACCCGAAAATGGTCAGCCCACATTCTTGGTTCATTCGGCCTCCCTCTCAATCTCCGGTGGCATCGAGGCGGCCGCAACACAGGCAACGTCGACGTCTCCAACGCCGGGACCACCATCGCCGAGGCCAGCGCCTCCGCCACACTAGGCGACGGCCCCAGACCTTGACTCTGCCGCCACCGACATCATCGTCCTCGCGGCCACCCAGTCACCGCCGCCTCCATCGCCATCAGGGTTCGTGAGGCCGTAACTTCCTCCACTGGAGCCACCGCCGCCGCCGTCAGATTAGGAGATCCCTTCTGCCTATGCCATCATCGCCCAAGAGACCCTCCGGTGACTTCGATGTTATCCAGTTCCTCTGCCACCTCTGCTGCTCCGCTGCTCCTCCGGAGCCCCCATTCCCCCGCCCTTTAACCACCTCTGCCACCGGTGGGGGCCTAGGGGGGAAGGAAACTCCAACCGCAGCTTCACCCGGATGACTCCGGGGCTTCCGGCGACGCCGACACCTTCCAGGCCCTTCGGGGTCACCAACCACCCCTCCCTGGTCCAACCACCTCTGCCACTGGTGGGGACCTAAGGGGGAAGGATGCATCATCCGCGGCCCCACTAGTCCTCCGGGACCATCACCGCTGAACGCCGGGCGCAAAACAGCAGGGCCTCCGCCGCCCGAGAACCACCCGGACGACTCCAAAGCTTCCAGCGACTTCGACACTCTCCAGCTACTTCGGGGCCTATGACCTCCCCTCCGGTCCAGCACCTCCGCCACCGGTGGGGACCTGGGGGGGAAAGTCTTATATGCGGCCACACTCCTCATCTGGGCTCGCCGCCGCTGAACGCCAAACACAGGATCGAAACCTGGCCTCATGGACGCCCGAGAACCATCTGGGCGACTCTGGAACCTGCGGCAGCAACGTCTCCCAGTCCCTTCGGGGCCGCCAACCCCCCCCCCAGGCCTGACCACCTCTGCCACTGGTGGGGACCTAAGGGGGAAGGAGGCATCATCCGCGGCCCCACTAGCCATCCGGAATCGTTGCCGCCGCTGCCCAATGCTAAACGCGGCTGCCTAACGCTAAACGCGGCCGCAGCAGAGCCTCCGCCACCCGAGAACCACCCGGGCGGCTCCAGCTCTGCCAACAGTTTAAAACATCCAAGATAGTGTTTTTAAAACTGATTTCATTATTCCTTTTCCTGGTCTTGAATTATGTCATTATCACCATTACCACCACCAAAAAACCCAGATTCTGTTGTCTCACAGTGTCTTGGCTTTGGCAAACCCATATTTGATCTTCAACACACAAACAAGGATATGCCCAAATTACCCCCTTGATCTAATGTTCCAAGAAGAAGTTTTGAGATCTAACATTTTAAAAAAAGGCGGGTTGGCAGAATTTATTCATTTGTCAAATTTAAATAATCCCCATTATCAAAATGACTGCAAACAATTTACATTTTTTTAAAAAAAAAATTAACCCTAAAATCCATTCAAAATACAATACCTCAAAAAACAGCCAGATTTTTTTAAAAAAAACTAAAATAATATGTTAGAAGGCATGGAAGAAGGTCTTCAAGGTACCAACCATCTCCAGGAATATAGATATATAGGTATAAATAGCTACATACCTCACGTATAAATTGTAGAAAACATGTATATGTATATGTGTGTGTTTGTGTATGCATATATGCAAACATATATATTTACAATACACAAGTATTTAAAATGCCAAACCTTTACAAAAGTTACAAACTCTTCTACTTTTTCATTGGACATGACCAACTTTTTCTGCATCATTTCAAGTGCCTGTTCACTTTGCCTTGCTAAGCTGTGAAGCTGTTGAGAGGCCGTTGTTTCAAGTTCAGTCAGGGTGTATTCTGTCTCTGCCATTTTAGCTTCTAAGTTGGAAAGATTAAGCTCCTGAAATACATAATATATAATAAATAAACATATATTTATATTTATTTATTTATTCAAATTTGTATACCGCCCCCTCTCCCTAAGGACTCGGGGCGGTGCACAACCAGATAAAAAACATATAAATACAAATACAATAATTTAAAATAAATTAAAAGAATTAAATAGATTGGCTTTAAGAGTTAAAAGTGGGGAATTAAAAATGTTAAAAACCATTTAAAAACTGAATTTAAAACCATTTCACATAACTTTAGGCCAGACCGGCTAGATGGAATAGGTGGGTTTTTAGTGTGCGCCGGAAGGTCAACAGGTCGGGGACGGTCCTCATCTCCAGGGGCAATTTGTTCCAAAGGGAGGGGGCCCCCAAAGAGAAGGCCCGAACCCTTGAGGTCGCTATCCATCAGCCGGCGGCACCCCAAGGAGGCCCGCTTTATGAGAGCGCACTGGTCGGAGAGAGACTGACGGTGGCAGCTGGCGGTCCCGTAAATAGATAAATCCCATAAATTTATACACACACACACACACACACATTCCCACTCATCTATGTTAACTTTCCCCATATGTTGCTTTCCAAATACCTGAGAATTCTGGGAACCATATTCTCAACACATAGAGAATTTGGCAAAAGGAAAACTTGATTTAGGCAGATTGAAGATGAGGGTTAAAGATCACAAATATCTTCTATTTCTGTTCATTTTAGTATTTTTGTATTGGAAAGAAATTAACAGCGTCTAGAAGATCCTACAAAAAATTAATTGTAAAGCTCATTGCCATCTCCTATATTTTTTTTCCCCCTGCCCATTTTCCCAGTTAGATATAAAACACACTAAGACCATCTGTTGTTTAAAACTCAGGGGAAATAATGTGCCTGGTTGCCTGTCTTGTATAAGTCCAGATGCTGCTTCCTCTGTAAACTGTCCGGTGTTGAGTGCTTATTATACCTGAGTATCGTGGCTCTAAAAATATCATGCTTCCTGTATTGAAGTTGTAGAAGAAACTAATATAGGTTTATACTCAATGAGACAGAATTGTTTAGAATTTCTGGGAAGATAATTTATAATATAGGATTAAAGCTTGTAACAATAGAATGCATCCAAAGTTTCTTTCTAGATGCATTGTTAGTCATAATTCAGCGTAACACTGAGATCTCCTTTAAACCTTTGCTATACCCAGAAACACAAAGGAACTCCAAAATGTAGAATAACCTGGCATTATATGAATTCATTCAGAACTTTGCCCAACAAAAAGGGATAGTTGGAAAAGAAAGCAAATTTCATCAGAGGCTTGCTTTCTGGTTTCTCACCTGTTGTAGAAAATATTTAAGATGAGACTACATTAAAGTCAGAGAAGAGAGAAAGTGCTACTATAAAATAGTGTATTTTAGAAAATTATATCTCACCCTAGTTAAAAGCATTCATTATAATAAATGTATTTCAAGTTCAGAAATTTCTTCTGAATTACAACCATATATTATATGGCTTTAAATAAAACTCAAGACAAATACTATTGTGGGCAAATTAAAAATGCAAAGGCACTGATCATGAAACTATTTATTTGTAAAAAAAATGTGCACCAGAAAACAAGTCAGACTGTTAAATAATTTAATGATATTTTATTAGCATATATTTGTAATTGTTTCTTATTTGTGTTTTCTTTTGTATTTTTGTACACCTCGTTATTGGATACAAGTACCCTGAATAAATAAAGGCAGGATGTAAGTCTAATAAATCATCATCATTTTAATCATCCATAATATCTATAACTGTGTACCTTCTTCTCCAAGTCTTCTTTAGTTCTCTGATACATCTGTTCGTACTGTGTCTTTTCTCTGGTTGCTACATTAAGCCTCTGCTTTAATGAATCAATGGATATTTTTTTATTTGAACAGTCTTCAGTTAATGCCTTTGCCTGGAACAACATCCAGAGAAAAACTATTAAGGAAAGCATTTAAATAATTTAGATGGAAAATCAACACTATCAAAATACTACACACATCTAATTGTACATAATTCATTTACCTTCTGAATAGAATGCAGCCTATATTGGCTGCTATTCAAACATGGATACTATCCATTGAAATCAATAGGATTTATTCGTAGATAAGTGGGCATGTGACTGCAACATTTTACTACCTATCAAATTCATGGGCAAGAAGCCAACTGCTAGCACTTAAAAACTCTGAAACTTATCAACATACGGTATCGATGAGGAAACTTACAAATAATATAGTCCAATGGTTAATAGCTATTTATCATTTGTAAAACAGGTCTATATAAAAAAGGAATCAATTTACAAAGCATATCTAAAGAGGTCATATTCTTGCATATAATACACTTGGGGTTTTTTTTCTAACTCAAGGTAGACAGAAAATCGCAGTATTTTTAATACTTAAAAAACACTATCAACACCTCATTGCATAGTATAACATAGGTGTCTAAAATGCTTTTTCATACTGCCATTTTCTTCAAGAAATTATCCTGGTTCAATTTTATATTGTCTGAGATTTTTCCCACCCTGCCAATTTTGTCTCTTGGGCTGACAGTATCTAAGTGATATCTCATATACACAGAGCAAGATAGTTTTGTCTGGAATTGACAATGTATGACTGCCAGCAGAAACCATGTTTACATCTAAAAAGCTAGCACCTGCTTTTAAAAAAAAGAATCAAAGTAGTGCTTTGTTTCTGTGTTTCTTGGATGTTATGATTTGCAGCCTAAGAGATTCCTACACATGTGACTTGTTTGCTATAAAAAAGGGCTAAAACACACTGCAGAGCTACTAAGGGGCAGTTTCTCTTCCAATCTGTTTAAGCATCAGAAAAATGCATTAAATATTTATGAAGAAAACAACTTTCAGAAGAGCATAAAACGGAATCATTAAATATATAACAATGGAAAGGATCACACATAACTATTATTATAAAAATAATTTATAGGTCATTGTTTTTCCTTTATGATATTTTTCTCTTGATTGACACCACAAGAAGACTCTTCTTTGATATCTCTTTTCAAGAAAGAGATATGTGAAATTCCTACTGAACAACACCCCCAAAATACTAAGAAGCACTTTATTATCGCATTATGTTATTTGACTGCTTTAAGAGCAATCTCTGCATAAATGAAACTGTACTAATCATAATGATGACTACTACAATTAATAAATCTGGTGGAATTCAGGTTTTTGGTTTAAAATAAACACTAAACATTAAAGACCTTTTCTTCCAGACATTGCAATGTTTCATTAAAGCTTTTCTCCTTTTCCTGATATGTTTTCATACGCAGCCTCCAATCTTCTATTAAATGCCTTTTCATACTTATATCTCTTTCCATTCTAGAAATCCTTGAAATAAAGAGAAAATGAAACATTCATAGAATTATGCAACTAGCATGCCATTCTTTTGAATAATCATTAATGCCCAGTTCCATGCTTATCTTTGTACCATTTATCAAGTGAAAAGTGTTCAAAGTTTTCCCTCTGTGTACAGTAGATTTAATCTCTGTGGGCTTCTGAATCTTAAACCCCACATTTCATAGGAGAAATTCAGAACAATAAAAATACACACTAAGTTTATAGAAAACCATACTGTGATGATGATATAATTATAAACAAAAGGGGAGCAAAATATTCTACTTAGTCTAAAGGAAAAAAATAAATTAAAATTAACTATAGCTTTTTAAAAGTGTCACCATGTGAATTGGCTGTCATGATTTTGAACTACTATGTAGTACATAAAAAGCTTCGTATCAATATGAGGTAGTTTTAAAAAGTAGAATGACAGCTATGGTATGGAAAATCAATAGATCAATTTCAATGATGAAAATGTAACTTCCCCAAAATGTACAACTTCTAAATAACAAACCTGTAGGAAAGAAATGAGAAACTGTTCACTGGGTGACATATCAGACAGAAATCTATACTTATGACTGTTACTTGTTCCTATTTTCTTATGACAACATGCTATCCCAATAAAATGAACCAACATAATACTTATACAAAATACATTTTAAAAAAATTTTTAATTACTTTTTATATCTTTAAGGCATCACATACCAGTAGATCCAGCAAAAATCACAGTGAAAGCCAATGGAAAGAATTTACATTTTAGTAGATACATCCAGCTTATGGGACTATCAAGAATATTGAAGCATATTCAGTATCTACTCTATATTATAATATAGTGGTTGGACATAGGCATATCAGAATGTTCTCTCTCACCTCCAGCTGTATTCCTTAGGGGTTCCTCAAGGCTTTTAATCAATAAAATATGCATTTTGTTAAATCCTTTTAAAGATGAAACATTTTAATGAAATAACTCTTTCTTTGCAGGGTTAAACATTGTTAGGTTCACTCACAATTTGATATTTATGTTTAACTAAGCAACTAATTAGCAAAAAAATTACATTTTAATAAACTCAAAAATAGATACAAATGCCTTTTTTGCATTTTCCAGAAATTATAAAATTGGACATTTAATCCAGTTTAAGCATCTAAACCTTGGTGTGCTTAGCCCTGAGGCAAAGAATCACTGTATTTGAAAAATTGCTTTCAAGTATGCTGAGGTATTAATTTAGATGGATATAATCAGGTGCACACTGGAATCTGATTTTTTTTTTAAAAAAAATTGCTTTATTACAGTTATATATCATCTTTTGTACTGAAAATTTCCCAGCAATTTCAAAGAAAAATATGTATTAATACTTTTCTCCTAAAAGAGTAAATAATATGAACCTTACATAAAAAGCTGAAAGAAAAATATATATGGAAAGATTATGTTCCGAAAAATGTCCATGAATATAAAGCAAATTCATTTTTGCCACAAGGGGGAGCCAAACACAACCAATAGGTAACTGGGACCTACTTTTCTTGCAATTCCTGCATCTGTTCTTCTTTTCTTTGGACTTCAGATTTCAAAGATTTAATGGTTGATGAATGTTTAGTGACTTCATTATTTGCATTCTAGAATGAATGAAATATTTTATTAAAGTCTCAGTAATGTTGATGTAGGTTTACTCAGAGCTGTAACTGTTCACACGTGTGTTTCAAAGTGAAACGTTGCTATTTAGCAGGTTAGTCTATTTTGATTTTAGAATAGCAAAAAATACCGCTAAAGTTCTTGTACTTAGGTTATTAAGGTTTGACAGTGATGCTTTTATACTTATTCAAGACGAGCCTAGGATGAAATAAATTTCATTTTATTTTCCAAATGGAACATCTCTGCCAGAATTCTACCTATGATGTCTTAACAGTGAGTTTGAGAATCAAAATATATATGGCTAAGTTTTTCCCAAACAGGTGCTTTAAGCTGCTACTGCTAAATATGGAAACTGGGTTGGAAAAGTCACTATTCACACTTGGTTCTACTTTAATATAATTTTTTCTTAAACATTTGCAAGATTGCATTCAAAAGATTAAAGTTTTCTTTAATTATTGTCAGTTTCAGGATTTTGTAATACAAAAAACACTAAACTTAAATTTCTCTAAACTATAATTTAACACAGTTATTTAATGAGTATTTTTGAATAAGCTACATTTTGCTGGATTTATACTTCATTTGATAAACTATGGTATATTAATTTCATTGGCCAGATTCACATATAATGCCAAGCCCAGCATTTAAGAAAGTGGCTTGATATGGCACGCAGTCCTAGTTATGATTTAATAATTTGATCTGGTTGTTTGCTATTTCTTATAATTCCATCTCCATAGAGAGAGTAGAATATGATCATTTATAGTACTTTGAGCTCTGTTTATTTCCAAACTTACATTTCTAAAGCTTCTACTACTACTTCTACTTCTCACAAATGTTGAAAATCAAACAGCATGCTTATAAGGTTGCTGTCCTAAAAAAGATCTGTTTTTGCAGGTGCTATTCAGGAAAATCTCAGGGCGCCAAGTTTCTCAATGGATTACATACACTTTAGAGTACACATTTATGACAAGAGAGGGAAGAATAATCACAAAAATATTCTTAGTAATTTCAAATAATACATAGTAATAGTTAGCAATAGCTAAATAGCTACTGGCAGATGATATGAAATTGCATAAATTAGGTGTACTTCATTAGACTTCTAAATAAATGGCACTGTCCAACTATACTTATGCATACATGCACACACACATACACAGTTTTCAATGCACAGAAAAAAAGGAATTTACTATAAGAATCGACCTATATTAATCATTTTTGGTTTTAAGGAACATATACACTAGATAGAATAGAATACTTTTATTGGCCAAGTGTGATTGGACACACAAGGAATTTGTCTTGGTGTAAATACTCTCAGTATACATAAAAGAAAAGATACATTCATCAGGAGTCGAGAATCATAAGGTACGACACTTAATGATAGTCATAGGGTACAATAAGCAATTAATCATACTAGGAAACAATATAAATTGTAAGTATAGAAAGCGACAAAGTTACAGTCATACAGTCACAAGTAGGAGGAGATGGGTGATAAGGAGTAATGACAAGATTTAACAGTAATAGTGCAGACTTGGTAATAGTTGAACAGGGTCGAGGGAATTATTTGTTTAGCAGAGTGATGGCTTTCGGGGAAAAACTGTTCTTGTGTCTAGTTGTTCTGGTGTGCAATGCTCTATAGCATCATTTTGAGGGAAGGAGTTGAAACAGTTTATGTCCGAGATGTGAGGGGTCTGTAAATATTTTCACAGCCCTTTTTTTGATTTGTGCAGTATACAAGTGCTCGATGGAAGGCATGTTGGTAGTAATTGTTTTTTCTGCAGTACTAATTACTCTTTGAAGTCTGTGTCTGTCCTGTTGGGTTACAGAACCAAACCAGACAGTTATAGAGGTACAGGTAACAGACTCAATGATTCCTCTGTAGAACTGGATCAGCAGCTTCTTGGACAGTTTGAGCTTTCTGAGTTGGATCAAAACTGAGTGAAGAAATCAAAATCTGGGGAGTCCTTGATGCTTTCTTAGCTTGTCTGTTTGTTTACAGATGTTTCATTGCCTGCCTAGTGAGTATGGTGTTTGCTCTTTGTTTATATACAGTAGCTTGCCTGTTCAGTGTTGATGGTGTATGTATGTGTGTGATTCTCCTTGGTAGTTCCTTGATCAGGGGACTACCTTATCATTTTCTGCTTGATTCTTTACCTGGTGTTAATTTCTGCTTCTCTGGGTGTTGGATGCTGAAGAAGATGTCTACTGGTCTGTTTCCTTATTAGTTTTTTTAATTGTCTTTTTTGAACGGTGTGTAAATGTAGTTTACCTCTATGTAATTACTGATAGCTGATATTGTATGTCTGAGTGAGAAACCTCCTGGAATTCCTTTGTGTTTTTGGATTCAACTTGATTTAGGATGTTCACAGTTTTCTAGTTGAAACTATGATTGAGTCGGCCATGTCTGGTGAGTTTATGGAGTTTCACTGTGTGTTGGTGTTCACGGATGCCTGCTAATTTTTTTCCTTTCTGTCTTATTATAGAGGCTGTTACGGTCCTTACACTGTATATTGTAGATGATACTACAAAGTACGAAAATATTTTATAGGGCTTTAGTTCATTTTTATGCTACAATAAGGCCAGATGGTTGTAATAGTATGTTGGTTGTTTCTAAGATCAAAATCTAAAATATATTAAAGAATATTCCCTATTAATAGGCTTAATAATGGGCTTTCCCCCATTAAAATTAGTTGGGATGTTGTAGGTAACAATATTTTCTCTATGAAAATATAGATTTTAATGTGAAGTTTCATGTGTAAAGATACCGTTTCTAAAATACTATGTAGGATTCTCTGCAATGCTAAACAGTCTTCATTAGACTTTCAAGATAAAATGCTGACTCAAAGATTAAATGATATAATTCTGAATGCAAAACACAGTATTGAAATTTTTATATATTTTTAAAAATTCTTATCACCTTTTAAAAAACATACATCTAATGCTGACATACAACATACAAATTGGCTTACAAAGACTTCAAATGCTTTTGATAAAGTGCAGGAAGACTTTTAACCTGTACATATTTTCTTTCTTTTGTTTTAAAAATCTAGTGCATATGTTCAAACGTATACGACCACGTTCTTAATGTAAAGTATGGAAAATAATATATACTTTATATTTCTGAAATACAAAAAGACTGAGCCATAATTCTTGTGCTTCAAAAGGAACTTTCTTTGAGTAAGACACTGAGGTGGGTAGTGGGGTTTCAAACAGAGGAAATGTAACTATAAATTACTGAACAGAATGAAATATTTTCATTTGGTCCAAGCATGCCTATGATGTCAGAATTTCAACAGATACATTACCCAATCTTTAAATATATGCAATTTAATAAGAAATCAATTAAAAAGACAAATGATGGCATAATAATCACTGAAGTTTCTAGGTTTGCTTTTGCTGCTGACTTTTATTAATAGGCAAATGTCAACATCCCATTAAAGGATCTTACATGCTTTATATAAATATGGACACTTATTTCAAGTGGGCTTCTTCAGTAGGTTACCTTGCAGTGCTTATACAGTGGTTAAGGTCTTATGTTCAATAAAAACAAATCACCATTTCCCGTGCAAAATAACATAGTATGAATGGGAAGGAAAACGAAGCAAATGTCTTCCAGCAATCATTGGATAAATGTGGAAGCAGGAAACCTGATCTCAAAAACCACTTCCAGTGTGGCTAAAATTTGGTAGAAAAAAAAAGCTATTCATATGGTATACAATTTTGGAGTTTAAAAGAGTTTCTCAGGCAGTCTGGAGTTTTAGTTAAGTTATTTATGCTATTAATCAAGTGCTTATAATTTTAGGATTAGTGTATAGGTTTAGTTCTTTCTACCAAAATGGAAGGACAAAATTTGGGTGAACATGCTCAGGCAGATTAAAAAAATATTTTGCATTTGCTGATTTCTGAATAACTCAAGTCACAAAATTGAAAATAAAAGCATCATAATTTTGTATTTTCTTTGCTAATTATGCAGGACTCCACTAGAAATGAGCTAGATGAAGAAAAGACCAGGATCTGGTTAACAATTCTTAACTACTGCCCTAATTGACTTCCTCCACAGATTATGCCTGAATCCTTTAATACTGACAGATCACTAGCAGTCCAGTCTATTTTGAATCAAGGAGTCCTGAAAAAAATATTCCAATGTGGAGTTTCATTGCTAAATGCTGTCAAGAATGTGATGCAAACAAGCAAAAGCTACACTGAGGTAAAGGCTTGTTGATAGAGATTGGCAGTTTGATTGCACACAATTTCTGTAAATATAACAACGAGAATCAGGCCTAATTCATAAGAAAGGGAGATGATGATAAAAGCTCAGTCTTAAATATTACACAGTGTTCAGTCTTGCCTGTTTCAATATTCTTTTGTCAACAACTCTGGGGGGCCGATACAAAAAATTCTCCTTCATAAAAATATTGTTCCTGTAAAATAAGAGTGGAGGGATCCATGTCATGATTATAGACTATAAGAGTAATGAATATGATAATTATAAGAACATGATTATCTCCAAATTTCCTGAAAATTCTGATCAATTGACAGATGACAGATACTACTGGGTGATTGTGATCACTATATTATATGACAAATGGCAAACTTTTGTTGGCAGTTGGCCAGATAAGGCAATACTGTACAGAATTGCAATAGATGCTTGCTCTCTCTATAGTATTTTAATATTGAAATATTATATTAATAATTATTTTCAGAACTTAATTACTAAATGTTAACTTTTGCATTTTTTCCAGTATCTTCAAGTGTGAGATAAGCAGTATCTAAATTTGTTTAAACCATCCAACAAAATCTTAATATGGTAACGTGTGCATATTCTCATGCCACTGGCTCAGTGGTTTTATAATTTAATATAACACAATTTATGTGTTAACAAATGAGTAGTTTAGTGTATTAAAATTTAATGTATTTTTGTAATAGTTCATTAGTGAGGCTATCTTTATAGACTTATTTTTTCCTTGTTAGTCATGTCGGGCCTTCAAACATTTACTTTTTATCACTCATTTATTAATAAGTTCTTTATTTCTCCTGTAATTGAGTTTTAAGATTTTTTATTATATCTATTCGATTGATACCCTGCCTTCCTATATTGATAAATATCCAAGACAAATACCAAAATTTAAAAAGACAAAAAAAGAATATAATTTAAAAAAAAACACAGATCAAAATTAACAATAAAATAAATGTTAAAATCAGTCAACAATTTAAACCTTTGCCAAACAGAGAAAATCTGACAGAGTAGAAGTCAAGAGCAACTCCCAAGTGAATACATTTCACTGCCTGGGAAAAATGCTACAAAAGGTCTGCCCCCACCTGCCAGAAAGGTGAGTTTGTGTCCGCAGAGGGGATCTTTAAAAGGGCCTTTCCTGCTGATTTTAGCACATGAATTTATTTGTAGGAGGCTTGTTTGCTTCAGTAGTCAGACCCTAAGCCAATACCAACAGGTTCATTAAGCCCCAGTAAACAAGTGGGAACCAAACCCAGATAACGAATGAAGGCAAATATGCATGTCCCAGGATAATGTTGCAAGATCCAATTTGGGTCGGTCACTGGGACCAAAGATTTTGTCTTCCGAGCTTTCGGATTTGTGCTGGGAGTCCATTCTTAGGGAACTTCTCTCTAGCCGACAGCACACATTGTGCTAGAGAGAAGTTCCCTGAGGATGGGCTCCAGCACAAGTCTGAAAGCTCGGAAAAATACACCTTTGGTCCCAGTGATTGAGCCAGATTCGATCTTGCAATCCAGATCTTTCAGCATAGGTATCATATGCCCCCTTCCATCTTTAGCTGCCTAGTTAATTTGCATCGACTAAAATTTTATGGGCACCTTTCAAGCTGATGCAGAAAGTGTTGCACTAATCAGGGCAGAAAGTAACCACAAAGTGGATAAGAATTGCCTCATCTGAACAGTATGAAAAAAGCTAGCATCTGACATGTGCCAAGGCACTCCTTACCAATCATCACTGTTATCAGTTCTCAAACACAATGAAAACTATTGTATTACACGAACATGCTTTGTTTGCTCCTTTTGATGTTATCAGTTTTTCTAGTGAGATTAACCCACACATTGGATGCATTTCAAGAAGTAGAAGACAAAGAAGAGCAATCCTATTTTAAGTTGCAATGCCGAGGCCTCCAACAAATCCAAGGTCTTAGAAGCATTGTAGCATGGCAGAATAAAAACAGAAAAAATGTACTTCCACCTTACTTCCAATTGATTCATTTAAATATTCCATCCAAAACTGACCTAGAATAGTTAAACTTTATCAATAACTCTGAGCATATTCCCGAGCTTGACCTTGGCACACCTACTGTTTACTTTTTCTGATACTGGAATTGTCGTATAGGAGAAGACAGGTTGGTGAAGTTTCTGTACTGTGCTTATATGATATTTCTAGGACCAAATAATACACTCTCAAAGGATGCACTTCTTTCAACTCTTACAACCCTTCTGGGGCACTGCCCTATGGACCACAGGACTGCAATTTAAGGAAATAAAACTACATTGATTTTTACAAGCATTGAATTGATCTGAGAGATTCCTTGAAATTCTAGATATCATTTTGGACACATCTGTTCCAGGAATGTTAGTTTCTTGGGAGTGATGTTGGCAAAACAGATGTGGAGAAAATAAAATATAGGGCATCTGTAACAATGCTGGATTTATCTGAACAGAAATAGCATAATTCCTTCTAATTTGATTTTGGGAATAAATACATATACTTTAAAATCTCCTTGCCACCAATGCAAAATGATCTTTATGATAAAAACATTATTGTTATGCATAAAAATATTTATGTGCTTTGTCAGTTCTTCTTGTGGCGTAGCATTTTAAATGTGTGTAATACCAGGATTATTGTAGCTGTGTCTCTTTTTTACTCAGGGATTTACAAATTAATACTTCTTTTTTTTTAATGAAACTGTGTCACCAACACAAAGTGATCATTTATTTTTTCACAATTCTTACCAGTGTTTTTTTAAGGATATCTACACACATGCACACACACACACCATTGATCTTTTTCTTTCATTTCCCTGCGTTCTTCTATCAGTTCCTTCCTCTTCAGTGACTATTATTTTCTTTTGTTTTAATCTTTTCCTCCAAATTCCCTTAGCTTTTAGTATCCTCCTTTCTCACAAGGAATTGATCCCTTAACTTTTTGCCTTAAAAGAGCACAAGTAAGATGCCATTTTATAGCTGTTTTTCTTGGGCAAAAGTTGTTTGAGGATAGTCAAACAGAAAAGAAATTTTCTCAGAGACAGCAATAATGAGTATATATTTCTTCATTCATAGCATATGCAATAAGTAAAGCATTCTTGATTTTTTTATAAAAAAATCCTTTGACCAGTTCTTCTTGTACTATAAAAACTAGATTACTACAACTGATCTTAAAATACTTTCAATAAATCAATTATTCAGAAATTTGAATCTTATGACTTTTTAAATATTAACATTTAGTTATTGAATTATAATTGTTAAAATAATTTAACAGCCAAGTAATCTTGTATCTCAAGATATGTTTAATTTTCATCCATTTTTCAGTCACTAAATGTCTGATATTCTCTATCATAATAAGATGCCTATTTACTAACTATTTCATAGTATAAAATGGTCACCTTCAGTTTACACTGTAGCTGCTTCATTTCCAAATCTACAGTCTTGACAGGAGTAGCTGGTGCCATTCCAGTATGGCCAGATGCTGGAAGAGACAGGCCTTCTCTCCCTTTGGTCGTCTGGATCAGGTGGTCCAATTTTCCTTGCAAATCTGATTTTTCTCGTTGCAATTCAGTCAGGCTGGATGTCAGGGTCTGCTTTCCAGATACAAAAATAATAGAAATAATTATATTCAGTATGGAATTACAAACAACATTCTGTATTGTTATAGTTTAGCTTTACAAAATTCAATATTCATCATATGTTGTCCAAATTGCAATAATGTGGGCTGCATTTATTGGTTACAAAGTACAAATAAACTTAAAGCTAAAAAGAGAATGAGACTGGCTGATAGTATTTATCTTGCAACATGGAAAAGAAAAGAGGTATAATAAACAATGGCCCACAATACTGCATTCTCCTGCCCCTATTAATACTATTAGTGCTATATGTAGAAAAATGCAGAGATATGCAGTATAACCACTTTGTGGGTTACATTGAATTGGCTATAATGGCCGTCAGAATAAATTTATCCACATATTCTACTGAAAAATTCCAGAGAATATCATGTTTTGTCTTGTATCAGTTTTATATAGGACTTGTAAAGGTTAAAGCAAAACATATGCACTGCCCAATGTCTGTTTGGTGGTCTTTATGCTATTGTTTCTTCCCTTCCTCATGTACATAACACAGCCAGGGAACTACAAATTCCATAACCTTGACCCTGAAAGGGATGCACTTTACATGTAAAAGCCAAGCTGGAGCAGGACAAGATAACAGATGTTAGTTGTTTATTCCATTGGGTAGAACTTATCCCCTTATATTGCAGCCAAAATGCATCTCATTTAGCAACATAAATGTTAATTCCAATTAGTAAATGAGGCTTGTTAGAGATTTAGTTCAAATGAATAGCATGCACACAAACTCAGGCTTATTGAATTTGATTGACAATGGACCAAGATAGTTTATTTCACAGAAATAGCGTATCAAACTATATCGGAAAATGAAATATGTAACATTTGCTTTAATTTTGGAATAATTACAACAATCTTTTACTAGTTTGTACTCAGCAGAAAGCCATAAAGATTTTAATGATAGACCAGTCAGAGTCCAAGAATCCAACAATAACATTTTAAAGATGCTTATAATGTGTAATAAACAATTAGATAAAATGATAGCTTATTCAGAGGAATTAAAAAAAATCTTTCTGAAAAATCCTAATTAGATATTGCAAAAGCACAAATGCAGAGACCTATAGGCTTAGTATAAAGGTAAAGATTCCCCCGCACATATGTGCTAGTCTTTCCTCCCTCTAGGGGGCGGTGCTCATCTCTGTTTCTAAACTGAAGAGCCAGCGCTGTCCGAAGATGTCTCTGTGGTCATATGGCTGGCATGACTAAACGGCGAAGGCGCACGGAGCACTGTTACTTTCCCACCAAAGTGGTCCCTATTTTTCTACTTGCATTTTTTAATGTGCTTTCGAACTGCTAGGTTGGCAAAAGCTGGGACAAGTAATGGGAGCTCACTCCATTACGCGGTACTAGGGATTCGAACTGCTGAACTGCCAACCTTCTGATCAACAAGCTCAACATCCTGAAAAATAATATTTGCCCAGGGTTTTGCTCCCTTTTTTAGATTTGTTGTTTGATTTTTAGTCGTTTTTATCAATTATGGGTAGTTCTTGACTTATGACCAATCACTTAGCAACAAAAACTAGTTATGACCAAGTTTCGAAATTCTAAGATCAGGGCCCCTCTGCAATCATATGACCACATTTTGGGCACTTAGCAACTGGCCCATATTTATTTATTTATTTAATTAAACTTTTATACCGCTCCCTCTCCCAAAAAGGGACTCGGGGCGGTGTACAGCCTACTAAAAACATACAATAAATACCCAATAAATACAATTAAAATAAATTAAACCAAATTGATCCGGCTGTCTATCCCAAAAATTCAGTTAAAAGTTAAAAGCTAATAAAACCCCAATTAAAATTAAGTTAAAACCAAAATACAGTTACTGGGCCAGGCCAGCCTGTTTAAAAAATAGGGTTTTCACTGCGCGCCGGAAGGTCAGAATATCCGTCATAGCCCGTATCTCCGGGGGGAGATCATTCCAAAGGGAGGGGGCTCCCACAGAGAAAGCCCGAACCCTCGGGGCCGTCAACCGACAACGGCAGGGCGGCGGTACCCCAAGGAGGGCAACCCTGTGGGAGCGTACTGGGCGGTGGGAGATTGATGATGGCAGCAGGCGGTCCCGTAAGTACCCAGGTCCCGAGCCATGGAGCACTTTAAATACTGTCAGTACCACCTTGAATCGAATCCGGAAGGCCACAGGAAGCCAGTGCAGCCTGCGGAGAAGCGGTGTAACGTGGGAGCTCCGAGGAGCACCCACAATCACCCGCGCGGCTGCATTCTGGACTAACTGCAGCCTCCAGAGACTCTTCAAGGGGAGCCCCATGTAGAGAGCATTGCAATAATCCAGGCGGGAGATGACGAGGGCGGAAGTGACTGTGCGAAGTGCGCCCAGATCCAGAAAGGGCCGCAACTGGTAAATCAGACGAATCTGATAAAAAGCCCCCCTGGCGACGGCTGCAATGTGTTCTTCTAAAGACAGCCGTACGTCCAGGAGGACACCCAAGTTGCGCGCCCTTTCCACGGGGGTCAAGACCTCTCCCCCCACGGCCAGCGAAGGAACCAGCTGGCTGTATCTGGGTGCAGGAAACCACAGCCACTCGGTTTTGGTCGGGTTGAGACGAAGCCTGTTACGACCCATCCAACTCCGCACGGCCTCCAGGCATCGGGACATCACTTCGATGGCTTCGTTGGGGTGGCCCGGGGTGGAGATGTACAGCTGAGTGTCCTCAGCGTACTGATGGAACTCCACCCCGAAGCCACGGATGACCTCACCCAGCAGCTTTACATAAATGTTGAACAGCAGGGGCGAGAGCACCAACCCCTGAGGAACCCCACATCGTAGGGGCCTCGGGGCCGATCTCTGCCCCCCCGTCAACACAAATTGCGAGCGGTCGGAGAGGAAGGAGGTGAACCACCGCAACACGGTGCCCCCCACCCCCAACCCCTCCAACCGCTGCAATAGGATACTGTGGTCGACAGTATCAAAAGCCGCTGAGAGATCTAACAGGACCAGGACAGAGGAACAACCCCTGTCCCGGGCCCTCCAGAGGTCATCCACCAACGCAACCAACGCCGTCTCCGTGCTGTGCCCGGGCCGGAAGCCCGATTGGAGGGGGTCGAGATAACTCGCTTCATCCAGGTACTGCGGGAACTGACGTACCACCACACTCTCGACAACCTTCGCAACAAAGCGAAGGTTGGAGACAGAACGATAGTTAGATAACAATGCTGGGTCCAGGGACGGTTTCTTGAGGAGGGGCCGCACCACCGCCTCTTTCAAGGCGGCAGGTAACAGCCCCTCTCTCAAGGAAGCCATTGAGAGAGGGGCTGTTACCCCCTGTTATGGCCATTTGCAGTGTCCCATGGTTATCTGACTATAATTTATGATGATTTTTCTGGAAACATGTTTACTTCTGGTCTAGCAAAAACTGACCGATAGCGAACACTGAGTTTGCTTAACAACCAACAGAAAAAGGTCATACAATCAATTGTGGTTATAAGCACTGTCATGACTTACAATCACAATCGCCAGGCTCAATTATGATCATAACTCAACTACCTGAACTTTGTCATTCTTGTGATGTAAAAAAATTACACACTGATTTTATTGGACTAGTTTAATACAAGTCAGGTGGTACACATGCATTCAACCTCTTGGCAAATAATTCTGAATTCAAGCAGAATAACTTGTACCAAAGCAAGTATTTGTATTAAAAGCTGAACAACTAATATGTTTCATTTGAAGTGGAAAAGGTTACAGTATTAGAGTAGGACTATTTGTATAATATATGATCAGTCCAAAGTATAGAATATATACTTATTTCTATTCGTTAATACTTTATGTAGCATCATATGTATTGAGCTGCATGATAACACACTTATTCAGGGGTCACTTTAAACTATTTATAAGAAAATATAATTTTATAAACAAGATGCTTAGTAACTTTAACATTTAAATAACATATTTAGATAATACATGAAATTTGAGAATCAGTTTGATGTCATGATTAAAGCATTAAGCTAGAAATCGGAAGGCCGTGAGTTGTAGTCCCACCATGGTCATGAAATCAGTTGGGTGACTCTGGGCCACTCACCCTAGGAAGGAGGCAGTTTCCTCAGCCCTAGGAAGGAAGCAATAGCAAACCATTTCTGAAAAATCTTGCCAAGAAAACTGTAGGGACTTGCCCAGGCACTCTCCAGAATCAGACAATGAAAGAAAATGAAAGAAATGAATGAAAGAAAAAAATGAAATTTAACCTTACTAGTGGTTCTATGTTAGTCACCAAAATTACAATGATGATTCATATGAACTCAGATGAATTCATACGGATCCACTCATAATTTATACAGGTGCATGCACATTCAATGCATACAATTTCAGTGGTCGATTGAAACTAATGGAATCATAACGTTTTTATGATTTTCTTAAATTATTAGGTAAACATACTTACTAGCTGGAAAGATATGAAAGAAAATTCTGCAACCGCCATTTTCATAGGATTCTTTTAAAAGCCAAATGTGCTATTTGATTAAATATTTCCATTGAAATTTGGACTAAAATTATTTGGACAGCAGCATAATCTACTTAAAGGTATATATTAAAACTAACATTATCTTCATGGAAATAACTTTTGATAAAATAATTTATTTGGACTGTACCAGAAAGTGAGACCATTAAAAATAATGGCATTTGGTAGTAATATGCATTGCTGTATTTTGGTTTTCAACATATTCCTATTCAACAATAATGTTTAATGGCGGAGCACATATTTATAAACTACCTTTGGATATTTGCTGGAAGACAATACAGTATATCACAAAATGTCAGGCAAAACAAAGCAATATAGCATACTTTTTAACAACTAGTTTAGATAGTTATTAGACTTCATCAGCCTTTGGCCAGATTAATCTTTTATTCCAGAAGCACTCTTCTAACACTTCTTGAATTCTGTCAAAGTAGTAGCTGAATGACAAAATAATATTGCACATGAATAATAAGCAGAAAAGTTAAATTAACATTTCATATTTCATACGCCATACCTGGATGTCAGGGGAAGAAATACTTTATTTTCAAATGCCTGACATTCAACTGTTTCTTTAAGCAATCTAATGTTGACATTTCATTGAGCTGAATCTCTCTAATTACTGCTAATTGCCTATCATGACTTGGTTCTCCTAGTATAAATGAACATAACTTCAAGATATGCTGCATCGATAGTTATGACAATTGAGGTTTGCTATATTATTATTGAAGTCATTCTAAATATGGTATGGAATTAAGCAAACTGTTTTAAAGAATATTTAAACCACCAAAAATCCCAATCTCTAATGAAGCATTTGATCTAGTAGTTAAAGCACCAGGCTAGAAAGTAGTAGTTTATGAGTTCCAATCCTGCCTTAACAATGAAAACAAGCAGAATAACCTTGGGCCAGTCACTCCCTCTCAGCCCAACTCACCACACAAGATTGTTATTGTAGCGAAAGCAGGAGGGGGAAAGAAATATTAGGTAAGTTTGATGATTTGAATTATTTAGCAAAATAATAAAGGTAGAATTTAAAAAAATCTTTAAAAGTATTGATATTCCAAGAGAGAAATATAAATTAGCACTCTCAGTTCATAAATATTGCTTTACAAAATACAATTGCTATTGTACATATTTTTCATTCTATTCAATATAGTTTTCATTTCAAAATATCATATTAATACCTACATATATTATTTATTTATTTATTTAAATTTGTATACCGCTCCCTCTCCCAGAGGGACTCGGGGCGGTGAACAGCCAAGATAAAATATACATCTAAAAATACACATACAATATTTAAAATAAGTTAAAAAGGATTAAATAGGTTGGCCATTATCAAAAGATTAAAAATAAGAGATTAAGAAAGGTAAAACCGAATTAAAAGCTCTAAAAACCCCTAGGCCAGACCGGCTTGCTGAAATAAATAGGTTTTCAACGCACGCCGGAAGGTCAGGAGATATGGGATGGTCCTCATCTCCAGGGGGTAATTCGTTCCAGAGGGAGAGTGCCCCCAACGAGAAGGCCCGCACCCTTGGGGTCGCCAGCCATCCAGCCGGCGGCACCCCGAGGAGGCCGACTCTATGGGAGCGTATTGGTCGGCGGGAGGCCGATAATGGCAGGAGGCGGTCCCGCAAATATCCTGGTCCCAAGCCATGGAGTGCTGTAAAGATGGTAACTAAGATCTTGAAGCGCACCCGGAGGACCACTGGGAGCCAATGCAGCTCGCGCAAGAATGGCGTAACATGGAAGCCCCGAGGAGCCCCCAACACCACTCGCGCGGCCGCATTCTGCACCAGCTGGAGCCTCTGGGTGCTCTTCAAGGGAAGCCCCATGTAGAGAGCGTTGGCATAGTCTAGGCGGGAGGTTACGAGGGTGGAAGTGACAGTGCGAAGCACATCCCAATCCAGAAAGGGCCGCAACTGGTAGATCCTACGGACCTGACCAAAAGCCCCCCTGGCGACGGCCGCCACATGGTCCTCCAATGACAGCCGCACATCCAGGAGGATCCATATTAATTGCCCAATTGGTAAATTAAATTTATATGACATCCATCTTTCTAATATGTTAACTCTGGACTGCTTACAGAACAAAAATATAGCATATACAGTTATTATAGTATTTTAAAATATGTTCTATAGCAAGAAATGAACTCCTATCACCCAAGGCCCACTGATGAACCAGCCACAACCCAACAATGGTGCCCCTTAGCCCTTCCACTGTTTAACTAACAAGTTATTGAGACTCAGTAACTGGTGGAAACTAGTGTAGAAGTGAAAAAGTAAAAGGCTTAATAGCTAGGAAGGGAAAACTTTTATGGTGCCCCTTTCCCTTGGTGCCCTAAGTACATGCTTATTTTGATTAATATAAATTCGGGACTCTCAGTTTAGAGATATGATGAAAAGGGGTATATAATCTTAGGACTTTTCAATCTCTAGAAAATATTTGATCTATTAAATTAATGAGTCTTTTAGCAAGAATACCTAAATAATGTGTGATTCAATAATTTGGGGCATTTAAGAATATTACACGAGGGAATGAAAGGCATTCTTATGTTGTACCTAGCTTGAAAACGTTGCTGATACTTATTCTATCATGATCCCCATGGCTATTAAATTCTTGCTACCTAGAAACAAACCAGCAGTGCTTACAAAGAATAAGCTATGGATAGACATACAACAGAAACCATTGCTACCACTAGCCTCTCAAATGAACAAACAATATACAATACAATACATATACTTTATATAATAAAAATCCTAGAATTACCTCTGAAAAGCCATTTCTTACATGACTGAACTACTCAAGCAACAGTGTATTCAAAAATCTATTTTAAAGAAGGATTGTGCATGAACAAAATTAACACTTGGGGCTTATTTCTCACTAGCAAGAATGACATCTGCCTAGAGCATTGATCAGGCCTAAGGCATGGAAATTAACTTTTACACTAATTTCTTTATTCCCTTGTCAGAAGGCAAATTATGATTACTTAGTAGGCAGAAACAACACTGACAGAAGACTGATTCTATTATCAATGTCGTATTTGAAAAATAAGACATCACTTGAATGAAGTGAGCACATGCTTTGCATATACAAGATTTCACTATCAGTTTCTGGTATTTCAAGGCAGGACTGAAGCCTCATATCTGAAAAATCCAGAGCTATAAAGGAAAACTGTTGAAAAACTGTGGTACTGCACTTCTCTATTATTACTATGAAATTTATGTGGACATGACCACAAAGCCACCAGCAGTTGAGCCATAGTCAAAGAAAATCTTACTTGTAACCACTATTTACCATATCTTAGAATTACAAGTTTCATGAAAATCGTACATGATGCTTGGTCAGGGAATTTTACAATCCCTACAACTCATTACAAATTTAACACCAGCAATCCTAACTATTCATATGCTTCAGATATCAGGCGCACAAATACGTTACACTAACATTCAATGGGGGAGAAATGCTACCATCTGTTTTCCACTTAGAAAAATATAATGGAATTAAAATAAAGATTATGTGGAAAACCTGCCTTTAAAAGCTTGTTTATTATTTAAGGTAACTATTTCATACCAAATGAAGACAGTAACTCATTGCATACATAAAATGTAAGCAGGATTTTAAAAAATTATTTTAGCAATGTATTTTTTCAAAGCAAGGAAAGAAAAATTTCTATAATTCCTCCTGTGCAATGATTAGAAATAGCGGAACAGATATTAACTCTCTACAGAACAAAGGAATTTTGAAAAACTGGCTCAGATTACTGATATTATTATTATATTATTACTAATACTTGTAAATATTGGTAATACAAAGTATATTTGACTCCCAGTTATGAGCATATACCACTTGAATATACATTTATACAATATGTACAAAAATAAATATCTAAATCTGCTTTGGAAAAGCAAAACTGCTACCAAATGTTTAGATATATCATTGCTTCATTTATTTACTATTAAATGTGCTGTACATTACTTTTTCTTCTTTTAATCATTGTGTTATATATTATAGTTCATATGCTTAAATGTTCTCAAGTAACATTAACACACTTATTATCTGAAACTATCTGCAGAATTGTGAGAAGGCCAGTAATCAAGAAACCAATAAAATATGGCACAACCCAGTTCTTCAGATCTTTATGTTTTAGAGAAAAAGATATCTAAAATAATTTTAAAAGTCAATAGCTGGGAAAATCTGAGAATCCAAGTGATTTGGTTTCTGAAAAGGCAGGGACTATGCAACTGAGGCAAAAAAAACAAAAAAAACAAACAAACCCATTATTTGCAGTACTGGAAATTTGAAGAACTACACCCACTTATACATCTATTTAGCATACATGTTCATGATTTATGAGACTGCAGAGAATTTGCCTCTGCAAATCTTCTGATTTATTTATTTGTTTATCGTCCAAGATCAAGCCACTGTTTTAAATAGACATTATTCAGCTTAGTCTGAGTGACAAAAATTGCAGGTCTGCAGATTCTTTCTGAGCTTGATCCTATCATTTCTCTTGTTTAGATGAGTTATTTTGCTCAATAAGTGTATTCTTCATTTTTTGATCACAAGTGATTGCATTTGAAAAAGGTAAGTAAAACACAGCTGAACAGGCTTTCTGTGCAAAAGGATTAGCTAAAATGAGTAGCTTTTTATATACAATTGTTGAATAAAGCTAGTAACTATCACCTGCAACTCTCTCAATGAGACTATCCTAATTTCGGCTGCTAGAAAACTTTGGAGGAAAACTTGAGATTATTCTACATCATTTAAACTGTAGAGCAGAGCACAGACAGAAATGGAGTGGGATAGGATGGGATGGGGTATGGTGGATTGGGATGGGATGGGATGAGGTGGGGTGGAATGGAATGGACTAGAACAGAATTCTTTGTTGACCAAGTGTGACCAGACACCCAAGTAATTTGTCTCTGGTGCATAAACTCAGAGTGTATGTATAAACAGCAAGTAATATAGGTCATAATCATAGTTACAATCATCATTGATGAACAACAATTGATAAATCATAAGAAACCAATACGAAAAGATAATAAGAAGGATGAGAAGATGAGAAAAGATGAGAAACGAGACAGTGCTATTTCAATAAAGGGGCCATATTCTCCTTATTCCACCATTTTTAAATAATCTTAATGACAGATTAGAGTTGGAATATTTTAAAGTATTGGACTGATCTAGGTTAATGGACAGTCATCAACCACAGAGCTCACAGGGTGACTGTGAGTCAGTCAATTTCCCTCAATTCAGGCTACTTGATAAGTTTTTTGTGGGGATATAATTAAGAGTCTGTTGTAAATCACTTGAGCTCTCAAAAAAAGAGCAGTAAATAAGAATACGTAATCAATAAGAAAGGCAGTAGTATATTGTGGAAGACATGTCAGATGTTTTGCTGATACAGGCACACAGAATCCAAATCAAGATAAAGATCAAGAAAAAGTTACAAGACCAAGAGAGAAACGTTTGAATACAGGTGTGTATTGCTACCCTTACTAGTTTTTACATAGTTGAAATCACATAGGAAGCTATTCTTTGGTTCAAAAACAATGCCTGGCTTTTTTTTCTTATATACATTTATTGACTGGTATTATTCAGATCACAGAATAGAGCTCAACAGAATAAACATACTCTGAACCCATATGCACTCTATTCAAAATAGAGAGGTAAAATAATGCTATTTCACAGAGTATTTCAAGTGACAAGCATCTCTGAATTATCTAAAGTTTAATATTAAAAACATAACCATTGCTTTTGGCTGAGCTAGAGCAGGACACAGAAAGAAAGAAGATAGTCACGTCCAATCCCACATATACTCTTAGCTTGGATTCTGCTTTTCACACAGTTTATCTTACAAACATGATCCAAGTGACATTTCACAAATTCTTGGATAAATGTTGCTACACTCTGCCAGCAGAGAGACAGGGTATGTCATGCACAGATCAATAACAGCACTGTGTTTCATCAGCCTCAAAATCAAAAAGGCTTCATCTGGCAAAAGCCACAGCAGCCCTTGAGGATCCAACAGACAGTATGTGTACTGAGTACTCTACTTGGATTGTCTTCCATACAGGCTACCAATGTAAAGTAAAAAAACAGCTGAAAAGGCAGCTATTAAAAAGAGTGCAAAGGACCTTCATATTATAACTAGTAGAACAGTAAAATAAAATCCCAAGCTAGCTACTAATTAAAAGATTGACAATATTTGCTATTTCTTAGGGGATGATGATGGTTATATTACTATAGTATCTCTAAATAAAGTTTGTCCTACAAATAATAGAAGTCCTACTGGACACCAGCTCCATCCAGAACATATTAACAGCCCCATATGAAACACTAATTCCTTGGTTATTGCTCCCCTACCTTTAACTAGCATTAATAAGTAGTTTCTTAAATATGAATACATATGTATATATACATATATATTATAACATATGACAGTATGAAAACCTCAAAGTACTTCAAATGTTTTTCTGACATTACAATATTTATTGGTTACTAACTTGGATGGCTTTAATAAGGGAATAAAATCTAAAGGCTATATTCTATTTAAAAGATCACATGAAAGGATGCCTGGAACATTTGCTCCTTTAAGAGAACCATTATCATTTCCCCTTGAAATCTGAATCACAATTCTATATAATCAGAATTTCAAAGTGTGGTCTTACTTTTTCAAAATGCAAACTTAATTTAGATTTAATAAAACAGTAGGTAAAACAAAAGCAAAAAAACAACAATAGTTTGAAGTTCCTTGTTTCAAGAAGGAATTAATTAGCATTATTTTTAAAACTGATAAAGAACTTATTTTTTTCTTAAGAAATAACTCTGAGAGACTTGAATTTTCAGCAGAAGTCTACAATTCATAATCTAGTATTCCTTTCTATATATTTTATTACCTCAAAATGTGTATCATAAGTCAAATATAGTCCTAAGTTGAGAACAGAAAAAAGACAAGCATACTGTACAGTTTTCTAGTTGGTGCAATAATATTTCATTTCAAAATGCTGTTCAAAACTGTTGACTAACTGTAAAAGCTCATGTAATTCTGTTTAAAGGTGCACAAACAGTTGGAGTTTAAAATATCTGCTTCAAATGTTGTAAACACAGAGCAAATCATACTCCAATCAAGTTCTCTCTCTGAATTGGGACAAGATGAAGTTCTTCAGTCTAGAGTGTTCCAATATGCCACAATTGGTTTGGTTTTTTTTAATTGAATTCCTACAGCTATGGAGAACTGGAGAGTGCATTAGTCAATAAAACAGCAGGCATAGGTTTCATCCCTGCTGACATTGACTGGAGTTACTAAAGAGGAAGAGGGGGTAGTTTTAAAAAGTCAGTTATGCACTTGGTTGGAGACTGTTTGTACAGTTGTTTGGTAGCTCAGTTTAGTGTTGTTTTTAAATTCTTTGCCTCCAAATAGCAAAAATATTTTCCCTATGGAAATTTTCTTAGGTAATGTTCCAAGTAGGACAGTTGTGTCTTGAGTTCAGGACATAGCTCTGTGCATTTTCCCTATTCCTCTAAATATTTCTGGAGACCTTCAAGCTGCTTGCTGATTACAGTTGACATGAGAATAATTCCTAAATCCTGAATCTCTGCAAATAGTTCATACAACACCAAGAAAATGGCAGGAAATGCTTTTAATGTCCAAACATTTAAGAGTCAAAATGTACAGCAACACAGTAATACAGTAATTGTTACATCTATATATGATCAAATAGTTTTTAAAAATGTGTAAATAAATATGTCACAATGGAAATGCTAGAAACTTTAAACTTTTCTCCTGTGAAAAGTATGCTTTGTACAGTAAATTAGTGAAAGAAAAAAACAGATAGCATTAAAAGTTTGGGGGAATAACTATTTTACAGTAGCATAGGATTTTTCCCCTAGTTACTATCAAATAATATAAGGTTCTTTATATTGTAGTTGATAAGGTGTAGGAAATATTAGCTTGCAACGTATTCTCTAGGTTAGAAAGCCCAGCTTGTGCACAGTAACATGAGTAAGTTTGGGTAATAACTAGGTTTTGATATACTCAGGAGATATTGACCAAAATATGTCCAAACAGACTGGTATGGTGCTTATTTTTACTCACCACTCCCTCTATAGTCTATACCATCTCTATTTATTAAAGCCATATTGTGCAACCCTCAGTTGACCAAAGCAACAGCCGCATATAGTGACAATCATATCATATAAAAGATTGTAACTTAGACTACAGGAAAATGAAAAGATAAAGAGCTGAAATTAATGAAATGGAGTTTATTTTATTTCTTTATAAAATTTATTGGCTACTCACCTTACTATAAGCTAACTCTGGGTGGCCTACAGTTACATCTAAGTTAAAACATAAAAAGTTAAAATCAAATCTTAAAACCAACAGAACTAGACCTAGAACAGAATACTTTATTTGGCCAAGTGTGATCAGACACACAAGGAATTTGTTGCCGATAAAGAAGCTCTAGTATACATGCAAAACAACACAGTAACAATAATAATCAGAATAATGATAGCAATAAGAGAAGGTAGTAGAAAATAGATTATTTGTGAAATTAAGCTTTCATCCTAGAATATAATATTTGGAAAGTCTTATGGAAAAAAATCTTTGGACAGAAGTAATACCTTTTTCTATCTTAGCTGATCTATGATTATAGCAAAAGCAGCTTTAGTTCATCATTCAAATTTAGGATTGGGAACTTGTTTAAATAGCAGACTATGGATTTAGGAAATGATGTTTCATATGTAAGGCAAAATAGTTTTTACTATTCAAAATTGATTCGTGGTGATTTCAGGAGCATATCCCTTTAGCTGTTTTGGCAACAACATGGAAATATTTGTTGCTGGATTCTTCTGTCATTTGTGGACTTTCCAGTCTAGGCTACTTCCCTGGTATTTCTGTGTGTCATCTAGTATTATCAAGGTCTGATCTTACTGAGATTAATCAGATAGGTTGCCTGCTCTACTTCCATAACCTACAACCTACATTTTAGGGAATGTAAAGAATTTGAAACTGAACAAGAGCAGTAAAACTGAGTTGATTTTGAAGAACAGTGAAAAAATAAATGTAATGGCATTTTTATTTTTTGAGGGGGCCTTTAAAAAAATATGAACACATGTATCTTTTTTAAAAAGTTAAGCCAAATGGAAGTAGCAACTAACTCTAAAACGTTCAGAAGTCTTTCAGTATAAAATGAAGAAAGCATCAGGTAGCCAAGATTTCCTTTTACAAATTACTAACAACGTTGGAAATGTTCAAGAAGTGCCTGCAGTGGATTTTAAAGTACTATTGCAGGAATTCTTTAGGTTGAAATATGGCAATATCAAACAGAGACTTTAAAAAGAAAGAGAACAGTTACACATCTGGAAGAATGCTTCTGAAGAACTGCTTTCAACTTTTGTGTAGTGCTACCCAAAGGAGCTGCAAACAGTTACCTAGTGGGTTGAAAGTCTGTTCCTTTTTTTAAAATCCTGGCCTCTTCAGATGAAGATGGTTTGCTCTGCTACTAAGTCCTTTTCTGATGTCAAAGGCAACCCATAAAACAATACAATTACTCCTGTGGTGCCACTTCTAGAGCACTGTGGGAACCATAGCAAAGGATTCTGGGTAACTTTGTAGTTGTGGGGCCTTTATAACTGGGTTGCTACATTTAAAAGACAATAATTACTGATTTAAATTACAATATGGCAGTTTTGCACTGAATTGTACATCCCTTGTGCCTCTATGTGTTTTTGCTGTGCAAATGTTATATCTTACCCATGTATAATTGTCATTACTCTAGTACATACAGCAGAGGATGCCTTAATCTGAGCAGACATCTGGTGATGAGAATTACAGCACTGCCATCAGGCATGGGGAATGTAGGAGAAAGAAAACAACCTTTAATTTTTTTTCCTGGATTGTGCCAATAATGATATTTTTCAAAGGAATCTCTGAAATATTATATCCCTTCACAGCAATATCAAAATTCTGTGATTTTGAAACACTCTTTGCACAATTTAACTTCTTTATTTATATACAAAGTCCTTTAGATCAATATGCATCATGAGTTTTAGGAATGGCAAGACACATTTATTAATTTTCAATAAACCTATAGCAGCATTGCAACATGTAATGCCATGCTATGCCATGCAATATAAAGCTGTGTTAGAAAAATTACAGTAAAAGGATTGCCCAGAGTCACTTGATTAAGTTGGGCAGCTATAGAAATTGCATAAATAAATGAATACAACATAAGACTTTTGTATTTTACTACAAACAATGTAATTACTATTATATCCTTCTATATATACAATATATGTGTCTATGGCTTTTCATCTACATCCATACAGCTAAATAGGAATCAAAGGAGATCTGGCAATACTGATGTTGCAGATATTTAATAGTTCTATCTAAATAAAATCTAGAATATCTAAGTTCTCTTAAATTGAAAACAAATCTCATACTACCAGAGCATTTGGGCATTATACTCAAGTGTGACTGCATAAATATCTGTCAGTTAACAGACTATTTTCTTTATCTCTATTTAATCAAAGTTTTTCTCTATGTACAATATGTATCAACATTTACAAAGTTGAGCTATTATATTACATAAGGATAATGTTACATGAATGTGGTGTTATTATATGTTATTATGTGGAACAAAATTCTGTAAAGCTACTAGCATTTCAATTTTAAACTTTTTGGAATCAATTCAGTCTTTATTTTTGTTTCTACTCCATCCTTCTCTGTATTTCAGAGATGCCAAAGATCATACAGTATAACATTTCTTATTACATCATGAGAAACATAGTACATGAAAATACCTGCTGTTGTTCATGAGCTATTCAAATATTCAGTATCTAAATCAATTTCTTCTGAGCAATAGTTTCAGAAGAACAAGTTTTCTTCCTTAAATGCCTACATTTTATATCTGCAGTTTTTTTATCTGCTTAATTGCTACTGGACAACAGCTACCGCCTCTTTTAAAGGATAGATTACTCCTGTGGTAGCATTATTAAGAGTATCATAACTGCAAAGACTAATATACATAGTTGTCAGGAATCAACACAACCCGAAGGCACAAATAATAATAAAAATATATAAATATTTGAAAGCAAAATTTTATTTATAATTTCAGCTTTGAGATCACACAAACTTAAAACTGTTCTGTGCATTTCACATTTAAAAAATTAAAAAGAAAACATACTTCAGAGAAAAAAAATACAGCTTACTGAAAAAAAATTAAAGAGAAAACATACTTCAGAGACAAAAAATGCAGCTAACTGAAAGAAACAGTAATCAAAGGAGTTTAATTTGGTCTTTAACAATTTATAGAAAAGGATAAGGGAAGTGCAGATCTCCAGAGGGATAGCATTCCACAGCGCAGGAAAGTGCTTCATGAAGCCCACAAGGTGATCCTACTTGATTGATGGGATATGAAGTGTCTCCACTCCAGCTGGTCTCACTAGACCAGTGGAAAAATATGGAAAAAAGCATTCCCTCAAGTAGCGGTGAACGGCATTATAGTGATAACCAGGACCTTGAATTGCAGCGAGACTGGGAAATTGCAGCGAGACTGGGAAATTACATGTAGGCTTGAGTGACTGTCTTAAAGATCTCCTTATCCAACAAGGGTCATAACTGGTGTACCAGATAAATCTGTGCAAAGGCCTCCTTGGTCACAGCTGCTATCACAGAAGCGGTGAGTCCAAGAGGATTCTAGATTTTACACTAGTTTCACATGGGGAAATGCAACCCCATTAAAGACTAAAGATGGAATGTCCTGACAACTGTGAGTGGAAATGAGGGAATCAAACAAGCTACCATTTTGTCTTATCAGGACAGAACCAAGCCTGCCTAGCACCCAGGCACTTGGGCAGGTCTTCAAAAGCACCTGTTTGTTGGCCCAAGGTCAAGAAGCATAACTGGATATCATCAGCATATTGATCATACCTGATCCCAAACTGATGAAGTTCCCCAGAAATTTCAGGTATATATTAAACAAAAGGAGAGAAAAAGTCAAACCCTATAGCACCCCAGTTAAAAGGAATGCTAAGAAAAAAAATCAGAATTGGCATATATTTATAGATATTTTGCCTGGATTCTCACATCTGCTTTATATTATTTACTTTTTTTGAACAGCATTAATGTTTCTTTATATGTTATGGCTTAACTTTTTATGTATTAATAATACCAGCAAGAAAAAAATATGGTATATTATTTTTGTATCATATATATGCCAGAAACAATACTCCAAAATGGGAAGATCCAAGACAAAAAAACATAATTAGTGAATAATTGCTGATTAATATTATTTGCCAGTAAAGAAAAACTTACTATATTTATAGAATCAGCTGATCTTGCATCTACATATAGCAAATATTCTCTCTCACAAGCAAATATTCTCATATATTAACACACAATT
This sequence comes from Bungarus multicinctus, assembly GCA_023653725.1. Taxonomy (NCBI): domain Eukaryota; kingdom Metazoa; phylum Chordata; class Lepidosauria; order Squamata; family Elapidae; genus Bungarus; species Bungarus multicinctus. The sequence continues at coordinate 197,874,925 of CM042834.1, forward strand.
ACTATTACAGACAAATGTACATATTCTGCTTCCTCCATTCAGAAGGAACAGCCAAAAAAGAGGAATAAAACAGGAGGGAGAAGAAAGAAGTGGTATGTCCAGGGAAGAAAATAAAAAAAAGAGAAAAATCTTATTTAAGTGTTAAGGATTAAATAATTAATTGGCCAGATTACTTTAGCTAAGCAATGACTGATTCTAAAGTGATTCTTCAAAGTTATTCAAGTTTTTAAAAAGTAGCAATGATTGTAATCATTTATATCTCTTGCTTATTCCTTTCCTTTCTACAGATTTTTTTTCTGTTCTTATCAATTAATGTAAAGTTAATCCTTCAGAATCAATGAAGATGAGCCCTTCAATTCAATTTGGGGAAAGGCACTTCATACATAACTAGTCTATCCGTATTTATTTTTGACCCAAGTTCTATTTTAGCTAATTAATTATTTGCATGAATGTCACAGACCTCTGTTGGTAGGCAAATTTCTACTTGCATGGAGGGAAGTATATATCCATTTATTGGGTCCTGGGTGATTAATGCAATGTGGGCGTCCAGTTGCATTTACCTTGGTATTGCGTAGAAATCAGCTCCTACATAGAAAGTCTTTTTGACTGGACTATGGCTTTCCATAATACCAATAAATGTGTGTTTCAAAAGGGCATTTATAGTGTTACTAAATCTGACTATGTGTTTAAAAGCAAAGGCCAAGACACAATTCCAGTTACATTTGAAGGTGAAGATGTATAAATGCGCTTGCTGATTCCATGTTATAGCATATGATTATATAAAAAATAATGTATCTTTATGAGCTGTGGGGGTTAACCAGGGGAAAAAATGCAAATAGACCAGTGCAAAAAATGCTGATCTTTTATGAAAATATTTTTCCCTATTAAAGTCAGGGCAAGTACCATAATTATAAATGCATCCAGACATTTCTGTGGTCCTTTGTGTATAATCTACAGCAGTTCAGAATTTCTGTAAATGTGATGTATTTCTTTACATCAATTATTAGGAGAACCTGTCTCCATAGCTGCCATTTTTATTTTCATAAAATTGATCCAGGAAAATAAATCATTTGGAGCAAACTATGTATCGCTTGAGAAATGAACCAATTACAGCCCTGTCATCTTCATATCTTGCCACTTCGTATTCAAAAGCATCGTGCATCATCCTGATCTTTTCAGACAGATTTGTGAACCATCTGCATGATTTCAGTAAATAATATGTCCAATTTCAGAGTGATATTCAACTTTGTTTGGAACTCATAGGCTTACAATTACAATCCTGCACATTTAATCACTAAACATTAGATTTTTGTCATATTACAACTACAATAAACTTTTACCTGAACAGTTTGCTTGCTAGCCTGAAGTTGCTGTTTGGTTAGATGCAACTGGGATGTTAATCTTTTATTTGCTTCTCTGGACTTCTTGAGAGATGATACTGCTGTTCTTTTTGATTTCTGTACTATAGCTAACTGCTGCTGTAAAGATGTGATGCGTCCCCAAAGTGACACGGAGGAACCAGGTTTCTGGATCATGATACTTCTTATCTTCTCTCTGTTAACTAAACAAGTTTAATATTGATCAATTATTAATCTGATACTTCAAATGTGTTAGTTTCAAAGAAATGGCTTTTTTTCTGGTTGTTGCAAACGATTTTCTGCAAAACATCCAATTGAACCAAACCCAAGCTTCTCTTGCAACGAAACACAATATATACTGTACAGTTGCAAGGGTGTATGTTCATATGCCTTGATGCCGAAATTGCAAAAACATTATATTTTGCTGGGCAAAATGGTAAACTTGCTTCATTTATATGACTTACTCCTTTTAATCATATCAGCCAGACTATATTAGTTATGCTTCCAAGCATAATCAGAGACAAACAAGTAACTACATTGCAAACTATGTTATTAGTACTCTGTATTTTTGGTAGTCTCCTAGTGAAAAATCTAACCTGAAACTCCCAAAAAATTCTAGCCTTCGAAGCCTTCTTCTAAAAGATGAAGTAGGCTGAAGTAAGATATTAAATTTTAAGATGAATGAAACATATGCTTTTATTTAATATTAAACAACTATATCTGCCTGGCCCAGGTTCTTGGGAAGGGCCCAACAGACAGACAAAAATGCCAAATCCAGTATAAACATCTGGCTGACTGTACAAGTGGTCCCAGAGGTTATCAGTACATTGGATACCATACTGCAAAATCTTGGACAGGGCTTAGAAAATATGAGCATGAACAAAATTTCCATCTATCAATTAAAAAAGGCTACAGTGTTTGGATCCATAGATATACTATGCCAATCCATTAAGGTATTCTAGTTTAGGGGAAGAATTTGATGCATATGAAGGGCTAAAAGAACAGGCAGCTGTGACCACATTTTGATGTATATACTGTGGTAATAATAATCAAAAATTATTTTTTTATAATTTTAAGATTGCAAAAAGGTTAGAGTACTTTTTGCAGTCTTAAAAACATCTGCTTTCTATCCTGAGTGAGTAGCATAGCCCATAAAATCTGCAGTAATGAAGGAAATAGCTTTGAGAATACATAAAGGCAGCAGAGAAAAATACCTCCTCATATTAAGACAAGCTTAAGAAGCATAAAAGCAGGTATGCTCTCAGCAACAAGTCCATCCCACTTTAAGGAAATTCTTTTTACTTATTGATGTGTTCAGTTGATCTCTCCTCTCTGATGCTGTTAGAGAGGTTTGAAATACAGCATCTCAATTTGGCACTTTTTAAGCCACAGTACACTGCCTGTTTTATCCAACTGGTGTTATGTTGAAACCCCTGCTAGTGCACACTGAAGAAATTGGTCTCAAAGTTCTGACTATGGATTAGAGAGGGAAGGAGGAAATATATAAGCAATCAACTGGCTTCTTATAGATTGTTTTTTAAATAAAAAGAGGGGGAGGGGGAACACTGACAAATACAACTCCTGATGACTCGGATTCTATTATAATTAAACTGCATTTTTATATGAAATCAAATTATCTTAATGAAAAGATATCATTTTCTTGCTCTTTCTCAGAGAAGAGTAAATTTCTTTTCTTTAAATTATAATGATCCTGGTGCATCTGTTTTATTTTAGATATTTGTGAACTATATTGCTGACTACTCTCGATCCAGATGCTATCTATCCACAAATGTAAATGTAATTTTGCTATTACAAAAAATGTTATGCATTCTTACCTTTGTAAGGATTGAATGCTGAATTTAGAATCTTTTTCCTTGGGAAAGTCGTTATTAGTTCATCTTTGTTTTTCTACAAACACAAGAAAAATTATTATATTCATAGGATTTATATGTTTCCACAAACACACACACTCTTGTGTGTGTAACCCAAAACCAGACAAACCATCACAGCAGGGACTGTCCCAAATTAGATCCTCCACTCACAATCAATCGATTATAAAGTGTTCCATTATCCCTAGACTACACCTAAATTATTCTCTTGGAGTGATTACCTTTAATTTAAGGACCACTGTCCTAGAATACTACTTTTTCATAACAATGCTTACGCTTGACTTTTCTTAATCTGTCTAAATATTCAAGCAAATATGTGTTTCAATATCTGAACAGACATCTGTATCAGAATATTGTCAGGTAGAAAGAGAATTTTCTGTTTGTTTGTTAGTTAGTTAGTTAATCCAATTTAAATAGCTGTCCATCTTACAAAATAAGTGAATCCGGACGGAATAAAGCAAAGCTGAAAGAATTAATAAATACCTAAAACAATTATCATTGTTATTATTATTAAAAACTTAAAACCTATAGTAACAAAATTAAAACAAAGAAACAATAGGCATTATTTTAAAAAAAATCTCCCTTTTTATGACTCTTTAATCCCTTAATTCAGGGTAGAGTACTGATAACATATTAACTGAAAATGGTAAGGCTGCAGCATCCTACAGGTGGGACCAACTTATCATTGGAAAAAATGATAAAATATGTATGCAATATGCTTAGTACAGTCGTTCTCCATCTCTTCTTCACTATGGACGTCATAAAAGCCTTTTGTGGTCACGGACCATGGCTATGGACCACCAAGATTTAACTCAAGATTTAAATCATAACATTTCTTCAAACCTTCATGGACCACCACTACCCGTGATGACCACATCGCTTCCCCCAGCAGTTGAGAACCACTGGCTTAATATATCCATATTTTGTTTGACACAAGTAAAGATTTTCTTCTGTGTCTGACAATTGGATGGATCTTGTTATTGTCCCCTTGTACAAAAGCAAAAATTACAGGGGGGTTAGAGCATTAAATGTATCTGAAAGGGTATGAGAAATGTGCATGAGTACTTCAAAAAGTGGTAAGTAAAAACTTTAAAGAATAAAAGGCCCTGTAGAAAGTGTTGTATAGAAAAGATGGCATCCTGACTGGTTTTCAAAAATATAAATGAATTTATATAATATTCATTTCATTGTTTTCTCTCACTTTTTTCTTTTTCCCCATTTGTTTTGCTTATTACTTAATTTTTTTCTGTTTCCATAATGGTGCTTACTCAGTTAGGGAATAACACAATGGTATGTATGTGACATATACTATTGCAAAATGCAATATAGGTCGGTTTTCACATTGTTATTTCTAATAGGGTTACTTACTAAACTTGCTTATGACTTACGTTTTGTCTGAGCTGGGCCCAAGTTGTGTTGCATCAGAATGCAAATGCTTAAGACTGGATTTAGTGGTCAATGTAGTATTGTAATTGTGAATGTATATAATATAATACAACTTGAACAACAGCTGACAGTTGTATAAGAGTTTAACTCATATCAGTGTAATATAAATAATGTTGCACAATTTGAACACCTGCCATTTATTAATAACTTTTAGAGGAACAATGTGAGCATGCATAAATTCTCTGTTTCTGTCATTCACTAATCTATAAGGAAATCTTTAAAAATGCTATTGAAATGGCAATCACAAATTAATTACCAATCCTCCTATTTTAAATTCCTTATTTAAAATGAGGAAATAGGAAAAAATGATCTCAATTAATTAAAGGATCTTAAAAAATAATAATTTTTTAGAAGGAAAATTATTGGATTCAAATATAAAAGATTATCTCTACTGCGAAATTGCTAGCCTAAAGATGGATTTTAAGGAAATTAAAAGGGCTAGTGAGCTGTCCTTTGCAAATATGCTTTCCAAAATGATAGTGACAACTATTCTCATGTAGTCTGGCATAGTCCTTTTGGATTGTGAACTTATTTGGATCACTGGTAGTAGGTAACTGTTTTTATATTTATCTTTTTATCATTTTATATTTATCTTTTTATACCATTTTATAAGCCCAGAGTTACTCCTGTGGTGGGATGGGTGGCATTTACATTGTGTGTGTGTAAGCTGACAAATATAATAGACACCGTTATTCAGTTACCTTTAAATATTTGTCAGTGGCGTTAAAAAAGCAGCACAAGTGAATGCATTGAAGTAACTCAAATCTTACCTTTTTCTGACATAATTTGCTTTCATTTTCTAAACACATGCTGCTTGGGGTTATTTTATTATTCTCAATCTTGTTTTGTTCTTGCTGTTCATTTTTTTTTGTCAGTGAAATATGATGTACTGCTCTTGTATCCAGGTTTTCAGAATTCAGTATTTCAGAGTCACTAAGGAGAATGCATTTGAAAAAAAAAGATTTACTGGTCTTAGATTTAATTGTCTATAACTGACCAACTGTAGAACAAATACAGTCATTGCTGTAACTTCTGTAAATTTAGAGTTATAGGGAATACACTTATCCAGAACCCTCATTGAGAACCTTCTATAGCCGAAGACATTTTTGGCAGGAGATGCATCCTATACTCCATGCTCCTGGGAATGGCTCCCTTCTCTTAGTCATCCTTAGTTACCCGTGAAAATAAAAATATACAGAGGGAATTATCTTGGATAATACAAATAAAGCAATTACAGTATTTTTCACTCCATAAGATGCACTCCCTCCCCCCCCCCCCCCCCCCCCAAAAAAAAAAAAAAAAGTGAGTAGAAATGTCTGTGTTGGTGCCGGTCCTTTGGTGAATAACAGCCAGACTGTGGCAGCAGGGTCCTTTTACAGTGCTGAACCCCGCCTCTTCTGTCTTTGTCATTGCCTGCCCCTTCTGTCTCTTTTCCTGCAATGCAGAAGTCAATAGGCAGAGCTGGCACATGAGAGGACACCTATTGTGGTCCTCTCAGACTCTGCCTGATTTTTTTTCTTGTTTTCCTCCTCTAAACCTAGGTGCATCTTATGGTCAGGTGCGTCTTACAGTGCAAAAAATGTGGTACGTGAAGAACCAAGCTGTGGGTAAGCGCTATTGCATTGTGCTATCCATGCATCACAAACATAGGAGATTGACAAACTTTCCCACAGAAATGGGGCAAGTGGTCTTCTAAAAAAAAAAAGATAGATGACAGAACTACTTCTCCAAAGAATACATCAATCCATACCTAAACATCAAAACATCAACGGAATTGATGTGACCATTTACAAATTATCAAACTGTGACAAGGTTTTACATGTTGAAGAGGGAGATTCAAATCGAATAGGAAAAAGATGGAGAAGAAGCTACAGTTCCTATAGAATATGCTCTGATCTGCAATTGAATATCTTAGCATAAGTAATGGAAGTTAACTGAGGCAAAATTATAGGAAGACCACTGGGCCAATTAACCTAAAAATCAGAAAGCATTTAGAAAGAAAGAAAAAAGAACTATCAGGTTTCAGTTTATATATATGAAGCAGCATATAATTGGGTTGGTGGGAGACAGTTTTCCAGTTCAATGTACTGAGATGATGGCAACAGGGAAAAAATAAAGTATATTTATAGTGTACTGGACATATTTTGTGGTATGTCTTAATTTCCTGATTTACTTAGCTGAATGAGGTATGTTATTTTCCTTTCCTGAGCAGCATTTGTGACACTTGTTTCTTGAAACAGAATATAACACAGGGAATGCTTGGAATTCTGAAAGCAGGAAAGAATGAGCTCAAGAAGAGAGAACCTATAAACTCTAATCTCCTAATAAAAAAGAGACCATAGGGGTTTGACTATAGGTAGCAATTATCTTGTCAAGATCTCAGAAGTGTTCCAAGGTCATCTAGATGAAATTGTGCCTAAGGCAGGACTAGAACTCCCTCATCTCCCAGTTTCTAGCCTGATACCTTAAATACTATACCAAACTGGTTCTCCCATAGAACATAGAACAATATGTATGTAACATGTTTTATGATCTGTAGAGGAGAAGGGAATCATACCAATAAATTAAAAATAATTGCAGGTCATAGAGGAGTACTTGGTTCACTGATTAGCTATTCAGCTAGTGGGGCAGCCGCAGCACTGGAACTGGTGGTAGCAATGAGGTCTAGGAGCATTGGAGGCATAAAAGTACTTATTTCTGGGACAACAACGATGAATTTATTGGCTTCTTTAAAAAAAAATTCAGGTTTTTTTAAACCTGCAGGATATATGTTGTGCAGAACAATATCCATTGTTAGGACCAATTCAAGTTTGGCAATGACAAATTCAGCATGGGTAGGAACAAACGTTTAAATCTATATCACCGATGGCTCTAAAGAAGAAATTTCACAATAGGCAAATCTGGTTGCAAACAATTAATTTTAGAAGAAGTGAAAGTTTAGTATAATTCTTATGTTCCTTTTTCTTCAACTGCAAAAAGCTGAGGAATAAGTTTAGAGTTGGTGGATTGATTATAGTAATGACTGCTAAAAAGCTATGCTTGGTACTGAGCTTGCTGAAACGAGCATCAGGTCCCTGATCATTAATGATAATTGGTGTGTCAGTCAAGCTGATAGTGACATATAGTCTACAGTGTACTCTTGACAATAAGCTTTCAATTAGAAGCACTTTATCCCTAAGGAAAGTTAGCTGGAGTTATTATCAATTACAATTAACCAATTTCATACATTTTTGGCATTATGGGTAAGATCTCTCTTCAAAGTACAGAAAAGAAACATGAATATCCAGCTTTAAAGAACATATCCCAAACTAACATCACCTGGGCACAAACTCAAAAGTAAGTAGTAATCCACCATCAATCTACTACACCAAGAGATGACAAACCTTTCAAATGTATTTACAAGCAGGAGCAGGGATATATTAGAGACATTAAAAGGTGACTCTCTAAAACAGTTAGTAAAATGGCCAACAAGAAGGGACTATATTCTAAGTTTAGTTTGACAAATGGGGATAGGATATTAAAAGTTGATGGGGAAAACCTGGGTTCTAGTAATCACCAATGCTCCATAATGGTTTGATATTATTAACCAGCAAGAAAAAGGAGTCCTAATCCTGCTATATGGAGTTTTAGTCAAACTCTATTTAGGACATAGTATTCCAAATAGAGTCTGACTTAAAAAAAAGTCTGACTTAAAAAAAAGATATTGTGATAAGATTGAGCAAGTCCAGAGACAAGTAATAAAAATGGTGCAAGGTTTGAGGGAAATATTTCTGAATATGTACATCCTGGAAGACAGAAGGGAAAGAAAAGAAAAGGACATGACTAAAATCTTTAAATATATTAAGAGTGTGAGTAAGGTTCTAGAACGCGATATTTTCAATATTAAGCAAAAATCAAGAACACGGGCATAATCTCAAACTCAAAAGTAACATTAGGAAGCATTACTTCACAAAAAGAATAGCGGAAGCCTGGAGCCAAATTTCAGTAGAGATAGTAGGTGAATCATCAGTAACTGAATTTAACCATGCTTGGGATAAACACATGTCTATCATCCAACAAAAATTAAAATAAAAAATAATTAATAATTAAAAACGATAAGCTAATTAAAAAGAAAAAACTAAAGGGCAGACTTGATGGACCATTGGGTCTTTTTCTTTCATCAGTTTTCTATGTTTGTATTAATTTTTATTATATTATATTTTATTATATGAAGAGCTATGGTGACGCAGTAGTTAGAATGCAGTATTACAGGCTAATTCTGCTGACTGCCAACTGCCAGCAATTCAGCAGTTCAAGCCTTACCAGCTCAAGTTTGACCAGTCTTCCATCTTTCTGAGGTCTATAAAATGACGACCCAAATTGTTGGGGAAAATATGCTGACTCTGTGCTTAGAGATGGCTGTAAAGCACTGTGAAGCAGTATATAAGTCTAAGTGCGGTTGCTATTTCTAATATATTATTTATTGTGAAAAATAACTATAGACAGATATTCTAATTTTCTAAATTTCAAAGTCATACATTAAATAGCAACACAGTATCCTTCATATTTGTGTTTTATTAATTATTTTCTTGATGAGCAGTGTTAATATACATGGCTATTATGATAACATTTTATATATAAATGTTTGAAGTATGACATATCCCATATGCATTTTCCATTGGGAAATTTGAGGCATGAAGAACCTCTTGCTCCAATTGTGTTAATATTTAGCAGATGTGATAGTTATTTTAAAACGTCTTCGGCATTGGATAATCTTAAATCAAAGTTACCATTGGATTTAATAGGGACTCAAAGCTTAATTAAACTGACAGAATAAGAAGTTAGACTCCCAATTGTGAAGTCAGTGTTTAAGTCCCACTTTCCTTAATTTGGATTATTTTCATACTTCTATTTTCTCTAGCCACAAATAAGTTGCAATAGCAAAGAAAGAATTTATGGTTGTGGAACCAGTAGTTGATTCCTAAAAATCTCTTCAAACAATTATGTCTTATCTTACATTATTCGGAACTTTTTGTATATACTTCCCTTCTATATGCTGGAGCAGTCATGAAGATGAAACCTTGAAACCAATTATGGTTTATTCATGGTTGTGCACATTAAGATAATTATGGAACAGATCATTTGTTTAAAGCAAATGTTGTACAAATCAACTTTTCATAAATTTAAACTATAAATAGCTGAATTTGAGTAATATACAAAATTTAAAGTTCTACAAATGAGAACTAGTAAGTTTTCTTTCTATCTTATATAAAAGCTAAACCATATCCAATTTTCCAGAGATCACTAATTAATAGTATTAGTTAATGAATTATTTAGCAAATAACACAGTGGATAGTATCAATGATAAACTGTACAGTTTAGGTGTTGGACTACTATTAGAGAAACCCAGATGAAAGTCCACTTCAACTGTAGAAGGTCACTAGATGATTTTTGAAAAACCAGTTATTTTTAGAAAAATCTACCTGCCAGGGTTTTTGCATGAAGCAAAATAGGAAGAAAAGCAATTATTTCAGTTATTTTAATGTACTATATGAGCTTGTAAGCTGTTGAAAGTTATTTGATTTTGTCAGTTTTTTTAAATCCATAAATCTGCATTCATACATACTTATTTTGACCCCTGAAGAAAAGGCAGGATATCAATTGAACAATAAAAAAGTTCAGTACAAGGCCTGTCTGAAAAATATTTCTGATTGTCTCTGAATTATATATATCAAGTAGAATCAAGTAAAAAATAAGAAACTTTTCACTCATATGAAATCACTATAAAACACCTGATTTGAGTCTTAGAAATAACTTTTATGTTGTGGGATCTAAGGAACCTACGCAGTTCTACTTAGTTACAGAACTAATTTTCAACAATCATTCAATTACACTCAGTACAATGACTGTGCATAAAACGTACATGAAATAATTACTGTGGATGGTCCTTAATTTAAAGGACACAAAATAGCTTGTAGACATCTGGTAGCAAGCTGGAATAGGTCATTCAAAATTTATCTAACCAAATTAAGGGGAAAAGTGTTTCTCCTCCTGGGTCGACATGTCACAAGATAACTAAACTGACTTCATAGGCCTGCCTGGGAATCCTTAACTGTCAGCAGTGAATATGCAAAGGGCCAGCAAATTAAATCAACCTGCCAAACTGTCAGTTTCAAGCCTCATGACTACATGAAAATAGCATCACTAGAAGAAATCAAGCACTGCCTTCTTTTGGGTTTCCTGGCACCTATTCAAATACTCATGCAGTTGTGGCTAATTTTGCATGCAAATTTCAGTCAATAAACTCAGAACAAGACCTCCCAAGATATTTCAAAGACTCTGACAGTATTATTTCTGCATACCAAATCGACAGTAGTTGAAATTCGATTTCTATTTGCTAGTGTTTTACATATTCACAGTGTCCCTTCTACAGAGCTAAGTTAATGAGAGCTGTACCTGCTTTCACTCATATCTTCCCAGCCGTCCTTACTGAAGTTCTCAAGTGTACTGCTCATATCCTTGATCGACTGATTGCAAAGAGACTGATGTTCCACTAAGCTCTTTTTTTTTCCTGCTTTCAATTTAACATTGGCACCTGTATTCTTACACCTACATTGTCTACAAGCTGCTTCCACTGTGGCTTTGGAATCAACTGTTTTTGCTTTGTCCAGTAAGCTCTGTAGTTGTTTCACTTGAATCTGCAAATCCACATTTTCATTTTTCAATAAATTTCCTTCTGCCACTTGCCTCTTCAAAGACGTGGCCTGTTTTTCCAATCCGTCTATTATTAACTGGAGCTTTGATTTGTCCTTCTTTGCTTCTGTGATCTTTTCCACCAGTATCTTCAGCTCTTTTTCTCTGTCCTCTGCAGCTCCTGTATGCTTTTTAAGCAACAGTTGCAGCTCACTCTTATCCTTAACTAACCCTTTGTTCATTTCCTTCAGCTTCTTGGATTCTTTTTCAAAGACCATTATTCTTCTTTCCAATTGTGAAATCTAAACAAACAAATAAATAAAACCTTTTAATGTTTTACGTAGGGGCTGATAGTTTCATTATGACTTAATGTCCTATATAATTTCTGGAAATAAAATTGCATTCAGCACAGCTATTTCAAATAACAAAGTGAAAAATAACTTCAAGGTAATGAGAAGGAATGCATTTGTATTGCAATAATACATATGTTAAAAAGGATGGATAATAAAGTAAAATTCCCTCCACAGTGACACAAAAGTGATATGAAACAAAACAATAGATATTTATAACTTCAGTGATTGTTCAACTTTAAAAAAAAATACAATGTGATAGTCTAGACCAGTGGTTCTTAACCTTTTTGAAAAAATCACCCCCTTGAGCCATTGAGGAAGTTATCATCGCCCCCCTCCCCCAACATAACCTCTCAATCACAACACAGGGAAATAATTCTTCAATTTATGCAAACACGTTTTTTGTTTTCTTTAAAATTGTCATCAGGACATATCAATGTAAATAATTTATTTCCAGTCTTTTTCCCATATCTCAACTGTGAAAAATTCTGATGCCACCCATCACTTTACTCCTGCTGAAAACAAAATTCAATTGCAAGAAAATGAAATGCCTAAAAAAAGTAACATTTAATGATTTAATTACAAGTGAATTTTAAGACGCAAAAAGAAATATAAAAAAGGGCATAACAACAAACCGCAATGCAGGAACTAAGAATTTCCAGACAAAAACTCTGAAACCAAATTAAGATTCGAGGAAAATATATATTCATGCACACTGTAAAAAGGGTTAAAAAGACATAAAGAAAATTTTTACAGAAGGAAAGCAACAAAAATCAGAGCGACAAATTTAATGGGTAGAGTGATAGAGGCTGTTGCACAACGTGCAGGAAGATGAACGATGCGTATTCACATATGTACGGCATTCTGTACTGAAGCTAGCTGGAGGAACATTTTAAAACACAGTTCAATCCACTAATAGCGAGCGATCTGATGTTTTTGTACGACAGATATGCAGCTGTTCAGTGTATGAAAAAAATGTCCCCAAAACTTCTCACTCCATCGCCCCATATTGCCCCACTTTTGTTCCTTCACCCCCGCATCGCCCCTTTTCATTCTATCGCCCCCCTGAAAAATGAAATCACTCCCTGGGGGGCAATATTGTGCAGGTTAAGAACCACTGGTCTAGACTACAATTTTGGCTTTGACTTTGGATCATGGTGTAAAACAAAATTTGTTGTAACTCTGTATTTCATGTATTTAGAATGAAATTCATGTAGTCTTCCACTTACAACAGTTCATTTAGTGACTGTTCAAAGTTACAACAGCACTGAAAAAAGTGGCTTATGACAATTTTTCACATTATGATCATTGCAGCATTCCAATGGTCACGTGATCAAAATTCAGACATTTGGCAAGTGACTCATATTTATGACAGTTGCAGTATCTCGGGGTCATGCGATCTTTTACAACCTTTTGACAAGCAAAGTCAATGGGGAAGCCAGATTCACTTAACAACCATGTTACTAATTTAACAACTGCAGTGATTCAATTAACAATTGTGGCAAGAAACATTGTAAAGTGGGTCAAAACTCATTTAACAATTGTCTCACTTAGCAACAAACATTTTGGATACAATTGTGATTGTAAGTTGAGAACTACCTGTACTATTTTTTGGTGGTTAAAAGAAAGGACATTATACCAAAACATTGTTAATGAATACTAAAATTGTGATGCAGAAATTACCACACCAGGCAAAACTGTTATGCTCACAGGAACAATATCTAAAGAAGTATTCATTCTTGCTTGCAATAAAGCAACTAATAAATGTTATGTCAATGTATCTTGTTGTAAGCAAATTTTTGAATTTGGGCTTAAGTAACTCACGCACTGAGATTGATTGCTGTGCCAGAAAAGAAGTTTAACACCTTAGGTAAAAGATGCCATAACTGAATGTTATTCACTCCAGAATTTCAAATTAGAAATTGCTCTAGAAGGAATTATTAAAGCTATTACTACCTACTATAATCCAGTAGTTTGGGAAAGACATCATCAAGGGTTCCTGTATTATGCCAAACCACTCTTGACAGTTATGTCATTAAAATTATGTATCATAAACTTCTTCTATCCCCTGGGTGGCAGATGCAACATCCTCTATCGCTCAATTTGTTTTCCATTACTCACTCTATCTTAAGATAAATGAATGTGAGCATTTCTTGTTCTCAGTTATTACTTTAATATGTTTGTCATTTAGTAATAATGAGATAGGAACCTTCATTATCTAGAAATATAGCAATATATACAATCCCCTGATCTGCTGAAAACTACTGTACTTACAAGCTATTTTACAAATAGAAAAATAAATGGACACAGCTAAACTCATTAGCTGGATGAGTGACTTTAAGCCAGTCATTCCTCAGTGAGAGAGAAAATAGGAGGCAGGAATACTAGGTTCACTGCCTAGACTGATCTATGTATTTGTGTATGTGTTTCTGTGTGTATATGCTTATGTATGTCCATAAAAGTGTGTGTGTGCTTCATTATGGTTGGTTGTACAGTCAGCCAGACATTTAGACTGGATTTGGCATTTTCATCCACCTATTGAGATCTTCCAAGGATCTGGGAAAGGCAGATGTGGTTGTTTGACAGTGTTAGAGGTATCGTCATAGTATGTAAGCTGTTACGAACAAAACTGCCAATTGAATGATGGCGATTTTGTCAGTGCTGATAGTGTTAAAGTGGTGCTCCAGTTGCTTTGGGATTGCACTTAAGGACCCAATAACCACTGGTATTGTCTTTGCTTTCTTTGCCACGGTCATTTTACTTCTATTTTTGCAGGCCTTTGTGTTTTGTGATTTTTCTCCAGTTCGTTCTCTTCTCTCATATTGCCATGTCCACTCTCAATACTTTTTTTGTCTTTCTCATCAATAATGGTTAAGTCTTATATGTTTTTGTTATTATCATTTTGCACCGTAAGAACTTCTTTGTTCTGTTCTGACATATTTTTAAAAAACCTATGTTAAATCTTTCAAGAAATAGAGATGATATGCAGAAAGTTTTTTTAGGATTATCTGTATAGGAAATAAAAAATAGGTTAAAACACACCTTGTTAAAAAGCAGCTGTTAACAGACTGCTCTACTTGAACAAACTATACATACTGTACCTCTTCTAATGATATGAAAATCTAATAAAAGGGAAGGGAATGACATGATCTTTTTTCCTGGACACTCAGATTTCCAAGACCTGATCCTAATTATCTGTTAATACATTGCAAAATAAGTACAGAACTATGCAAAGTTTTTCATCTTTAAAGTGAGACACACTTTATATTTATAAAACCGTATATTTAGAATAAGATTTAAGAATAATCCAACACTGAGAATGTGCACATTTGTTTTTCTGCACAAACCATTAGCTTGAATGGAGCCAAATATAGAGCATTGATTTCTGACACAATTTTGACCGAATTATTTTGAGTTATGGGTGGTAATTAAAAAAAATAACACATGGCTTCTATTCATCAATGTTGTCTTTTAATATATGATCCCTTACACTGAAATTGAGATTTAACATGTGGAGCTCAATATCTTACTGATTAGGATACCTTCTGTAATGTCTGTGCTGATATTTCTTTCACATTCTTCTTTGGGGTACTGTGGTTGACCTCATCTTCTTCACCAAGTTTATGGAGCACTTCTTGAAGGAAGCATAAATAATACATTGTAATTCCAGTAAATATTCCAGTAAAGCAATACTAAAGCATTTTAAAGAAATGAGTTCATTGACTAAGAATATTGTGGTCTATTTTCTTGTCAAGCCATTTGGTCAGTTTCAAATCAGTGGCTTTTTAAAAAAATCCTATGCTGTATAATTCTGGTAGCATCATCATGATTAAGGCACATTAGATCTATAGGTTGAGAATGGTATACTTCCATTTGCATCTTCATACTTTTTAGGATTACGCCTCCTTGCTACAGAAAGAGAACTTACTATTTTTATACCTACATTGTCAGTTTTGTTCTCTGATTTGTATCCCTTTTAGGAGGAACAGAGTGCCGGGTAAATAGAGCAAACAAAACTTTATGGACCACTTATAGTGGGCAAAACTTTAACTTGGTTTTTGTAAGATGAAATATACACCGTATAGAATAAATCACATATGACATTCCACTGAAATGTTAGAAGAATTAAAACCTAAAAAAATTAACCAGTGACCAATGATTTATACGTTGTTCTGAGCACTTGGCAATATCACAACCAATTCTCCCCAAATTGATGCCTCAAAATTAGCTTGTGTAATGTATTAGCCACTTTGTACAAAAACGGATATAATCTGAAATATGAATTCTACAAAATGATAATCATTCAAACACTTAACTGCTGTAGGAAAATTATTTCTGATATAAGTTCTACTGCTCTCCATAAGTCATTCCAATTAACTATCTCCTAGAAATTGTCAGGAACATGTATTCACCACAAATACCTTGCCCCGTGTTTCATTTCTTAAATGCTGCACCCTTAAATCTGTAGTCTGCCCAAAAGTTGCTCCAAGGTTTTCCAATGAAGTCAGTTCACATATTCAGCTGACTTTCATAAAATGCTCTACAGCTAACAATGGCGAAATGGTAAGTAGGTTATATAAAGGAAAATAATTATATCAAAATTGCATAGAAGTTGTAAATATTAGGAAATAACATTCTTTATAAAATATACCTATGAATATGCGGGAAACATTTCCTTTAACCACCCCATTCAGCACTATAAGTAGACAGAGTAGGTCAGGTATGATCTTCAATTTACAAACAAAGCAGAAGTGGAAGAAAAACATGCTACTCTCTGTAGGTTAGCAATCATCTTGGCATAAACAGTGACTAACAAGTTTGTTAGACTGAATTAGCCCTTTCTTTTGTCTTTGGAACTTGTCATGCTCAATTAAAACTTTGTGAAATAAATGGAGCAATGCTCTAAAGATAACAGAAGAGGAAAAAAATTGTGCAGCTGGGGAATATGTACCTTTACCTTGATATAAATCTATTTTCACCCATGTTAGTTCCAAGCGTAGTCCCTTAGCACAGTGGTACTACATACATTTTCTACTTTTAATCTTTTTCAAAATATTCACTCATTTGAATATCAATTGTAGCTTTTACATCTACATTTACTTTTCAGAGTTTTTCTTTTAGTTTTTAATAATAAACTGATCAAAGCATTCAATGTTGATCATATAACAGAATTAGATATATGAATTACATACAGCTACCATATATTAACAAATACTCTATACTTTAGATAAGTCTTAAAAATTGGAAAGGAGTCTTTATATTTTCCATGTTCGGGACAAAAAATGTGACAGACGACAGTGGGACCCATTAAAATATTCATTTCAGTCATCCAAATAATTTAAATTTATCTGTCAGAATGGTTATGGTAACATCATCTTCATCCCTAATTTTTGGTGGAAAGCTGCTATGAAGAAAAGCTCTACCTAGCTGTGTAATTCTGTTTAAGATAACATTTCTTCCCTATTTATTAGGCTCTCAGAGACCTTTCCTCTGAGCTATATAACAATATGGTCCTGTTTAAAGCAAGGAAGACCACTTAAAAAGACACGGTCCTTACGCATATGGTTGTGCTATCTCTCCAAATACATATCAGAACATTTGTGATTCCATGGTATTATATGACTTTTTTTTAAAAAAATGCATATTTTTGTATTATTAATACTGACTCTTGTCTATGGCAGCAAAACTTAAAAAAGTATAGTCAAATTCAAATGAAAGTATTGTTTCATAATCCTCAATTAGTCACTAAGGAAATATGAATAGCCAGCTTTAAAGGACCAGTGTGATTTAGTTTTATATAATTAAATAATGTAAGAATTGTGGTGGTGCAGTGATTAAAATGCAGCATTGCAGGCTAACTCTGCCCACTGCCAGGAGTTTGATCCTAACCAGCTCAAGGTAGACTCCTTCCAAGGTTGGTAAAATGAGAACTCAGATTGTTGGGGGCAATATGCTCATGTTATAAACAGGGGTGGATCCAACAGGGTTAACTACCGGTTTGGTCATTTACGAGGTTCGGTGATTTACGATGTGCTTCCCTGCACGCTGCTGGCCACGCACCTGTAAATCGTCATCAGCATGCTGCGTGCAGAGAAGCAGCCTTTCAAAAAGCCCATTTTTCCTGCTTTTTTAACTGCAGCTGTGCCCCGCACGGCAGCTGAAGTTGAAAAAAATCAGGAAATAAAGGTCAGGTATCAGCCCGGGTGGGCAGGTGGGCAAAAACATCAGCAGACATAGAACCGGTTCTATGTCTGCTGCTCTTCAGAACTACCGGTTCTACAGAGATGGACAGAACCAGTAGAAACCCACCCCTGATTGTAAACCATCAGCAGAGAGTGCTGTACTATAAAGCAGTATATGTCTAAATGCTAAGTGCTATAAGTGCTATATAATAACCAGCATAATAGATCAAATTATACATCCCCTTGAGGTTGCCTGTGTCAGCTGCTATCTGGATCCAAGAACAAAGCTGCAGCCAGTAATTGTTAGCACATCTCCTGGCGGTCTGTTGGGCTTTACTATGAGCAGCTCGCAGAACTATAGGTTACGCTTACTGGAACAGGCTTTATATGCAAAAAAAGCTCTTCTCTTTTCCTCAATGGCTGGTGTCAGCTACTCCAAATGGACTTCAAACCAATCTTCTGTCTTTCTGGTCTCCTTACCAAATACTGACAAGGCGGTGTTTTAAACAGCATTCTTGAAGTGTTCCCATCATTCAGATGCATTTGTTTCAGCCGGGCCTGGAAGAGTTTCCTTGAGTGCTTGAGCAAATTACTCCACTCTGTCCGGTTTGTGAGTCAGTACAGGCGAGGTCATCCAGGACTGAGCACAGCAGATGGTATGCTGGTTGCAGCACTACTCTGAGGTATATTCCAGAGAAAATGTTGTAACTGAAGAAGTGTTAAATAACATTGAGTGCCTGCCTGTCCTGGAGGAGCTTGACAGTGGACCAACTTTAGAAGAACTCAACGGGGACCTGGATTCCCTTGCCTCGAAGGCACCCGGGAAAGATAACATCCCTGCTGAAGTTCTGAAGTGCTGCAAAGAGATCATCCCCACTGAACTGCATGAAATCTTCTGTCTTTGTTGGAGGGAAGATAGAGTGCCACAGGACATGAAGGATGCAAATATCGTCACACTGTATAAGAACAAAAGTGACAAGGGTGACTCTAACAACTACTGCAGCATCTCTCTTCTTAGTGTTGTAGGGAAGCTGCTTGCCCATGTCGTACTGAAGAGGCTCCAGGTGCTTGCAGAGAGAGTTTATCCAGAAACACAGTGCAGATTCCAAGCCAACAGGTCCACTATTGATATGGTATTCTCCCTTAAGACAGTTGCAGGAGAAGTGTAGGGAACAAAGACAGACACTTTTTGTAGCCTTCATAGATCTTTGACTTGATTATTAGGGATGGCCTTTATAAAATTCTCCCCAAGATTCGACGTCCATCTCAGCTCCTCAACATCATCAGGTTCTTCCATGAGGAAATGAAGGGCACGGTAGTTTTTGATGGCTTACATCAGATTCCTTTGATATTTGAAGTGGAGTGAAGCAGGGCTGTGTCCTCACGCCAACTCTATTTGGGATCTTTTTTGCTGTCATGCTGAAACACGCTTTTGGAACTGCAACAGAGAATATTTACCTCCAGACCAGATCAGATGGAAAACTCTTTAATCTCTCTAGATTGAGAGCAAAGACCAAAGTCCAGCTGACATGCTTGCAGGATTTTCTCTTCGCTGATGATGATGCTGTTATTGCTCACTCTGCCGAAGACCTTCAACAACTTATGGATGGTTTTAGCAAGGCCTGCCAAGATTTTGGACTAAAAATCAGCCTGAAAAAAACACAAGTCATGGGTCAGGACATGGATTCACCTCCCTATATTACAATCTCTGCACAAGAACTGGAGGTCGTCCATGACTTTGTGCACCTTGGCTCAACTATCTCCAACACTCTCACTTTAGACACTGAGTTGAATAAAAGTATTGGTAAAGTGGCCACCACATTTTCCAGACATATAAAGAGAGTGTGGCTTAATAAGAAGCTGACAGAACATACAAAGATTCAGGTCTATAGAGCCTGTGTCTTGAACACACTCTTGTACTGCAGCGAGTCTTGGACCATTATGCATGGCAGGAGAGAAAGTTGAACACCTTTTATATGCACTGTCTCTGACGTATTCTTGGCATCACCTGGCATGACAAAGTTCCAAATAGTGCAGTCTTGGAACGTGCTGGAATTCCTAGCATGTATGTACTATTGAAACAATGACGTCTATGCTGGCTTGGCAATGTCGTGAGGATGGCTGATGGTCGGATTCCGAAAGACATCCTGTATGGAGAATTAGTGTAGGGAAAGCGCCCTAGAAGGAGACCACAACTGCAATATAAGGATATCTACAAGTAGGATCTAAAGGCCTTGGGAATGGATATCAACAGCTGGGAAACCTTGACCTGTGATCGTTCAATTTGGAGGCTAAAGACGCAGCATGGCCTTCTTCAATTCAAAGACACTTGTTCGGCAGGCTGAAGCAAAGAGGCAGTCCCGGAAGCAGTGAAATCCGGGGGCTGGACAGGACACAGACTGCATCTGTCCTCAGTGTGGAAGGGATTGCCATTCTCAAATTGGCCTTTTTAGCCACACTAGATGCTGTTTCAGGACCTCTTTTCAGAGCACGATACCATAGTCTCTTGAGACTGAAGGATGCCAATGCCAATGGATCAAATATGAAAGTGAAAGAAGTTCTCAAAAATATTGTTTCTTCATGTGTCTGAAGGAATCAAAATGTGTTATCATTACAAAAAGTAAAGAAACTATGAATGTGAATTGTAAAACAATTGCTGAGTTCATAATTTGGATTATAAACTTATAATAATTTTTTCATACGAATAGCACTTACAGACTTAGCTCGAAGTGTACAAGTATAAGTAATATTCACCAACAGTAACTGAGACCAGGAACTCTTGTCACTAAACAACTTGGTCATAAGACATCAAGTCATGTGATTCCACCAACTTATGGCAGCAGTTCCAGCAGTCCCAGTTGCCATCATTAGGCAAAACTTGCATATTCATAGCACCCCACGGTCACCATTTGTGACCTCCTGCTGGCTTCTCCATTAATTTTGCTTATTGAAACCTGCAGAGAAGATTGCAAGTGGCACTCATATGGTTGAGAATGCTGCAACTATGGTAATTAGGAACTGGTTGCTTGAATAGTGGTAACTTGACCGCAGGGATGTTGTAATGGTCACAGCTACAAGGACATTAAGTGAGAAGTACTTGTAGATTGTCACAATGGCTAAATCAAACTTACCTTCTCTTTCTTGCTGCAGACACATATTCAACTCTTGTATTGTAGTTTTATCTCTAGAGACCTGCACTTTCATCTGATCCAGTTCCTCCTCCAAATTCAGTCTAGAAATGCACATAAAGAATTCAGTATTACATAAAAAGAATGCCAAAAAAGGGTCAAATAAGACACACGCTACAAAAATCGGAGCAGAATTAAAACTGTGGTACTAGGTTTAATCAATGCAAATAGATTAATATAATCACAATTAATGTGGAAAATAGATAAAGAAAAGAAAGATATACAGTATCCCAACTTAGTGAAACAGAAGAGTCAATATTTTTATGGAGATGGAAGGGAATTTGTAGCAACTCGGAAGTTCTTAGATAATACTTTGAGATATATCCTTGAAGGAGTGAAGGAGGTTATTATCAATCAATGCTTGGAGGACATAATTTCACATCACATCACAGTAGAATAAAAAAAAGATCTGGTAATAATAAAATAGGAACATAGATATGCCTGGGACTATATCAGTGGCTATCTTGCTTCAAGGCTATTGAAAAACCTAGGTCTTTAAAATTTTGTAACAATACAATAGGGTCAGGGCCAGATAAGTTTGTCTCTTCGGCATAACTACAGGGATTGTCTATTGTTTAGTTTCTGAAGATGACAGTCTTTTATAGATGGTACCTGGAACAATCCAACTGTGTCATCTTACTGGATGGGCAAAAACAACTACAGAAAAGTGGCACCCAAATCCTAAACCATGAAGTGCTTTATAGGTGACAACCAACACCTTCAATTGTTCCTGAAAGCACAAGTGTAGCAAGTGGAGTAGAGAAGTTACATGAGCGAAACAGGAAGCACTGATAACTCATTTCAAGTTCCAATAGATTATGAATGGTCTTCAAGGTGGCTCCATGTAGAAAGCATCACAATAGTTAAAATCCTAAGTGACTAAAGCTTGACTAAAAGCTTGGATTGGAAAAAGTACTTCCCAATCCCCAAAAAGGGCGTCGTTTGCCATGAAGTTATAATCAGTATATGATGATATTTAATTGTACCTCTGTATCTCTGGCAACCTAAGGGATGCTCTTGATGTCCTGCCGCAGTGCCTAGAGGCTGTGGGGATCTGGAATGGGAACAACAGGCTCTCAATGAACCTTGACAAGACTGAGTGGCTTTGAGGACATTCTGAATCTGAGATCTTTGGTATTGAATAGGGTATCTGTCTCAAACAGACTCAATGCAAAATCTGGAATATTCTGGACTCACAACTCTTACTCAAGCATATGGCAATTCTGACTAGGAGGGTGCTTGCACAACTTCATGTTATGCACCATTTGTACCCATTCCTGGATTATGAGGCTCTGCTTACAGTTACTCATATCCTGGTTATATCCTTGAAGGATATCTGGAAGCTTCAACCTATACAAAAGGATCTGGCAAGGGCAGTTATGCATGGCCCCCAGGTCACACTTTAAATCTCTGCTCTGTGAACTGCAGTTTGCTTCTGGGTCCAATTCAAGATGCTGGTTTTGACCTTTAAAGCCCTACATGGCATAGGGTCTGATTATCTGAAGGACTGTCCCTCCCTTATTACATCTACTGGTCCCATTAGGAGAGGCATGTTGTGGATCCCATGTCTCAATCTGGGCAGAGATATCCTTGAAGGAACCTTTGATACACTTTCTTATTCCAAAGCCTTCCTTTGATCCTGGCATGTTACATAATTATTACTCTATCTTCAATATTTCCCTTTTAGGGAAGACTATAGGAGCCATGGCTTAGAATTAATTTCAGAGCACCCCAGAGGAAACAGATTATCTGGATTCATTTAAATCAGGTTCTCATTTGGACTTCATATGAAAACTGCATTGGTTGTGCTGGCCGAGATCTATGTTGGGATTTAGATAGGGGGGTTGCACCCTTTCTGATACCCAAGTTTCATGGTGTGAGGTGCTGTGGCCCAAAATTCTCTTTTGCTTTTCAGCCTCCACATTATGAACATCTTCCCTTTAGAGGTCAGGCTGGTCTCCTTGCTAATGGCCTTTTGGAAGCTTTTAAATATAAAGCAGTGAGCCTATGGAGAATGGCAAATTGTCATTGTACATTTTCTTTACGGGCAGCGTGTGAGGCCGAGGGCGGAGCTGAGGCCTCTAACGTATGGCCCGCCATGGTGTAGATCTGAGCCATGGCCAGGGCTCTCGCTGGAAGAGTCGAGATCGCCGAGGTCCAGAGCCAGGGTTGGGTCCAGATCTTTATGCGGGCCCCAGACTATCACCACGGACAGTGAGGGACCCTATACCACGGCCAAGGACTATGACCTGCACCCCCAAGCGACGGGCCCCCCACAAGACTGGATACCATCTACCAGGCAGTCTGGGAGGCTACAGCCAAAGACAATGACCTACTCCTCTAAAGAACTAAGGGCCCTAAGATATGTCCCCCTATCCCAAAGTTGGCCCTCTTACCTATCCAAAGCCTATCTCAAGGACGGATCTTGGGATCCGGAGAGATGGTGGGGTCGCCGGAAGCGTGGGAGGGAGGGTTATTTAAAATTTTTATTTAAATTTTTAAATAGATTAAGGTTGACCAGGCGGGAGTTGGGGGACAACCCGCATAGGGCTAGGACCGGACCACGGATAGAATGCTGCCGGAAGGGTTTGGGCTCTGACAGGGCTCTACTGAGGATGGGGGGTTATCCCGGGGAGGGTGACATTAAATCTATTAGTACGGTGAGCGGGAGAGGCAGATTTGGCGTTTATAGGGGGCCACATTCTGTTCCGGGAGCGCGCCTCCGCTATCTCTCTGCTGTGACGCGCTCCGACCCCCTTATCACATCCCGTTCCCCAGGTGGTCTGAGCAATAGGGCCCTGGGCCTTCGGCTGATGTTATGTAACGCCAGGTCCGTCGTGAATAAGGCCCCCCTCATTCATGATTTGATCTGTGAGGGGGGGCGGACCTGGTGGGTATTACCGAGACCTGGCTGGGCCCAGAGGGAGGAGTCCCTCTTGTAGATATGTGCCCAGCCGGGTTTCGGGTCTTTCATCGGCCGAGGGCCCAGGGGAGGGGTGGGGGTGTTGCGTTGATTATTAAGGAAGATCTATGTCCACTGTCTCTCAGACGACCGGATGTGAATCTCTTTTCGTGAAGTTCGGTTCCAAGGTACAGATGGGCTTGTTGATCGCATACCTGGCTCCCTGCTATGCGTCATCTGCCCTGCTTGAGCTCCTCGAGGTTATAGCCGGCGTAGCGGTTGAGACCCCCAGGCTTATGGTCATGGGGGACTTCAACCTACCCTCTGCCGGCGGTACCTCGGGATTGCTCAGGAGTTCATGGCTTCCATGACAGCCATGGGCCTGACCCAGTTAATTCAGGACCCTACTCACGTGGGAGGTCACACCCTGGATTTAGTTTTTGTCTCTGACCAGTGGCAGAGTGATCTGGGTATAGAGGATACAGCTTTAGAACCACTGTCATGGTCAGATCACTTACTCCTAAGGCTCGACTTCCGGTCCGCACCCCCCGACCGCAGGGAGGCGGGACCATTAAAATGGTACCGCCCCAGGCGCCTGATGGACCCAGATAGGTTCCTGATGGAGCTTGGGCCACTTCCCGAAGCTCACACACACGACTCGGTCGAGGGCTTGGCTGCCACCTGGGAAAAGGTGGCTTGCGGCCTCTGACCTGGCACCGATCCCAAATGGCTCCTTGGTTCTCCGAGGAGCTAAGGGAGATGAAGCGCCGGAAAAGACGCCTAGAGAGCAGTTGGAAGGCCAGCCGCTCTGAGTCTGACCGAACACTATTACGTTCTTATATTAAGACATATTTAGTGGCGATAAGGATGGCGAGGAAGACCTACCTCTCCACCCTTATTGTGTCTGCAGAAAACCGCCCAGCCGCACTGTTCAGGGTGACCCGCTCCCTCTTGGAGGTAGAGACACGGGAAGATCCCTTACAGGGACGAGCTGAGGAGTTTTCTAAGTTTCTGCAGGACAAAATCACTCAGATTCGGAATGAGCTGGACTCTGACTGGGCATCTCCGAGTGGGAGGGCGGGGGTGGATATCGGTGAAGTCAACTGGGCTGAGTTCGATCCTATTACCGTAGAGGACGTGGACAGAATACTGGGGGGGGCTGAATGCTACCACCTGTTTGTTGGACCCGTGTCCCTCCTGGTTGGTCTTGGCCACCCGAGAGGTGACTCGAGGCTGGCTCCAGGGCATTATAAACGCTTCCTTGAGAGAGGGGATTTTGCCCGCCTCCTTGAAGGAGGCAGTGGTACGACCTCTCCTCAAAAAACCGTCCCTGGACCCAGCACTGTTATCAAATTACCGTCCTGTCTCCAACCTTCGCTTTGTTGCAAAGGTTGTAGAGACTGTGGTGGCACGTCAGTTCCCGCAGTACCTGGATGAAACGAGTTATCTCGACCCCCTCCAATCGGGCTTCAGACCAGGGCACAGCAAGGAGACGGCGTTGGTCGTGTTGATGGATGATCTCTGGAGGGCACGAGACAGAGGTTGTTCCTCTGTCCTGGTGCTGTTAGATCTGTCAGCGGCTTTTGATACTGTCGACCACAGTATCTTATTGCAGCGATTGGAGGGGTTGGGGATTGGAGGCACCGTCTTACGGTGGTTCTCCTCCTTCCTCTCCGACCGTTCGCAATTTGTGTTGACAGGGGGACAGAGATCGACCCCAAGGCCCCTGCTTTGTGGGGTGCCTCAGGGATCGGTACTCTGGCCCCTATTGTTCAACATTTATGTGAAGCTGCTGGGTGAGATCATCCGTGGCTTTGGGGTGGAATTCCATCAATACGCTGATGATACTCAGCTGTACATCTCCACCCCAGACCACCCCAACGAAGCCGTCGAACTGATGACCCGATGTCTGGAGGCCGTGCGGGATTGGATGGGTCATAACAGGCTTCGTCTCAACCCGACCAAAACCGAGTGGCTGTGGTTTCCTGCTCCCAGATACAGTCAGCTTGTTCCTTCACTGACCATAGGGGGAGAGGTACTGACCCCTGTGGAAAGGGCGCGCAATTTGGGTGTCCTCCTGGATGTACGCTGTCTTTGCAAGAACATATTACAGCCGTCGCCAGGGGAGCTTTTTATAAGATTCGTTTGATCTACCAGTTGCGGCCCTTTCTGGATCTGGACGCACTTCGCACAGTCACTTCCGCCCTCCTTATCTCCCGCTTGGACTACTGCAATGCTCTCTACATGGGGCTCCCCTTGAAGAGTCTTCGGAGGTTACAGTTAGTCCAGAATGCAGCCGCACGGATGATTATGGGCGCCCCCCGGGACGCCCACATAACACCACTTCTCCGCAGACTGCACTGGCTTCCTGTGGCCTTCCGGATTCGATTCAAGGTGGTACTGTTAGTATTTAAAGTGCTCCATGGCTCGGGACCTGGCTACTTACGGGACCGCCTTCTGCCACCAACAACCTCCCGCCGCCCAGTACGCTCCCACAGGGTCGCCCTACTTGGGGTACCGCCACCTGATCGTTGTCGGCTGGCGACCCCGAGATTATGTGCTTTCTCTGTGGGAGCCCCCTCCCATTGGAATTATCTCCCCCCGGAGATACGAGACATATCGGACATCCTAACCTTCCGGCGTGCAGTCAAGACCTTACTTTTTAAGCAGGCCGGCCTAGCCAATTAAGGGTTTTCTGAGATTTTAAATTTTGAAATTCTAATTAGACCTTTAATTCTATTTGACGGGACTCAGTCATTTACTTATTTACTTATCTTACTCATTTATTCTATTTGCTACTTATTTTAATTCTGATTCTAATTGCTGTTTGACTGTATCTTTTATATGTTTAGTCTGTACACCGCCCCGAGTCCCTTTTTGGGAGAGGGAGCGGTATAAAAATATGATAAATAAATAAATATGGAGAATGGCAAATTGTCATTGTACATTTTCTATTATACTGTTCTATAATTATTCTTATTAACTATTGTTTATTTAATATTCTGTTATAGTCTGGAAATTTTTATTGTATTTTAGTATATATTATAGACTACCATGAATCTTAAAACATATAGTTGCATAATAGAAATGGACAAAAATAAAAAACCTGCTTAGCTCCATAAAATTATAATGTTCTAGCAATTGATAATTCAAATCAATAGTGAGTCTTCTCATTCTGATATCAGTAAAAGTTACATAATATAGAAGTGTGAATAGAAAATACCTTTCTAAGCTAGCTAACAACAGAACTCTGTTTCTTCAATGAATCTTCATAATATTATTGAATTTTTTGTCCTTTTATTCTATAAAGATATCAATAATAGTCAAAGAGTCACAACAAATGTCATAAATTGCAGGTACTCTTCCTTTAGTGACCACAGTTGAGACAGGTAAATTAGTTGTTAAGTGAAGTTGCCATTAACTGTAACTGTGGTTATGCTCTTCCTTCAGACTTGCGCATTCAGGTTGTAAATTTGAAGACTTGTTGCAAAGTTACTTTTTCATCACTGAGAACAGTTATTAAATGAGGATGTTTTTAAATAAGGATTACCTGTGAGATGCAAAAGATGGCATAGTTCGGTATACTTTTATGAAAACCACCCAGGTTTTTTTAAGACTACATAATGAAGAATAATCTTGAACCAGATATGATTTTTCAACAATCAAATATAAGCATGACAAAAAAATTCCTTTTGTTCATCCAACATTCAGGTGCATCTCTTTGCAACAAGGACAAAACATAATCTTTCCAAAGATGCTGGTCAACTGATAGCATTAGAAAGACAGTTTGGAGCAGGTTCTGATCTCTGCTATGTGAGAAAACAACCCCCCTCCCCCCAAAAACCACCCTATCACATACACTGAGAATAAGGCTATCGAAACAATGTCAGTTAATAATAATAGAATAGTAAAAACACACTTTATTTTTTTTTGGCCTGCCTTACATTTCTGAAAATGATGTAATGAAAACCTTGGTTAATCTGGGCTGTTTCAAAGTGATTTCAGTTTGGTAACACGCAGCTAGTCCAGGACGAACATATTCTAGTTTTTGCTAAATGAGCTTGCTTAATAGCTTTTGTAAATTATAGTTGGTTGAATTTAAAAACAAATAAAAGCTGGGGCAAATTGACCAGCTTATCATTCAAGATATTCTGTAGGATAAATGAAGTTATCTTCTTAATCAGTTGTGATTTGCTTATTATTTTCCCTGCTGAGATGAATATCATCCTAAAGGCAGACAGGGAATAAAAGAGCCATGAATCCCATATTTTTGTTGTACAGGATTTGAAGGTTATTATCGTGCCCATAATTTAAAGAGTTGATGGATATGAAAACATATCAGTTATCAAACAGGGCATTTATTTAAACACATGATTGGTAAAGGTTCCCCTTGCACATATGTGCTAGTTGTTTCCAGCTCTAAGTGGTGGTACTCATCTCCGTTACAAATCTGAAGACCAGCGCTGTCCGAAGAAGTCTCCTTGGTTATGTGTCCGGCATGACAAAATGCTGAAGGCACACGGAATACTGTTACCTTCCCACCAAAGTGGTCCCTATTTTTCTACTTGCATTTTTACATACTTTTGTACTGCTAGGTTAGCAGAAGCTGGGACAAGTCACTCCGTTATGTGGTGCTAGGGATTCGAACCGCTGAACTGCTGACCTTTTTGATCAACAAACTCAGCATCTTAGCCACTGAGCTATGTCCCTTCTTTATAATATATAGCATCGAAATAAAAGCATTTTCTTCATGGCTAATGACCATCTTGAGGACCCAAGATTGTTGGGGGCAATAAGCTGACTTTGTAAAAATGCCACTTGGGGGGGCCAAAAGCCCTAGTAATAAGCAGGCATATACAATGGAATGAAGGCTATTGCTGAGCACTTAGCATGGTGCTCCATAGACTGTAAGCCGCCCTGAGTTTCCGGAGAAGGGCGGCATATAAATGCAAATAAAAATAAAAAATAAATAAAAATAAATAAATAAATTCAAATTGCTTCATTTTTCCTTGTTTATGCATAAGATTTTTCCTATGTTTCAGCAGACAAATATGGGTATATTATCACAAAAAAAGACCTATCACATACTGTATTTAAGATTATATACTTGAGATATTCTACATACATTTCTTTGTTTCTTTCATTTTTAGATGAGATCTGAGCAATAGTTCTGAGTTTTGGGGTCTATACTCCTATAAATTATTTTAAGAAATTGGTTTGAATTTAATTTTTGGAATCAAATAAAATGCTGAAGATGCATACTTATTTTTCTCCAGTGTTTTAATATTGTATTGTAATTAATCATTGTTACAGAACAGTGTTTTGGCCTGTTTGATAGTTTTTATATCCACTTTCTCCTCCTATGTTTGATGGTCAATGAATGAAAATTTAGGAATAGGATAAATAAACTGCAGCAGTTATAAAGATTTTTTTTCAAAGTAAATTAATTGAGAAATTCAATAGGGATATGATTTTTCATGGTTCACTGTATGACTATGAGGTAGAATAACAAAAGAATTGAACTTAAATCTGCATGAAACATGCAGATTACCTCTTAAAAATCTACTGAAATACACTGTTTTCTGTATACTAGATGATAATGGTTGTATGGAAAGCAATCATTGTTAGAGCAAGCTGCTCACCTGATGTCAGAGCAATGTAGCTCCAAACTACCTTGAAACTTCTCCAATATTGCACAGATAATAATATCTGAATCAAGCCTCAGTGGATACTAATCAAAACTAAAGCACAGAAGGAGAATTTACACTTTATTGTTACTTTAACATTCCAACTACCGTATTTATTCGAGTATAACGCGCAAAATTTTCTACCAAAAAAAGAAATCAAAGTTTGGGTGCGCGTTATAAACGAGGGCTGGGGTGGGGTGGCAGTGGCGGCCGGTCCAATGAGGGCGCAGGCGAATTGTGAGTTCGCACTGCGCCTTTTCCGGGCTGCAGCCGCGCACTGTACACGAGGGCGAAGAAAAAAAAAACGTCCCCTCGTCGCGTACAGTGGGCGGCCTGAACTTTTATTTCGGTATTTTGTTTATACCAGTTTACGTTGTCAATAAATGATTTTTATCATGGCCGCACGTGTTCAACAACGTTTTTTTGTCAATTACAATGCTTGGTGTGAAACAAAATTTTATACCGATTTTTAATCGAAAATTAGGGGTGCGCGTTATACATGTGTGCGCATTATACTCGAATAAATACGGTAAGTTCCCTTTGAGTGAATTATTAATAAATTATATTAGTCAGTCCTCACAACAACAAATTCTATGTGAAAAAATATTACTCAATCTTTTGACAAAAGGGTTACTCTGCATTATGCCTTAGTCCATTTACGATCAAGAAGTAGACATATAATAACTCAAAATTTCTTACTGTTTAAATGGTAGTTAGAATGATTGAAAAATTAATTTCATTCCTATCTTTTGTAATCTCTGTAAACAATTTTGCATTTAGATAACGATTTTCTCATTTGTAAATAAACTCTTTCATAGCACACCCTAAACACACCACACCCACAAGAACGTTTGGCAAATCACAAAGCACGACAAAATTACAAAATCAGAGGAACAGCAGTTTTTCTTCTTCAGCCCCAAACATTTTTCATATTGAGCATTAGCTAGAAGATGAAATAAAAGAAAAGCTCCTGTTCTGCACTGCATTTTCCTCCAAATTAAAATTCTAAGCTCATCGTAGCAGCTTTACTTCAAAATCATGCTTAAATACATGGGTGTATATACACCTTGATATAAATGAAAGCAACAGCTAGCAACAGAAAGGGTTTTGTCAGAATTTTAATTTTGAAAGTAGAATTGATATAATTATTTAATAATAACGCTCACATTTTTCCCCTCTGTATTCTTGGAATAGTAATTGGAAGAAACATGATATGGTTGAAGAGAAATGATTAAGGAATGGTTTGTCTCTTCTCATTTGGTAAACTGATCTTCCCTGTCCTTCCCAAGGAAAGAAAGATAAATGAAACCAATCACTTTTTTACTGTTTGCGTTTCTTGGATCTTGTTACTTAACATCATTTTTATTACACATCACAATTAATTGATTTTCTCCTGGCTCCACAGTAGGTAGCACTGCTTGAATGTAGGTATAAAGTATGAAAATGGCCTTAAGAGAGAGGATAACTTGGCAAATAAGCATGCTTCATCAAATGAAAACATTATAATGGTCATATTATTTCTATTTATGACCTCAAATAACAACCAGTAAGAAGATGCTCTCCTTCTCTCTCTCTCTTTACATGCCGGCATAAGCATAAAAGAATGGTGTTATTTTTAGCATGTTTAATTAACTATGGGAATTATTATATAAATTACATGAGCATTATAAAGCCAACTCAGACAGGCAAATAGGGAGAGGGCATGGGAAAGAGAGGGCAACCATTTAAATTTCACAGAAAAATCTGTTCGGAATCAGAACTACGAATGTGAACTTTTCAATGTGTTTATTGAAGAAAATAGGCTTCTTCTTCCTCCATGTTGGGACATAGCATCTTGAGATAGGATATTGAGCGATCGTAAAAGGCATTTGTTTTATAACAAATCTTCCCTGGAATGGGAATTAGAACCACATATCTTTTTAAAGGGTTCAGAAGCTACAAAAAAGATATAAGTACACAGTGGTTTATTAAGAATGCTCTCTGGCCTTAGCACTTCTCAAAATAGGCACAATACAGTATAGACTAATACTTATTTCAAATTTAGATGCCAAAGATATGGCAATTTCAGTTTTGAAGGGATTCTGCACACTGCAAAACTTACTTAAATTGCTGTAATACTGAAGGTAATAGTTCTGAAACACAAATAAGCATCTAAGATACTGTTCTCAGAAGTACATATATGTGCGCACACAAACACACACAAATAGAGTCAAATTGCTGTTTTAGAGTCTAAAATCTGTTATACATATGTAACAAAAAAGGCAAAAATTATGTGATCCGATGGCAAAGAAGAAATTGTTGATTAGCACAGTAAGAGTACAATATACTCCTGGTTTAATGGACTTTATTTACCAGACATTGGGTGCTTGAAGTAAACATGAGTAAAATCCCATTTAGATGTAACTGACATTTTTTTTCAGTGTTCACATTGGTCCATTACTCAAAATTTAAAAATATATTATTCCATAGATAAAATGGAGTTTGAAAGAAATCCTAAATGTAGGTTCAGTGCTTTTAGGTTTATTTTACCCATGAATGATGGGTAAAAATCTTTGAAAAAACTTATTAGATATTAGTATCATGCAGCTTTTTCATACAAAATAGTGATCAGAGTTCAAGTTGGATAAAATACATCTGAAATAAACATTAGCAGGTGCTACTGAAATCTCCAAAGCATTATAAAAAAATGCAGTCACTTTCAATAGTGACCACTTATTGTTCAAAATCTTCATGCAAAATATAGTAATTTATCATCTTTCTAGTAGTGTTACCAGATCTGGCCTGCAAAAAGTCAGTTAGAAAATACTATGGATGCATCAAAAAGAACCAGTAACTCTTAAGTCTTCACAATCATCTGAATTTTTGTAGTCTACATTTGAAACCAACCTTGTAATTGTTGATAGCTGTTTTAAATGTAAATAGACTGAGCAGTGTCCCTTTTTAGAGATTAGGAATTTATTTTAGATTAATCACAATGCAGTTAAAGAAAAAACAGAATAAACGACTAATTTAATTTCTGCTAGTGTTACTGAAGCTAGTTTGGTGTAGTGGTTAAGGTGCTGGCCTAGAAACTAGGAGACTGAACATAAGGTCTACCTTAGGAATGAAAGCCAGCTAGGTAACTATTGGTCAATTGCTGTCTCTTAGCCCAACCCACCTCACAGAGTTGTTGATTACGTGTGTGTGGTGGGGGGAAATAGGGTTCAGGACTATTAGGCACTG
Organism: Bungarus multicinctus; assembly: GCA_023653725.1. Classification (NCBI taxonomy): domain Eukaryota; kingdom Metazoa; phylum Chordata; class Lepidosauria; order Squamata; family Elapidae; genus Bungarus; species Bungarus multicinctus. The sequence continues at coordinate 197,907,821 of CM042834.1, forward strand.
GTATGTTCACTGATTTCAGTTGAATTGAGGAGGGAGAGGAGGGAGAGAGAGATGGTTAAAAATGTTACCATCATCCTGTGGAATAACTTTAACATCATCTAACAATATAGGTGGATAAAAATACCAAATTGAGTCTATACACCTAAACATCTGATTGTGTGACGAACTTTCATAAATGAAGTAAAGACAAACTGAACTGTGACAATACCATCAAAACCATAAATACCTGCATCATAGCTGTGATACAATACACTGCTGGAATTATTAAATGAACACAAGCTGAACTGGACAATTTGGATGGAAAACGAAAAAAACTCTGATTATTTATTATGTATTACATCCCCTTAATGATATTGAGATTATAGTTGCCCCAAAGAAATGGAGGTAAAGATTAACTTCATGTCAAGAAAACTGTCAAAGAAGAAAAGCATGCACTGGCTGATTATGTAAGAGACAGTCAAGAACAAATATTGGAAAAGTTCCAATAAAATGGAATTTACTAAATATATGGAAAATGAAATGTGAATATAGAAATAATGTAATAAAAACACAGCTGCATTACTGCAAGGAAAAACTTTACTTGCTCAAATTTGCAAAATATTCTGGATAAAGATAAAACCTGGCAATGCCTTACAAATGGAACATTTAAAAAAAAAGGTCTGATTTTGGTTACTCAAAAGCAAGTTGTTCAAACTAATGCAATCAAGGCCCAAATTGAAAAATCATCAAATGATTCAAAGTATAGATTGCGCTAAGAAGCAGAAGAATCAGAAAGATAATTTTTTTCAGGTCATGCAAGAGGATCACACAAACTGATTATAAACAATGACATCACAGTGGTCAAAATGATTTATTGGAATATTTGTAAAAATACGTATATAATTACTCCAAAACCGAGGTCATGATCTTTCCTCAGTGCCCTAAGAAGCATGTCTGGTGACTAAATAACCAGACATGTAATAGAGCAAATCAAGACTTTTAAATACTTTTCCTTTACTTCTTCTCCAAAGGAGTTCAGCATATACTGCAGTGATTAAAGACTCAATTATGGTAATAAGTTGAGGAGTACCTTAATATGATAATACATGATGACATCCTACATTTTTGGGAAGAATTCAGTGCAAATGGCAGCCAACACAAGCCAAAGAATTGGCAAGTGTGATTTCACCTTCTTATATTAATAAAAATAATAATTCAGCAGTTTTCATTATAAACTTCCTTGCGCTTTTTGCAACATCATCAATCCTGCATTGTTCAACAGTGCTTTGTTTCTGACTGGGATCTCGAAAAAATATATCAGAATAATGCACTGTCCAAAACATATTGCCAGAATAGAATATCCACACTGACTCTGCCATACTGTGATTTTGTGGTCGAAATTATTGTTTATTTATTGAGTAAAAATAATTTCATCAATAATTTTCAGAAGTTTGAAAAGCACCATATTTTTCATTTAATTGTGGGGTATTCAGAATTTCCATAGAGAGGGTCTCCAATAGCAATTACATTATTGAAGATTAGATATAGCAATATGATCCTCTCCAGAAATCTTAAGACCAACTTTCAAAATTCCCAGGACAGTTATGTTAAGTTTATTGGGAATTCTGAGATTCATGGTCACAATTCTGGAAAATACCATATTTTCCTACTAAGTTCTTATTGTCATAATTGACACAAAAGTAAACCATATGATGTTATGAAATTGATTTTATTGTGGTAGTTCTAACAGCTAAATGAATAGCAATCTTTAAAATTCCACCATTGTGCTAATATTCTGATTGCTTTAAAAATGTAGGCACAAGCATTACACCGATGTCTCAAAAGAACAGAAAACTCTTCTGAGTTTCAAGCGTGCTCATCGCTAAATTACAAAATCAACTTGACAAAGGACATTTTAAAACATCATTAAAAGGCTAATTATGCAATGCCAACCAACTTCCTTTTGTCTAGTATGAAAGGGAAACTTCTTACTTTACCAGGGTGAATATAATCGTCTATGAATTATAAGATCAAAGAAGCAAACTGGATGTTTTCTAAAGTAAGAATTCCTTCACCAAGTTTTACCCTTACCACAGCTAAAAGAGCTGTGAAAGGGATCAGCACTAAACCCGAAGGACAGGCTGTGCACAGCAAGAAAGAGAGCAACTCCCCCGTGCTTTTTGCAGGTCACTCTGAAGGCCCATGTTAGCAGATCTACTCCAGACCCTTAACAGGCGGCTTTGCTGCTACCAGTAATTAGCTTGGACAGCTCTGGCTCCAAGAGCAGCAGCAAGGCTACACCATAATGAGCTCAGCTGGGATTAGTAGGACAGGGCAAGGAACCAAGAGAGCTGAGGCATTCTGCATTGCGTATGTATCAAGGAGATCAAACAAGGATGGCTGGCTAGGCTATCCCCTTACCACCTCATTCCAAAAATGAAGCACAGCAGTGTGTAAAATACAGGCTAATGAAGAGCGACACCTCCAACAGATGAGAGCCACATTAATTAACACAATCCCTAGCTCATGCAATACTGTTTCATTTAGTGCTAGCAAACTTATTGTCACTGATTTAAGGGTGGGATACGGAGGGAGGGGGCACAGGAAGAGGCTAATGTTTTGCTTCCCTGTTTCTGGTAGAGAAAGATGATTTAATTTTGGGTATCTGAAAGGAATTCTCTGTTTGGCCCTCAGGATTCTACAAGGAGAAGATAAGCATATCAGCCCCACATTTTGTAAATGTATATGTACTTTGAAATAAAATAAAAAAGACTCACTTTTCAATCAACAGCTTCTTGTGTTCTTTTTTAAAGTATGCCAGTTCATTCCATACTGCATCAGAATTTTCTTGACGCAGATGCTGAGGATCTGAACGCTCTTTTCCATTCTTATTGTTTCCAGGCCTGTAAATTTAAGAAAAAAATGTTCTGTGAAATAAATCACTTTTAAATGCCAAGTTAAAAAAAAACAAAGTTTCAGCACTTGATAATGCTACATTTAGTGAAATTATTAAAGCTCTCCTAAATGTTGTTCTAAGTAAATAAATCTTAAAGATGATAAATTGGAGATGGGATGCCACACATGAGACTTGATGTGTTTCTGATGATAGTGTAATCTCTCTCATTTAATTAAATGAGACAAATAAAAGATAACGATGTCATTGTCTTAGGGAACCATAGCATTATGGTTACAAACAATTCTTTAACTGAAGAAAACTCCTGAACAAAGAATGTAAACTTGTCTTATAGCAGAATACTAAATACTTTAGAATCCTTTATTAAAACAGAGAAACAAAGAGGAGAAAGATGGTTATTAGGAAAATGCAAGTAAAGAGATTTTTTTCTACAGATTAAGAAAAAATGCAAAAATACTTATTGACCTGGAGAACTGAAAGCTGAAAAAAACCAGTGAAATGGTAAAATCTGAATGATTTAAAAGGTCGCTACTTGGAAAGCCAAATAGTTATAATAGTTACAGACAACTCTGAAAACAAGGTAGAGATTATTTGGATAAAGAAAATTGTTGTAGCAGCAACGGCCAGAGATATTGGAAATCAATAATAAAAAAGGTTATGGTATTAACGGTTCACATGCTTAGAATTTGGATCACATTGAATGAGTCAAGTTAACTGAAATTTGACAATAGAGTTGGGTGAAGGAACTCATAGTAAAGATCCTTAACAATTTCCTCTAGAAATAGACGATACAAATTCAACTTAGTTGACAATAAGAAAAAAATAATGTAGTATCCATAAAGTATAGGAAACAGATGGAGTAGCTCTGCAATCATTACTTGGAACACAATTACTATGTGTTTACTTGGAACACTTTTACTACCTAAAACAACGAACTGTACATGGGAAGCAAATGGAAAGACAGTGATGTGCTTGAAAAAAACAAGTGCTACTACCACAAGTCTGTCAATTTTAAAGCTAGCATATTGAAATGGCATCCAATGTTGTGAAAACAGATATTTAACAATTATGCATCAATTCTTTTTTTAAAAAAATATGCTATTTAACACACTATCTGGTCGATAGTCAAAATAGGGCATTCTAAGTTTTTAACTAATTAAAATCAAATATGAAATTATTTGCATGGCATTGAATTTATTTATTTATTTATTTTTATTTATTTATTTATTCCATTTATATACCGCCCTTCTCCCGAGGGACTCAGGGCGGTGAACAGCTCATCTAAAAACCCCACAAAGAATACAAAAGTTAAAAAATATTAAATTTCAATCGGCTGCTTGATAAAACCAACAAAACCCCACCCCCCGCCCTTAAAACCCAATTTAGAATTAAATATGGAGACCAAATTAAAACCATTATCTCAGCCCAGGCCGGCCTGCTCAAAGAGCCAGGTCTTCAACGCGCGCCTGAAGGCCCTCAGGTCCGTGCCGGTACGGAACTCCGGTGGCAGAGTATTCCAGAGGGCGGGGGCACCCACAGAGAAGGCCCTATTCCTTGGCGCCGCCAGACGACACATAGCGGCCGACGGCACCCGGAGCAGACCCTCTCTGTGGGAACGCACCGGCCTGTTGGAGAACGCTGGCAGAATGCGGTCCTGAAGGTAACCTGGTCCCATGCCATGGGTCGCCCTAAAGGTCAAAACTAGAACCTTAAAGCGAACCCGGAGAGCCACCGGTAACCAATGCAGCTCGCGCAGGAGAGGCGTCACATGGGCGCTACGTGACGCCCCCATGATCACCCGCGCGGCTGCATTTTGCACCAGCTGGAGTCTCCGGATGCTCCCCGCAGGGAGCCCCATGTAGAGGGCATTACAATAGTCCAGGCGAGAGGTGACAAGGGCCTGAGTGACCGTGCGCAAGGCGTCCCGATCCAGGAAGGGCCGCAACCGGTAGATCCGACGGATCTGATGAAACGCCCCCCTGGAGACGGCCGCGATGTGATGTTCAAGCGACAGCCGTACATCCAGGAGGACTCCCAGGTTGCGAGCCCTCTCTGTGGGGGGCAGAACTTCCCCCCCGATAGCCAGCGAAGGTGTCAGCTGGCTATATCGGGGCGCCGGAAACCACAGCCACTCGGTCTTGGATGGGTTGAGCCGAAGCCTGTTCCCGCCCATCCAGTCCCGCACGGCCTCCAGGCACCTAGACATAGCCCCCACAGCATCGTTGGGGTGGTCCGGAGTGGACATGTACAACTGGGTGTCATCTGCATACAGATGACACCTCACTCCGAGACCACGGATGATCTCACCCAGCGGCTTCATGTAAATGTTGAACAAGAGGGGAGAGAGGACCGACCCCTGAGGCACCCCACAAACCAGGGGCCTAGAGGTGGACCTCTCCCCTCCCGCCAACACGAATTGCGAACGGTCGGAGAGGAAGGAGGAGAACCATCGAAGGACGGTTCCACCAATCCCCAACCCCCCCAACCGTCGCAACAAGATACTATGGTCGATAGTATCAAAAGCCGCCGAGAGATCTAATAGGACCAGGACAGAGGAGAACCCTCTGTCACGAGCCCTCCAGAGATCATCAACCAACGCGACCAATGCCGTCTCAGTGCTATGTCCAGGCCTGAAGCCCGATTGGAACGGATCGAGGTAAGTAGCTTCCTCCAGGTACTGGGGGAACTGACGTGCCACCACACTCTCAACAACGTTCGCCACGAAGGGAAGGTTGGAGACTGGACGGTAGTTGTTTAAAATAGCTGGGTCCAGGGAAGGCTTCTTGAGGAGGGGGCGCACCACTGCCGCCTTCAGGGTGGTAGGGAGCACCCCCTCTCTCAAGGAAGCGTTGACAATCCCCTGGAGCCAGCCTCGTGTCGTCTCCCTGGCGGCCGAAACCAGCCAGGAAGGGCACGGGTCCAATAAACAGGTGGTGGCATTCAGACCCCCCAGCAACCTGTCCACACCCTCGGCGGTCACAGGGTCGAACTCCCCCCAGATAACACTCACAAGACCTGCCCCGGACACCTCCCCCGGGACCATCCAATTGGAGTCGAGCCCCTCCCGAATCTGAGCGATTTTATCATGCAGAAATCGGGAAAACTCCTCCGCCCTACCCTGCAAGAGGTCATCCCGCGCTCTCGGTTCAAGTAGAGAGCGGGTCACTCTAAACAGGGCGGCAGGCCGATTTTCTGCTGATGCAATAAGGGCGGAGAAATACGAAGATTTCGCCGCCCCTATCGCCACAAGGTAAGTCTTAATATGAGATCTCACCTGTGTTCGGTCAGACTCAGAACGGCTCGCCCTCCAAATGCCCTCTAGACGTCTTTTCCGGCACTTCATCTCCCGTAGCTCCTCCGTATACCACGGAGCCACATGGGATCTGTGCCGGGTCAGAGGTCGCAGGGGCACAACTCAATCTAGAGCCCCGGCGGCCAACCCATCCCAGGTCGCCACCAGGTCTCCAGACGAGCTGTGAGCCAGAGACTCAGGAAACGGCCCAAGCTCCCTCTGGAACTGCTCCGGGTCCATCAGGCGCCTGGGGCGGAACAATCTAAGTGGTTCCGCCTCCCTACGGTGGGGGGTGGCAGAACAGAAGTCCAACCTAAGGAGGGAATGATCTGTCCATGACAAGGGTGTAATAACTAACTCCCCAAAATTACAGTCATTCAACCACTGCCCAGAGACAAAAATCAGGTCCAGCATGTGTCCTCCAATGTGAGTGGGGGCAGAAACTAACTGGGTCAGGTCCATGGCCGTCATGGAAGCCAAGAACTCCCGAACCAACCCCGAGGTTTCACCGGACGATGGCAGGTTGAAATCCCCCATGACCAGAAGCCTGGGGGTCTCAACCGCCAGCCCGGCTATCACCTCGAGGAGTCCGGGCAGGGCCGATGAGACGTGGCAGGGAGCCAGGTACGCCATCAAAAGACCCATCTGAACCCCTTGCCCCCACTTCACAAATAGAGATTCACAGCCAGCCGTCTGAGGGACAGTGGCCTCCCTAGGATAAAGGGCTTCCTTTATAAGCACCGCCACCCCTCCACCCCTTCCCTGAGCCCTAGGCTGGTGAAATGCAAGGAAACCTGGTGGGCACATCTCAACCAGAGGGACACTGCCCTCTGGGCCCAACCAGGTTTCGGTAACACCTACCAGGTCCGCGGCCTCCTCCTGAACCAAATCATGGTTTTTATCTTTCGGTCAGTTCTATCAAGGCTACAGAATTGTTAATGTAAAATTACATGAGATCTGTACATCTGTTAGTACCAGTTTTCTGATTGAAAATAGTTCAATAGTTTTAGGTGCTTTTCAGTAGCATGCAGCCACTTCTTGTTTAACAATCTTTTCAGACAGTGACCATTCACAAATATGATGGTAGTAAGTGGTAATAAAAAATTCATTTTCCAACCAATGTGCTTTATGTGGTTTATGACCAAATTTTGTGCACTTGGCAACAAATGTCTCCAGTGTGAAAATGATTACGGTCTGGTAAGGTTCTGGTAGCAGTGAGAGTTAGCTGGAAGCATCCAATCAACTAATTAAGGGGAAAAATTGGGTCAGGAACAAGAAAGAAGTTTGTCTGAATTGGACAGCAGCAACCAACAATCTTTGCTCGCTCGCTCTCCCTCTCTCTCCCCCTCCCCACCCCCTCTCTCTCACACACACTGACTTAACTACCATTTTGTTTAACAGCAAAATTGCTAGAATGGATTGTTGAATACTGGAACAAAATTGTTATATGTACATAGATGAAGAGATCCAACTCAGTCCACTATATAAGCATGGTGAAATTTAGAAATCTTGCTGAGGTGGATAAACTAACTTTTTTTAATTATGATCTACATTTATTGGTAAATGGAAATCTTTTATGGAGTTTTTGCATAAAATTAGAAAAATGAACTTCTGATTTATTGCTCATGATGTAACTTAGAGAAAGTTATATGCATATGCTAACAATATATATGCATATGTTAACAAGTAGATCTATGTCCAGTTAGGTCACCTATCTGGATACCCTTGATTTAGATGTAATGTAGCACTATAATTAGTTTAGATATATATCAATCAATAGAAGTGCCAGCTAATTTTCTCCAGAATCTTTCATGAGATATTGAATTGAAGCCTGTCCTTAAGTCTATAAAGGCAATATAAAAAATATCTTTAGCCAAGTTATAAATATTTCTCAGTGTAATATAATGCACTAGACCAGGCCTGCCCACCTGCAGCCCACATGTCACCATGGAGAGCTGGAACACAGCAAGACTGTAAGCCTCTAACATTATTATGAGATTTATTTATACACATTAACTATATTATATATTTTAGATGTGGCCCAAGACAATTCCTCTTCACTCAATGTAGCCCAGGCAAACTAAAAGATTGGACACCTGAGCAATAGACCATGATAAAGCATCCAATCTAGATTGGATTATTTGGAATGCAATCTTGCAATGTACCAGGACAAAATGTGCACATAAGGGTGGAGAGTGACAATCTAAGAAGCAGAAGTAGAAACATTCATAGACACTAAATCTCCAGTGTCAGAAAGAACCCAAGCAGACAGAGAAATGGTTGATTTTGTCCTAAAACTTATAGAATTTTTAGGGAGTGTCTCTAAATAGAGATAAAGATTGGGGTGGCATGGATCCACTAAGTCAGAATCAAGATATTGATATAGATTGTTACTGTACAAGAGTCTTCCTTTCTAGATGAACAGGTTAGGTAGGTTATCTGCCATCTGGGGAAAAGATGTATTGTCCTTGATAAACCATTGGACAAAATAATAACTTTGTCATCATAATTGTCACTTGGGTCAATTTTATATTAATGCTTTATCAAAAGCAGACTCATTTCTGCAGGCATGATAACTATAAGGCATTTGGAGCAGATTAATTATAAGGCATTTGGAGCAGACTAACAAATTCTCCCATAGGTTAAAGGAATTTCTGATTTCTTTCTTGGTTATAGTGTAAGATAAACACAATGGTAGTTCAGACTGTTCATTCCTATTTATTTTAATCACATATAGAATATGTGAAAAACAGCTGCAAAAAAAACCCACGCACAAAATGAAAGCAATATCAATAATAAGACAAGATGAGAACAACAGTAATTACATTTCTCATACAATATGTGTTTTTCTTGATGAAATTAAGTGTAACAGGAAATGGTTCCTTCCTCAGCTTAAATGTTTCATCAAAATGTATCAAACGTCATATTTGAATTTAATACATATAATCATTCCGGTGAATTTTGCAACTTACTTGCCATAACCTTCCTCCAATTCCTTTAATTGATTTTTTACTGCCCTGTAATTGATCTGTAACGTCTGCAGACGTTTCTTACGTTTTTCATGGGCTTGTCTCAGCTCATCATTTTCTTGAATCTGCATTATACCAAAACAAACAACTCAGTAAATCTTAACATCTTAAAATGACAATTTGCTATTGCTGAATTTCTTATTTATGACCAATTATGAAATGCAATTTATTACACCTAAATTATAATTCAAAGAATTCGGTCTTAAATAAAGTTCAAAAGTTTAAAAAACTGCACAACTAGTTTTGTATGCTCAGCAGAAATTTGGATTTGTGCATCTTAAGGAACAATCAAGAGCACAGTAAACCATTTTTGAAACTATGTGAATTATAAAGCAATATACAGCATGCATAAACATACACAAACCCTGAAATCCTAAAATGGCACCATATACTTATTTTATCATCAAAGAGTTTCTTTTCCAGTGTGGTGAACATTTGTAATTTAATGTTGGACAACTTTATAAAACAGAAAATACAACTGCCAATACTATCACACAAATCTACATTATGTCTACATTTGGAGTACTATTGTAAAATTCTGACTATCACCTCTGATGCAGTGGTAAGAATGCAGTATTGCAAGCTAATTCTGCATTCCCACTGACAGCAGTCCAATTCTGACCGGCTCAAGATTGCCTTCCATCTCTGTGAAGTCGATAAAATGAGGACCCAGACTGTTGGGGGAAATAAGCTCTGTAAGCAGTATATAAGTCTAAAACTCTTCACACTACTCTGACTCATTTAGAACAGTGGAAGGGCTATGTGAGGATGCTTTTTGTAGATTTTAGTTCTGCATTTAACACAATTCTTCCACATAGACTAGTGTCTAAACTTCTGGACCTTGGACTTTCTTATTCAATCTGCCTTTAGATTATGGTTTTCCTTCTGGCCACTGACAGAGGGTCAGATTAGGTAATCATACCTCTTCAGCCCTTATGCTTAACACTGGTATATACCACAGGGTTGCGTGTTGAGTCCCTTACTCTATACTCTTTATGTGCATGACTACATTCCCACTCACGCTAGTAATACTATTACTAAATTTGCAGATTATACAACAGTGGTGGGACTCATCTCCAGGGGGGGATGAGTCTGCCTACTGAGATGAGGTGGACCAGTTGCTTTTGTGGTGTGGAGACAATAACTTGGTCCTCAACACCAATAAGACCAAGGAGCTTATAATGGACTATAGAAGCAACAAATCAGACATCCAGCCCTTGCTTAGCAATGGAGATTGAGTGGAACTAGTTTTAACTTTCTGGGTGTTACCATAAAAGAGGACCTGACCCATATTGCAGCAGTGGTCAAAAGGGCCCAGCAGAGATTATACTACTTAAGACTTCTCAGAAAACAATTGAATGAAAAACTGCTGGTGATCTTCTACCGCTGCACCATAGAGAGTAGCTTAACTTACTGCATTAAACTGGACATTAAAAATAATTTTGATATGACATATTGAGAACACAGAATAGATATAAACCCAAGTTGTATCTCAAAAAAAACGATTATGGATCTCAGTTCAAGAAGCATATCATAAAAGAGGAAATAGCGAACAAAGACCAATGCTTGATGTACCAGGAATTATTGGGAATCTATCAAGGGGAATTTAAAAGCAAATCAGGAGAGAAATAAATAGCAGAAATATATCATTCTTAATGGCTTTTCCATTTACCAGGTGGCAGAAAGACTCAAAATGGACAAAACAACTTATGGTATGGAAGAAAGCAAAGCAGAATTTGAAGAGCAATTGTGCAGTGATGCACCTGCATCTGCTAAAATGTATAAAGTTTTATTAAAATTTGAAACAAGGAAGACAAGTTAAAAGATGTATGAGAAATTGGGCTAAGAATTTTGGTCATAATACACAGATGCATTTAGTGGTTAAAATTTATATTGGCTGAAATTTAGTGGCTGAAATTTATATTGTGCTATGATCTCAAAAAGAATTCTTATAAAATGTTGTGTTGTTGATACATGGCACCAGAAAAATTATCTAGAATGTATGAAAATATGAACAACATGAAGAAACATTCTATCATGCTTGGTAGATATGTAAAAAAGATTTAAAAATTGATACAAAGGATTTTAAAGAGTGATATTTTATTTATTTATTTAAAATATTTACATAGCCACCTTTCTTTCAGCTACTGAAGATTTAAAAAAACACATAAAATCATTTTTAAAACTATAATGCACAACCAATTAAAACATTAAAAATAATAAAAACCTAGTACCAATCTGTGCTAACAGGCCATCTGAACTCCCAACATTTTGGAGTATAAGGCCTTACAGAAGGTTAAAAGGATGGAAGTCTGCTGAAATCAGGGGGCAAAATGTTCCATAGGGTACACATCCCAGCTTCCATTAGATGACACAATGTTTCCTTTTACAACTGATGAATAAACAATCAGAAAAAAAGCCATTGGCCACGCTAACTTCAGCCTTCCCAGGTAAAGCAGATAGGAAACAAAACTAGAGGAGCTAATTGTGTTTTATCATAAGGCTACATTAACAGAAGCTTGCAAAGCTGATTGTGCAACCTTGGTGCCACCACTTTTAACTGTCTGATCAATCAGGATGGATCCTTCCCAAGTTTTGCTTTGTGATAGCTAAGATCTTAGAGTCTCTTCTCTTGCTTGTCATCTCTTCCCTTTGTTCCCTAAGATCATCCACACATTCCATTACAGTAACAGGAGGGAAAAATGTTGGGCTAAGATGATGTAACTTGATTGAACAGATTATTCCTATGTAGGATGAGAAGTATATTTCAAAATATGCTGGGAAATTTTTTTCTTCATGTTGCAATTAAGTGAATGAAAAAATAAATTGTTTTTTTCAAACATTTATTCTTGTATATTTGCATGATTGCTAGTTACTGATACATATATGAAAAATGTGAAAATAATATACATAAAATATCAGCATCTAAATTGTTCAAAATTATATACACAGATTTGTATAGATGCAGGGTACGGATATATCGTCATGAAAAAATAAGTATGCCTATGGAAATTTTTGACATTTTAATATGTTTCAACATATAGATATTTGATCTTCATGTCAATGATATTGATAAAGGAGGTATGAGATTACAAATAGTACGCATCATTTGCCATGTTGTAATCCATCATGTAATTTAAATAAAAGCATACGTAGATTTTGCATGCAAATGTAAGTAGACTCCTATTATTTATTACTTATAAAATATCACACATTAGAATCATGTGCCTATGCAATTGGGAAGAGATTTAAAAATATTGCCAAACAAGTAGACATCAATCATTCCACTGTCTGGAAGATCATCGATGACAGGAAAAGACTTCCAACAGCTGCCAACTTGTCCAGGCCAGGTCTGGACAAAGTTCCACCAAATGTAGTATGAGAGCAGAACACAAGATGCTGAAAAAATCCTAGAATTTCATCAAGTAACCGTCAGGTAGTTATTACCACTATCAAAATGCTTGAATTAGTCATGGGAAAGCTGCACAAATTCAATCTAATAGGATAGATATCAGGAGGAAACTTTACTATGTAGAAAGCATATCAGAGCAAGCTGCTCATGAATTTCTAGGCAAAGTCAAGATTTCTGGAACAATGTACTCTGGACAGAAGAAGCAAAGAGGGTTTATTTGGCCATAGTACCAGTACCACTTTTGATGAAAACCAAGGGCAGTATTTCACCAGATGAATTTGATACAAACTGTATAGCATGATGTTACAGTTTGGGCTGCTTTGCTGCAATAGGACTTGGGCAGCACAACATCATAGTTTCTATTAGGAATTCTCCAGAGGGTGCTTGGGGATAATGTGAGACATCTGTCGGAAGACTGAAGCTCATCCCAAAGTTGAGCTTAGAATATGACAATGACACTAAATATCACAGCAAATCATCCAAAGATTGGCTAAAAAATATAAAACGAAGGGTTTGGCAATGGCCAAGTCAAAGTCTGGATTGAAATCCCACTGAGATGCTGTGGATGAATTTAAAATGAGCTGTGCATATAAAAGTCCCACAAACATTTGAGGGGGGGGGGGGCGAGGAATCTGAATGGAGAAATGGGTAAGATTTCTTCCTGCTCAATATCAGAGACAGGTAGACAGTTATTAAAAAATCTACTTGTGGTTGTTTTGTTTTTTTTAAATGTTACCTGTTATTAGAAAGAAAGATGTACTTCCTTTTCCCACAGAAGCACATCTGTTAATTTTTTGTTCAATAAATGACTACAAAATCAATTTTTCATATCCTTGTTCATTGATATCTCCTTTATCTTTATAAACTGCTTGAATGAAGATAAAATGTGATATGCATATATGTTAAAAAAGACTTTAACATGGTGAAAAAGTACTTCTTTGCACAACTATATACAGAGATTTTGCACTACTGAACTTGAACTGTACTATCCATGTGGCTGGAAATGGAGATTCAAGGCATAGGCAAACAATGCTATTTAAACTTTACATATGTAATTTATAACATTTGAAATAGACAAGGAATTCCTCATAAAAATAGACAAATATATTTGCACAGATCTAGAGCCTACAATTATTAATTAAAACATCTCCCAGACTACTTATGTTACAGCTGCAACATTTTACACTGAGAAAATAAAAGTATATGAAGAAAAAAGATATACCTTTAAGTACATAATAAAACATATATTTCATCTAATTTATTTTCAATTTCAATGGACACTGCTATGTACCATAAAGTGCGCAAATTTTGTTGTGGGTCTATGATGTCAAGTAAAAAGGTTATGTATTTTAATGTTCACCTTTAGTTGTAGTGTCTTTTCTAAGTTTGAAATCTTTCCTTCAGCTATTTTGAGCTTCCTTAGTTCTTCTGACTCTTTCAAAAAGCTCTTTGGGGACAGAGACCTTGAACGTTTCACAGGTGGTTTCTGGAGAATAAAACAAGGACATGGTTGAAGTGGTTGGAATGCTGGATTATGAAAGACATGCAAAATTAAAGAACAAGTAATTTTGAATACTAATAATGAATTATAAAAAAAATCCTGCGTGGTATACCAGAGAAATAACAAGCAGAATTACCACAGCGCTACCACTAAAGGTTTCTCTGTGACTCGTTAATGAGAATATTCATTTACATTTACATTGTTTCTTTCAGAATAATGATGTCCCATTAGGGAAGACTAAAGGGTTATAGTCTCAGAAATGCAAGAAATCTCATTACAAAGGAGGGGATAGAGGCTGATCTAATTGCTCTATAAGGGTCCAAGGTTACACTTGATAGGACAACCAGAAACAAGAGGGAAAGAGTTTTTTCCCTCTGAAATAGTTTAACACACTGTGAAGTTGAAGGAACAATATGCTTGAGGAATATAAATAAAACAGACAGTAGATCTTATACCATAATGACCATATGGTCATTAAATATAATATGCCTAACTAGAGACAAGAATATGTGTTTATATTATGTGCAGCTTCATATAGCAATCTGGAGAAAGGATGTGTGAAACTAGCACTTAAACTGGGCAACCTTCTTGCTTGTACTATGTCAAATGTTTTTATGTAAAACAAATAAAATATACAGATTAGTTTTACTGAATTTCAGTAACTGTGATTAGTATATGGAGCAACATTTTAATCATAATACTAATCTTAAAGTTTTAACAATTTAATAAAATTGTGCAAAATACGAAGTGACATTTTGTCCATGGATTTTTTTTAGTTAATTATAATTTTTTTAAAAAAGAATTTACATTCTTCCAAAAGTCATTACAGCTGTTCTTTTGAACAAAAGAAAAAGGGCGGGGAGCGTTTAGCTTTTAATTTTGAATAGAAAAAAGGCAGAAAGTATAGACTTTTGCCCATGACAGAGATTTGGTTTAAAAATATGTTTTCTTTGAAACATTATTTCATGAGTACAATTTAAAGAAAAGAGGCTAATTTATTTTATCTATTAAAATAAATCACATTATGAGTCAAAGTACACAGGAATAACAATTCCCAATATATATATTAAAAACGAGGTAAATCTGCCACATCACACCTCGATGACACGCTTGTGTCTTTGAGGGAAGAAAATAGACACGATATAGGCAGATTTGCCCAACAAAGCTCCCTCCAGATATGTTGGACCCATAAATTCTAAGCACCATGGAACATAAATAAACATATTTGGCAAGCAATAGACTGAGAAATACTTATATAAGTATTAGATATAATTTCCAGTAAATGTATCCTGATAATGATGTGCAAGTTAGGAATCTGGAACTGAAGGTGGGAATGTTTGATCAGAAAAATATTGAAATTGGATTTGAGTAAGAGGAGATGTTATTCTTGTCAGGCTACAAGAATGATCTGCGGAAAGGTGATATATTGGATATACAAATGAAAGCTGATGTTTCCATAATTAAAAGGAACATAGATGTAGTGGTTTGTGACAAAAATCTTGAGAGATGGGATGAAGAAATGCTGCCTAGGAAACTGTCAGATAAGAGAAGGTGTACCCCTTTGTTGCTGCATAATGGAAAGCAAAAGAGACACAAATAGGACTTTCCTCAGCTTTTCAGGCTGTTAAGGAGATTTGAACTTTCAGACTTGCAAGATTATATTTATGAAGTCTTACAATAAAATAGATTACTTCACCTAGCCATGTTTCCTATTTAATTTACCTGAAAAGACTGACAAACAAATAACAAAACAGAAGAGTGGCTTGAATAATCTTCCTATATTAATTTACAAAGGAGACCTGTTAAAAGTTTTGAAAGACTTGCTGATTAGGGAGACTGGAAAAATGAAAAGAAATCAAGTTCTTTACGGAACATTATTTGAAGAGTTTAAAAACCAATATTGTTAAAAATAAAAAGAAGGTAAAGTTGGTTTATTTGATCAAGGTTAAAATAGTTATTTTACTGTTATACTGTTTATACTGTTACTTCTATGTTGTTATATATAATCCTTAATGGACTTTTGCTGATCAGGAGTGAAAGACAAAGTTTTAAAGATTTGTTTATAGATAACAATGAGATATAGGAAGATATAGTTTGTTTGTTGTATTTTAAGTTAAGGTGGAAACGTATTAAAATGGTTTATACTTCTTGTGACTAAGGGCAAAGTTCTTTCTTTCTTTCTTTCTTTCTTTCTTTCTTTTTTTCTTTCTTTCTTTCTTTCTTTCTTTCTTTCTTTCTTTCTTTCTTTCTTTCTTTCTTTCTTTCTTTCTTTCTTTCTTTCTTTCTTTCTTTCTTTCCTTCCTTCCTTCCTTCCTTCCTTCCTTCCTTCCTTCCCTTTTCTTTTGCTATATTCTTTTTCCCTGCACTCTGTATCTTGGATTTTTGTCATTTATATTAATTGTTATCCGTATAATTATAAATGCTTAATAAAATCATTTTAACACAAGAAATAAAGGAATAATTAGTCTTAGCCTTTTCCTAGATATGAAGGAGAGGAGGTTTTTTGTCTATGCACCAAGGAAATAGAGACTAGTTATTACCTTGGTGGTGGGGAATTTCAGGCCTTTAATCCCACCCATTTCATTTCAAAAGCAGTGTGGCACACTTATACAGAAAAAAGTGCCTGTGAAAGAAAAGGAGTTATAATATTTTTAATAGTTAAAAGAAGGACTGCACAAGAGCACTTTGGATGCCACTAATGTTATTAATTGTGCACATGAACAAAAGAACCACTTTCTTCTGAATACAGAACACTAGAGTGACCCTTTCCAGTATTCATCTCCATGAAGAGAAAGATAATAGGGATAGATAAAGCTTTGTGGGACAAGAAAGTCACATTTGAATCTCTACAGACTGGATTTGAAGTCCTGCTAGGTCACATTCGGCTCATAAGTTTCAGACTTTTATTATCCATACTTGTTATTATTATTCATTACATTTTATATTACCCAATTCCCATAGATTCTACATGATCTACATGAGTATCAGGAGTTCTATTATTATGTAATTGCATTGCAGAACAATTTTTCCAAGCTGATTTAAATGTCACTTTATAAAATGGCACCAACATATAGAAAGATCTATATCAAATTTGGTATCTACAAATGCCCATGTAAGAGTAGATAGATAAATACATCAAGTCCAAATTCTGAGGCACTTAATAAGTAATTGTTTTATTTTTATCTATCTTGAAATTGAAATTTTAGGTGATCTAACCTTACCTCAAACTGTTAGGGCTGCTGCTTGCCTTTTATTTTATTTATGTACTTGCTGCTTATGTCAATATTCTTGGATGATTTACAAACATGCAGATACCAAATTCCAAATCAATTAAACCAGGGGTGTCAAACTCAAGGCCTGTGGGCTGAATCTAGCCCACAGGTTGTTTAGATCTGGCCCGCAGGGCCACCTTGAAAACAGCAAAGGACTGGCCCGTGGTGCCTCTGCCAGCGAAAATGGAGCTTGTGAGGGCCACCCACGCCCCTCCCAAACTCCATTTTCGCTGGCAGAGGGTTGCAGGAGGCCATCACAATTGAAAATGGAGTTCAGGACCCAGTTTTCTCTGGCAGAGTGCTCGGGCCATTACAGGCGCCTCAACACGAGTGATATCAAGCTGGCCATGCCCATTCTGGCCATGCCCACCCCAGTCCCCCAAGGTCAAACACAACCCTGATACAGCCCTTAATGAAATAGAGTTTGACACCCCTCAAACTCAGGGTAACCTTGGGTCTAAACAATGTGAATTTTTATGTAGCAAAGTGAGCATCTTAAATTTGACCCAGAAAGCAAGTGGCACTCAATGTAGCAATCTCAGTGCAGAAAATATACTACTTCTCACAATTACAGCATCTTTTTTATTTGAATTATGTTTGAGTATCAGGTCTCAGCAGATATTTTAATAGAATGTATTGTTGCTTTATTTGTGTTGTGATTACTGATGCAGTGAAACAAGGCATAAACTTTCAAAATAAAAGGAGAATAAAAGAAAATTTCTGAGAAACAAAAATTACTGCATTTAGAATCAGTAATTAATTCTAAAAGTAAAGTAACATCATTTATATAAACTCCTAACTCAGCATTTTCACTAATTACAAACTTTTAAATCCAAACTTGATTTCTTTAACTTAACCTCAGCTTCATCTGTTTGGAAAAAACAGACAGCCACACAAACACTATCAAGTAATAAATATTCATCTAAGAATTCTACAAAGAATTGAACTTTTAAATAATTTAATTAAATTAACAATCCTTTATCCAGTGTTTAATAAGGTAAAACTTCCTACTCCCAAAAGTTATTTTAACAAGTCTTTGGCAGATAATAAAAACGCTCTTCGATAAAGCTTCCAGAATTATAAGTAGCATTGACAGTTATTAAAACTGTTATTATCCGAGTCCCAGAACAAAATGTCAAACTTTGCCAACCTCATTTTGACACAAATACACAAGGCAATAAACACTTTCCTACCTTGTATTTTTTCCCAGCCCTAGTACTGATGCAATCCAAGAAATCTCTACTGCAAAGACTATGATTTGCCAGTGAACGATTTGTTCTTTTCAATTTTTTTTGCAAAAGCTCTATTTCAGTCTTCTGAGACATTACGAGGTATTTTAGCTCTGTTAAAGAATGCTGTTGGAATTCCTAGAAAATGGAAATACAATATCTTAGAATACTGTAGGTAAAATCAATATTTGGAGTAGCATTTGCAATGACATCATGTTTACATTTTAATTAAGTACATTTAAATAACAAAAGCCAGTTGTTTGTATAAAAGGAGATAAAAGTGACACTGAAGTGGAGGAAATAATTAGACCCATACTAATATATCTATATGCTACATTCAAAGACAGGACTATGGATTTTTCTTTGTACTGTACCAATTAAAATCATGAGGCCTCTACTCACAACAGTTTGGATAGTTACCTCAGGTATTTTATTTATTTAATTTCATAGTCTTCTTTATCTCAAGATATATATATATATATATATATACTTTGTGTTTTATATATATATAAAAATTATCATATTGATAATTAAATTAGCATATATATATATATATATATATATATATATATATATATATATACACACTAATATACCAACGTCCCCACCAGTATATATAGGGAGACCACAGTTCAAATCATGCTTTGCTCGCACAAGCACAAAGCTGAAAACACCAGCCTGAAGATGGCGAGTGAGATCTTGTCGAAACGTTGCCAAGATAGCCTCAATTTTACATGGGAAAAGACCCGAACACACCAAGACCTGCATACCTGTACCCGTGAAAATCTACGAATATATATATACAACACCTTATTAAGCCCCAATTAAGGGAGGAAGCATACTGCTTTCTTTTCTGTCTTTCGGCTCATCACCAGAGACCATACCGACAGAAAGCTATTTGTTTCGTTGTCTTTTTGTTTACATGTGTGTAAGGTTTGAGCTGATAAATAATTAAATAAGGGAGACTAGGATAGATCTATTTCGAGCTAGTTAGCTCTCTTCAGCTAGCCATACCCTTACTGGAATTCAAACCAGGGAAGTATTACATGTGAGGCAGTTGTAATTGCCACTAGACCACTGGTTCTATCCTGTTAAGCTGAGGCAGGGAATAAGTATATACTTTGTGTTACAACATCCTGTTAAGCCCCAATTAAGGGAGGAAGCATACTGCTTTCTTTTCTGTCTTTTGGCTCATCACCAGAGACCATCCAGACAGAAAGCTATATATATATATATATATATATATACTTTGTATTACAACACCCTGTTAAGCCCCAATTAAGGGAGAAAGCATACTGCTTTCTTTTCTGTCTTTCTTAAAAACCTTACACATATATATATATATATATATATATGTATGTATGTATGTATGTATGTATGTATGTATGTATGTATGTATATGTATATGTATATATATATATATATATATATATATAATATCAATATGCTAATTATAAAACCTTGATATACATTTGTTATGTCTTACCTTTCCTATCACAAGGGTAGGCAGTCTGGTTCCCATGTTTACCATGATTTAGGCCATTTCCTTTGTGCCTATCAGGTTCTCTGCCCATGTTAAATTTTTTTTAAAAAAAGATTATCCTTTTAATTAAAACATCTACAAAAGAAGCTAATGGGCTGCACAACAATGTACCAGATCTCAGTACCCATTTTTAATTCCAAGAATGTCCCTGGGCCTTACAAACATCCCACAGGCTTTCTTACAAAAAAAGAAAGGGTGACCACAAGCCCTACACCACTTTAAAAGGTGACCAGACAAAAGATTTGGTAAAAAAAAATCATTCAAATGAGTATAGGGAATAGAAGAAAGCAACTCCAACAATATGTCTTCTGCTAAGTGGCAATGCTGGCAATGACCACATTGTGAATGAGAAAACTCATTTTGTGAGCAGCAACAATTTTGCGAGAGAGTATCTAATATGTTCAAAATGCCAAATCTGCTGATAGAGATTACTAATTCTGCCCCGGAGGCTAAAACATATGAAGAACAGTTGCAGGAACTGGGTTGCAGGAAAATGGGGCGGGGGGGAGGCAGAAGGTAGATCATTTGATATGTTTGCCATCTTCAGTTGTTTATAAAAATAATAAAGGGGGGATATAAATAAAATAAAAAACATAATGGCTAGATGAGCTAATTTTATTTTTTTTAAGGGTGCATTAACAGAATCTGGAAAGTCTGAAGGTACAAATCTCCCATCGCCTCTTTAACCACCTGATCAATCATGGTGGGTTTTAAGAACCTAGTAGTTATATATAGTTTGGGACTTGGGTAGATTTGGGACAACCTTATCTAGATAGAATCTGCCTGCCTAATACATGCAATCAATATTGATTACTGAGTATACCCACCTATCAGAATGTACGACTGGATGAAACACAGGAATGGTATTTCACTGTGGGAATTTACATTCTATGGAACAATTTGCACCACAAGCTGTTATAATCCAGGTTGCATAGGCAGATGCAGGCTTCAATAAAGTCCTGTATTGCTTTTCTATCCCACAACAAATGGCCCTATAACAGCCAGTAAACCTCTACCTCAAACTTTCGCAAAGTCAGCCAGCCACAGTCAGGACAAGAAGTCCCACAAAGTAAAGCCAATAGTCACCAGAGCTGATTCATAAGGCTAGGACGAAGTTTGTAGTCCAAAAGAAAGGTGCAAAGTCCTCAAGGCAAGATCCATAGTGCACAAGCAAAGTCAGAGTACATAGGGCAAAAGACGATCCAAAATAGAATTTAAAGCCGGGGAAGTGCATGCCAAAGTCACTTTGTTCCTGACAAAGGCACCTTTCCCCGGTCTCTGATTAAATCAGTTCAAGTCAGATGTTTCTTGTGAGGAGGAGCAGGGTGGCTTCCTTGCCAGCAGCCTCACAGAACTCCTTTGAGCTTCCTTCCACTCCACTCTTCATGCCCTCAGATCGGATGAGGAAGGAAGGTGTTCCACATCAGAGGCGATCTGCTGCCTCTCATACCACTGCCTGTCTGCTGCCAATCCTCCCCTGGGTTTGTGAGGGCAGGCAACTTTAGGTCCGGTTGACTACCTCTCCCAATGCCAGAGGATCCTGGGGCAGCATTGTCCTCAGCCTTGGACTCTCCAGACATTCCACAGGAGATGTGCCATCCCCGTCGGATGCTCCTGATTCCAACCCCTCCTCCTCCAATCCGGGATCCGATGGAGCTATGACACAAGCTGAATATTGTCTCACAGCATTCTGAAAACTTGTTAAGATCTGGTTATTTTTGAAGCCTTTTGAAGGTAGATTACTTTTGAGAACACTGCCATGAAAAGTTGGATTAGTATTTAGTAAGAGATAATTATTTTTATTGGTTCACTATATTATATATGTTGCTTTGACTAAAGAACATTTAGAAACTTATTCATTCATTTGTTCATTCATTCATTCGTTCATTTATTCACTCGTTCATTCAATTTATATAGTTTTCCATCTCAAACAAGTGACCCTGGACAGCAAACTATCTTAAAATCAATTAAAACACAATAGAAAAGAAAAAGAAAGGACAAGAAAAATTAATATGTGTTCATTACACTTTATGGAAAACTGCTTTTAACTATCATATGTAAAAGAGATGCCTTCTTCCCATCAAAGAGAAACGTAAGACAAATGCCACCTTACAGAAATAACTTTGTTGTATGTAAACTACCCAGAAACACACTTGGATTGACTTTTTAATTAATGGCTTTCAATTATAATTGTATTAATATCAGCTGACAGCATTTCAGATCCCCTCTGGTTAATGCTTGTAGTGGCTGCCAAGCACTTTCTAGTTCTTTGTTCCAGATGGCTTTTGCCTTCTTCAGGAACTTCAACCTTTCTTTAGGATCAAATGCTTCATCCCAAAACAAGTGCTGACAGTAACTGCCAAGAAAGTGCTCCCTAAGCACACTTTTCTGCTAGATTTCTCACTTCCACAAAACTGTTTAAAGAAAAGGATGGCAGGTTTATTGGACCATTCCCTGTAATGGATCAAACCTATGAATTTTTGTTGGCAGCTTCCAGTCACCATTAAAATACATTCAGTTTTCCAACATTCCCTCTTTTCTCTCTTTAGCAGTTTTGCCCCATTGCCATCTTGAAGAATGTAAGGAAGAAGTTTTGACATGGAATTTATCTGGATTCCTTGTATAGGAGGAACAACAGTCAGATGGGGTTGTCTCAATGCCAAGTTTGGTATACTGACTAAAGTGCTGACAAGCAATAAGGACACCTTCAGTACCAGTCCACCCACAGACATGTAAGTGACTTTGGTCAACCATTCTCAGCCCAATCCATTAGTTATTGTAAAGAAAATAGGAGGCAGAAGACTGAATATGTATGCCATCCTGAGTTCACCAAAAACAAAGACAGAATAAAAATCTAATAAATAAACCAACAAATAAATATAGCATTTATGGGACATTCTTGCATATTTCCTTTCACAGTATTTCCATACATTCTATCTGCTACCACCAGTAGTTCTCAGAGAAAAGGAATAGATTTCCTAGGGGTGGGAGAGGGAAGTTGTACAAGTAATGATTTAGCATATTGTGATCTTTTCTTGATGATACTTTCTGCCCCTGGCTAGATAAAACTCTGGCAGACCATATGGGGTTTAAATATTCAAACTGAAAGAGTGTTACTCAGCTTGTAATATTCAAATATGGTTCAAATTAGGCTGCATCTTTTTTGGTGTGCGTTTGGTGTGACTTCCCCCAATTATGCCTTTGGGGGAACTTTTTACTTGCTGGACAAGTTTGGCTCTATGTAAAATATGCATTAACATTGACTTGGCATGTTGTAGCCTTTCCTTGTTGACACTTTCTAACCTTCGTACCGAGCTATTCAAATGGACAAAGCCAGGTTTCCCATCTTTTCTCTAATATAATTCTATTTCAGTCTTGGACTACTTCTATATAGTGTTTTAATATCCTATATGTCCCTCACAGGAGACTTCTTTTTAATTTTGACATGAATTGGCTGCTATCCATAAGAACAATAACTAACAGACCCCCATGTGAAAACCACACTCATGCTCAGTTATAGAGGGTGAGTGTGCATCACATGTATTATTAAAATGCCCATTATATACCCAATGCTGATACAGTCCCAGTTGACAGTAATTTTAATTACTTCCGTGATTATGAGATTACTGCTCTCCGTATGTGTATTCCTTTGTCAGAAACGTCTTAGAAGTTTGCAAATTTTTTATCAATAGTCATGGCTTTTAGAAACCATTGTTTCAGTTTTTAATTCTTTTACTTTTATTCACTGTATATGAGGAGCTGTCTTTGGAACATTCTGGTGCCAGAGGTGAGACTTGGCCTTCCAGAACAGTATTAAAACTTGACTTTTCTGGCTAACATGGGGGCTCTGATGAAGATTGTTACGATATGTACAGAATAACCCTTGAGTAACAAGGATATGCACATGGAAACATTTATGAGAGTAGTTATGAATAATTATACAGCCACACACAGTTACACTGAATTGAGTTAAAGTTTACTTTAAGAAATAGCACAGTCCAATAAACGGTCCAGGTCATATATGTTTAACAGTCCAAAAAATATCCAATTACAAAGTCTTCTTACCAGTTGCCTTTGTCATTTATAGTAAACATCGATATCAAAGTATAAGCACAGCTCAGATAGCAACAGAATGTCAGAGATAGGGCATGTCAGAGATATAGAATGTCAGAGAAACAGAATGTTAGAGAGAGCAAGGCATGATCTCTAGCTCCCTCTTATAGCAATTCACAATACAATCAATCGGAACATAGTACAAATCAATACAGTAACTTTGTCTTAAAGCTACAAACATACATTGTTGGTTTATATATTGCCAACCCAACTAATTGGTGGACAGATTCCTAACATTCTCGCCTTTGGGTTGGTCAATATATAATACATTACATCTTTAAACCATAATTCTCACAACATTCTTTATGCTTAATTGCACCTTGAGCTTTCGTGAAATGATCTGCAATATTATGTTCAGTCATGCAATATTCTAACTGAATTAATTTATTTTGAACACACTGTCTAACGTTCAAGTATCTCAAATCAGTATGTTTAGACCTTGTTTTAACAGCTAAATTAGTAGCCATACTAATTGCAGATTGATTGTCTTCATAAACAATAAACGGATCATGTACAGTAATTCCAATATCTTTCAACAATTGTTTACAATATATCAATTCTGTACACATTAACAATAAACATGAGAATTCCACTTCCATAGTGGATAAACTAATATGTTGTTGCCTAATAGACTTCCATCCTATTAAAGCATTACCCAACATTACCACTATACCTGATGATGTTGACTTACGAGTCATTATATCAATAGCAAAACTAGCATCAGCATATGCAGTTAACACTAATTCATTACTTGGTTCTAAATATAATGAATAATGGATTGTGTGTTTTAAAAATCTAATTATTCACTTAGCTGCTTGCCAATGCCTTTTATTTGGTTCAGCATTATACCTAGCCAATTGGTTTACACTGTAAGATATATCTGGTCTAGACTAATTACTCAGATATGATAGACTGCCAATTAAGGATTGATATATTTCTTTATCAAACATAGGACTTTTGATATCACTACGTGTAAATTCCTTACTCATTGATGTCTTAGCAGATTTACAATGCTCCATGTTATAGTGTTTTAATAATTGGCTAATCTTCTTGGCTTGCGAAATTTTAAAACCTTTATTTGTTTTCACTATATCAAGTTCCAAATAATGCTTAATTTTCCCTAAATTTCTAATCCTGAACTTTTTCTGTAATCTATAAATAGTATCATTTGCTTCTTGTTCAGTTTTAGTTATAATTGCTATGTCATCTGTAAATAACAGTAATAGAAAAATTAAACCATCTTTTTCTCTTCGAAACAAACAAGGGTTAGCTATACCAGCTACAAAACCTATTGAAACTGTCACTGCATTTGTTATGGTTTGTCTGATGAGCTTCCAAAGAAGTTTACAGAATAAGCTGGACTGGTTATCAAGTTTCCATAGTAACAAGATATGAGTGTCTTGTGATGTTTGGTTTACTGTGCATGTGTGCAGGGGAGGAGTTTTACTTCTACTTCATCTTTCATTATAATTTTTCTTTTGTTTGCTTCTTAGAATGGTACTGCTGTTTCTTTTGTTTCTTAGTTATTTGTAAATAAAGTATGCTGGCAACAGAAAAACACGATTCATTTCCTCTAATTTATAAAGCTGAATGTTTTTACTTTGACAGAAACTAATTCCTTTACAATACATTTATTCCATTCATAACCGGATTACTTTAGACCATAAAGACTTTTCTTTAATTTCCAATAATCAGTTTTTCCATCATCCTTCAAACTTAATGGCTTTTTCATATAGATGGTACATTGCAAAGGTGCATGTAGATATGCAATTTCAATATCTACTTGGTTTATTTTACATTTATTTTTAGCTGCCCAAACTAATGCTGCTCTCAATGTATTTGCTCTCAGACTAGGTGCAAACACTTCATCATAGTCCTTATCTGACTGAGCAAATCCTTGGCAACTAATCTTGCTTTATGGGTAATAGTCCCATCCACACCAGTCTTTATCTTATACACCCATTTGCAACCTATTGCACGCTCACCTGGTGGTAACTTTACATCCTCATATATCTCTAAGTCCTTTAACGATTTTAACTCCCTATTCATAGCTTCCTGCCAAGTTACCCGATCCTTTGTAGGATACAGTTTTATTTCATTGAAGTTAGAAGGTTCTGTATTAACCTGACATACAATGCTTGCTTGAAATCTGTCAGGTGGACGTCTCTCCCTAGTTGACCTCCTAGGCAACTCTGTACATGTTGTTGGCATGTCCTCTTCCTTTACCTCCCCTATCAAATCCTCATCTTCTACAGTCATAGAGGGTCCTTCTATTGATGATTCCTCCATTGAGGATTCCTCCACTAACTTATCATCAATATTATTATCATTAGAATTATCGGTACACAATGGAGTCTCAACAACACCACTATCCTGTTCATTATATTCCTGTTCAAGCTTTTTCCAACCAACATGCTCCAGAAATTTATACAAAATCCCAAAATCTAAATGATCTATGATTAGCTTCATAACCTACAAAATATAATTGCCTCGCTCTATGTTGTCCCTTTTGACTTACTTGAGTGAGAATATGAACCCATGCTGGGGTTCCAAATATATGTAAATAACTGAGATCTGGCTTTCTTCCATTCCAACGAGTAAATGATAATTCACCAGTCATTGAATTCACTACGTTATTCAAAATATGGCTACCACACATTATTGCTTCACTCCAAAGTTTCTCTGATAAACCAGAATCTGAAATCATAGTCCTAGCCATAGCCTGTAATATTTGTCGTCTACGTTCAATATATGAGTTATGTTTTGGTCTATAAGGAGCAGAACGCTTATGTTCAATGCCAGCTTTCTGTAACATGGCTTCAAATTTTCTATTGGTAAATTCAGTACCATTATCTGTTACTAAGCTAATAACTTTCTGTTTCTTTTTCCTTTCAGCAAATTTTAGCCACTTTACAAATGCTAGTATGTTTCTGTCTTCGTTTTCATTAAATAATAGAAACCATATCTGGAAAAATGACCAGTTATACTTAATATGTAACAGGCTCCACCTAAACTAGGTTTCTTAGGTTCAATAATATCAGCAAAAACAACCTCTAATGGTTCACTGGTTTTGAATCCATTTATCCTATTTGCAGGAGTTACGTTGCTTTTTTCTTGATTGCAAACATTGCAATTTAAATACTTTGTACAATGTTTTAATTTTATACCATTACATAAGTCAACAGTTTTCTTTAGCGTTTTGAAATTTATATGTCCCATATGTCTATGGAGCAGATGAATACATTCATCATGAGGCTTTTTATTCTCATAAACTGAGTTAGCATTAATTAATGGATTATCATGTATAATAAATAAACCAGTATACAATCTTGCAGTAACGCTTTTACCCTGTTTTTCAATTAAACATTTATCTCTCTGAAAGGTTACAACAAATCCTGCTTTTACCATTGCTCTTACAGATAGCAAGGTAAATATCACTTTAGGTACATATAACATCAGTAAATGTTCATTAATACATGAACAATATGTAGTACCTTCTCCAGATGCTCTCAATTTCCATCCATTAGCTAATGATACATGCTGTTTACTCTTTGTCATGATAACAAACCTCTCTTTACTTTTAGTTATACACTGCGATGCTCCACTGTCAACTGCCCATATATCATGGTTTACAGTTGTAGTTGTACTTGATATGGTTAAACTAACATCTTTAGAAGCTCTCTGTATATTAATAGCATTCTGTTTGTTACCCTTTTTACAGTATCTGGCTATATGACCTTTAGCCCCACAAGAAAAACATTTCATAACAATATAGGCAGTTGAAGACAGTTTTTCTTCCTGTGGTTGTCTTTCTCTCAGTTGATTTCCTTCTTCTTGACTCTTCTAACAGTCTTCCAGTTATTCCAGTCAATGTAAGTTCATCTCTGTTTAAAACTTCCAATGAAGACACATAATCATCATAAGTTTCATCCAAAGAAGAAAGAATGATGTAAACTTGATGCAACTCCGAGAAAATCAGCTCCTTTTCTTGTAGCTCTTGTAAAGTCCTTTTCATAAACTCCAAATGAGCTAATATAATGCCACCTTTTATAAGACGGGCTCTAAACAGTTTATGTGTAAGGTGTATGTGTGCACCCACACTATCTTGAACATAAATCTTCTTCAAAATGTCCCAACACCTAGCAGCAGATTCTTCACCATGAATATGGACTAACTGCTGATCACTCAGTGTCAGTCCAATTATACTAAATGCCTTTTCATTATCCCGGTTAAAGTCAGCTATTTTCTTTTTATCTTCATCATTCAATAGGTCCCAAGCTGTTACATCCAGTGCACTATTAACTACAGTCCATAATCCATCTTTATGCAGAAGTAGGCTGCACTTCATAGACCAGGAAACATAATTTGTTCCATCCAACCAGGTTATCTGGGGTATACTGGTTGACTGTTCTTGTGCCATTTGTAGTTTAACAATAAACCGCAATCAGCTGGCTGAATATGAAACTGTATATTCACACTGATTCTCAATATCTCTCTGGGGCCATAACCAATGTTATGATATGTACAGAATAACCTTTGAGTAACAAGGATATGCACATGGAAATGTTTATGAGAGTAGTTATGAATAATTATACAGCCACACACAGCTACACTGAATTGAGTTAAAGTTTACTTTAAGAAATAGCACAGTCCAATAAACAGTCCAGGTCATATATGTTTAACAGTCCAAAGAATATCCAATTACAAAGTCTTCTTACCAGTTGCCTTTGTCATTTACAGTAAACAAAGATATCAAAGTATAAGTACAGCTTAGATAGCAACAGAATGTCAGAGATAGAGCATGTCAGAGATACAGAATGTCAGCGAAACAGAATGTCAGAGAGAGCAAGCCATGATCTCTAGCTCCCTCTTATGGCAATTCACAATACAATCAACCAATTGGAACATAGTTCAAATCAATACAGTAACTTTGTCTTAAAGCTACATTGTTGGTTTATATATTGCCAACCCAACTAATTGGTGGACAGATTCCTAACAAAGATGCTGTACACTGGGAATGGTTAATGGAATAAGAAAGAAGACGTCACCCTCATTCTCTTAATTTTTAGTCTTTATTTAATTCTTACCAGTTTTAATTATTTTTATATTTATTCTTTATCACTTTCTAAGCTACCCAAAGTTGCTTTAATGGTGAGAGGGGAGGCATTTAATAAATAAGAATAAATGAATTCATTGATTTAAGGGTTATAAAATAAAAAGTGAGAAAGTGACAGATTGCTCTACTCAAGCATGAGAGGGGCTCTTCCCAGGAAGCTAAAGATACAGGAGTCCCTGCAGGTTTTACTCCACTAGTTGTAACCAATTTTAGGGGGAAGTGATAATCTCTGTACCTTTAAGTCATTGAGCCAGCCCAAGGAGTTAAAAGGGACAAAAATATTGCCTCTTTTCTGATATACTAAGTCACAGCTAGGAGGGAAAGGGAGGCCTGATGGAAGACATTTCATCAGATACAATCAATCAATAAATGGCAATCAAAGGAGAAACATAGTACCCTACAGCAACTATGACCAGGAAGGTGGAGGAGAAGTAAGTGATACTTTCAGACTTGGAGAGGAAAAATAAAGTCAAACATGAAAACCATAATACATAAATATCTCTGAACACAAGGTCTATGGGCAAAATGCCACATTCATTCAGAAAAATAACAAGAAAAGGGATAAAATTTATTTTCTCTGAAGAAGGCCATTCATCTTTTTACATATGGCTTTATTCTTGACCACAATGAAGTATCTATTTTATCCAAATGTGTCTGAGAATCTTCTGCCATGTAAGTTACAAGTTGAATAACATGTTAAAGATCTGGAGATCTGAGAATGTCCTGCTGTGAAATTTCAAAAGTAGGAGGTATGGTGTAACCGTACAACTATTGACAAATGAAGAGGAAAAAGTAAAGGAAAGAGTAAATGATAAATTAAAGTGTACTGAATTCATAAATTTGGAATACAGTGGAAAGACTTGGGAGACTCCAGATACTAACTGCCTTTCAGGCAGCAATTATTCTACTGCCTCTATTAATTGCTTCTCTGTTGTTATACAATCACAATCTAGAGCTTACATTCTAGGAAACTCTGGCTACTTTCTTCAGCCTTCTGTCATTAATTCTGTATTGTCATCTACATTAAGTCTTCAGCTCTTTTGCATATGGAAATCTTCTAACCCTCCTAAGCTCCACTGAAACAAACTTGAAACATAGATCTAAGAAAATCTTAAGCGCTGCTGACTGTATTGCCTGAATGAGTAATCAGAAGGCTCTCAAATAATTTTTGCTGAAAGCATGAAATACTTCATAGGGCAGTAAATTTTTCTCCCTCTTTCCATATGCAGCAAATTAAAATCTAACTAATACATGATAAAGCAATATAATAGCTAGCTTTGTTTAAGAAGTTAGATTGGACAACCTTAACATTTCTTCCAGTGTAATGACTTAGAACATTGTACAGAACTATAGCATACAGTATTAGCTAAAATGACAGCTGGTTTCATTATAGAATGTTCCATTTGTTCTTATATTTATTATTTCCTAACATGTTCAGTTTTATTAGTCAGATACACTGAAATGTGTAAATTACTCTTGTTGAAATGACATCTTGTACAATTTTGGGGTACACCAGGAATTTTGGTTATGTATTATCATCTCTATACATTAGAAACTCAATCATACTAAAACAAATTCACTAAAGTGTGGTTTTCAATCTGCTAACTATGCATTCCATAATGGCCTGTAATTATTAAAAACTGACAAGAGCGCTACGCCACCTGTGTTTATGTGAAGCCAGGTAATGAAAAAAACAACAACACTGTCATCACCTTTCAATTCCTGATTGCATTATCAAAACTGTAGCTGAGTTTGGCATCTGGGTGTGACCTTGTTAACTGCTAGGGTAATTAAATTTATTCTATTGGGAAAAGGGATGATAAATTATTAGCAAGAAGATTTTGTTCACATTTTATTAAATTGGCCTGTCAAAGGGTTGGCCAAATTATCAAGGGCCTCATTTATTGGAGGCCAGCCATATTGCCACATCTGTTACAATTATTTATAATTTCAGCAGTTGAAAACCAACTGAGTTAGGCATCCGCCATGTAAAGTAATTTACAAATTATCTGATGAGGGTTTTCGCTACTCCCTCATTTCTCGCCAGCAGAAAGCCGCGCTGTAATTACAGAACACGATTAGGTTCTTTGGGGAACTTATCTTGCACTCATAGCCCGGGTAAGATGCCGCAAGAACATATGGAGGAACTTGTGCTGCTGCTCCCTGAAGCTCGTGACCCGCCTGCCGCTGAGCCCTTGAGTTGCATTTGAATGAGAGTGCCATGGCTAATGTTCTACACATGCACCATTTATGCCACAAAACAAATCGGATCACTGTTAATTATGAAGCTGCTATAATCAGGCATTCACATCTGTGTAATGTGAAGCTCAGTAGGCTGTATTCCAATAATGTAGGACTACCTTTGGGTCTCAAATTGTGAGCCATATTGCCTCAGTAGTAGTTACCGCATTCAAAGCAACTCCTTTGATAAAAGCTCATCACAGGGATATTTTTATCCAGAGATGTTTTTAACACAAGCTCCTCTTTATCGGCTATTGACCAGAACAGCTAAAGCATATGGTACAAGTTCATTAATGAACGAGAGCACACAGCACTCTAATTTAATGAAACCACTTGAGCCATAAAAATCAGGTCTACTTAATTCTCCCCCCTTCTTTTTCCTTCCTCTTTTGCATCTATTCAAAACTCATAATAGGATATTGTCAGTGATCTTATAAAGATATGGATTATATGTCCTTATCTTTGTAAAAGCAATTATTAACATAATTTGGGTAAAACAGTGACAAAAAAATTAAGATTAAAAAAAAACAAATAATTTTTCCACAAAATTATACATACATTTGTAGACACACATATATGAATTATTAGGACATATCATTTGTATTTTAAAGATTACATGTTAGCAGCTGCCGTCTAACACAAAACTGCTATTTATTCAGTGAAAGATCTTCCTGTGAAAAGCAGCTAGCAAGCTGTACCCAGATGGCAAAGCAGCTACAGTTTAATTAAGCCACTAAAAGCCGTTCAGTTTTCAGTAAGGGTAATGTAATTTTGAATAATTGTAGGGGGAAAATTACTACAACGTTCTTAAGTTTTATTATGGTAGCATGAATACTGCCAGTATTGAGTAGTTAAAGTTGAGTTGCTGTTCCTATTATAAAGCTTGCACTTTTCTTCTTTTCTTTCTTTTTGCCTTTGCTTGGAGGAAAGAGTTCCTTGATTTCCTAGTTTTCTAAGTGAATAAAATCAGTCTAAAGTTTCTGAACAGAAACTTCAGATGCCATACTTTATATATGATTTGGAAACTGAACTTTTTCCAGGATAGCATTTTATACAAACAGGAAAGTTTTTAGGAACCAGATTTACACATTAAAATCATGAGCTTCATCTGAACGTTCATTTGGGCTCTAGAATTATACTAATTATTTTCCTTCTTATCTTCCTTCTTTCTTTCCTTCATGTATCAATTTAAAAACACCAAAATAAACACAATTTTAGTACACCTCAAAACATTTACATATTCATACTTTAATGGAAAAAATGTCTATCTCCTGATTTATTGCCAAAATTACATATTGAAAATATATATCCTGACAAATACTACAATATGTTGAATGTTAGGTTACTAGTAATATTTAAATACCAAAAAGTGCTCATTAACCAAAATTTTCTTGAAAGTCATGAGCATTTCAAATAAATGCTTCTAATTATGACATGATTATATCAAAAAAGGAATATGATGCTAAAGGTAGTTATATGTTACACTAAAAAACCATTACCAAGCAACATTTCTCATTGATAGATATCCTTATATAGAGAATCACTCATTGTTAATTTTCACTGAAAATAATCTGTAATGTTCAAAATGTCTCTGGCATATTTTAATTTACTTACATAATCTAGAAATCACTAGCATAAAACAATCAAAAGTAAACCTATTATAATGTACAATGTTGATATTTACTTGGGAAAAAAACTGGGAACATTTTTGGAGTTGTCCATAAATTGTCAACATTTAACTATATTAATTTTTATGTGTTCAGGTATAAACCCATTTCAACTAATTTTTGAATCATTACAAAATTTATGTAAAATTATTTTTTCTGAATTATTTCTTTATATATTTATTATTTCTTTATAATTATATCATATGCAATTTTGTATGCATATTTTATGTTAAAATTACAGCTAACCTTCTTTTTATAAACTTGTCTACTTTTAACAGTATTGTGGCATATTTTATTTTGTTTTTCCCCTTCAACTTCCCCTTTTAACTCCTACTTCCCTACCATTTTTTTGGCAACAGTTTTAGAAGTGGTTTCCATTGCCTGTTTCATAAGGATGAGGGAGAATGACTGGCCCAAGGTTATCCAGCTGACTCACAGGTCTCCTAATTTCTAGCCCAGTGCTTTTAACCTCTACATCAAACTTATTTCCTTAGGCAAAGTCAATTGGAAAAAATACATAAAAAATACACTATCCTGCGTTCTATACCAGGGGTCGCCAACCTTTTGGACCTCAGGGACCACCAAACTCATAATTTTAGATCCCAGGGACCACTAACCGGTTCTGTGGGCATGGCCTAATTTGTGGGCATGGCTTGGAGGTCATGTGACTGGCTGGGCATTGGCTTGTATGTAAACATTATAAATATTTATATAAATATTGATTTTTTTTTTAAAGCAACTTTTACCCAAAATCAGGCAAAACAGGCAGGCAGATTCAGTTGCTCACAGAATCACAGATTCATTCAGAGATCTATCAATCTGCCATTGGCTAGCTCAGTCTGTCACATAAAATTTGCTTGCAAGCAAACTCACAAAATTAACTCAGAAGACACCATGTATGTAAAGACTGAATTTTTTATTTTTAAAAAAGAACAACTTTTATCCAAAATCAGGCAAAGCAGGCAGATTGAGTTGCTCACAGAATCATTCAGTGATCTATCTGCCATCGGCTAACTCGGTCTCTCAAATTTGCTTGCCGTGAGTCTGCACTGAATTTGCTTGCAAGCAAAACCTTCAGTCCTAAGAGAGATTCGGCTGTGCTGAGCCAAAGATCTAAAGACTAGCTAGAAAGCTAGAAATCCAAGCATTTCCTGCTTCCTAGCTAACCTAAATCTCCAGGCACAGCAGAACAGATAATGGTCGGAAAAAGGAAAAATAGCAATTTAGCAGGCAAGTTTACCGGGTAAGGAGTGAGTGGGGGGGGGGTTCTGGCGGGCCATGTGAGCGGTGCAGCCTTGTGTTTCTGCGCAGCCTGGATTAATTGCTTTGAGGGGGTGCTCTGGGGGTGAGATTTTTCTGTGGCCCACCAAAATTTTCTCAGGGCCCACCAGTGGGCCACGGCCCACCGGTTGGAGACCGCTGTCCTAAAGAACAGTAGTAAAAAGGAGGGGGTACTGGGAGAATGGTTCTACTCAATTTTGAAGGCTGGCATTGCAGTTGAAGATGACAGAAGATTATAAATTTGCCCACCTAAGAAAAGAGAGCAGACCACAAACTGCCAGCTTGATGGATGGAGAGATGCTGTTGTGTAACATTAACCCTTGTCTTAACTAGGTAGGTATCAAAAGTTAATATAGGATAGGCAGGTATAGTATTTAATCATATAGAGGGGTATATATATTTGCAAGGTCTGTGCATAAGTTATTTATTTTCATAACTTGCTAGAGTGTGCTCATTCGAGGGCAAAGGAAAAATGCTTATTTTTGATACTTTTATAGTAGGACAGAAGGAGAGGAAAACTTGTTTGCAAAAAAATATAATTAATGAAGCTTGAGGCTGGGAAAACCAAAAACTGTTCTTGTATAGCTTTTTACTATCTTTTAGATTATCTAAAATAAGAAAAAAAATGGAATGCTAGTTCAGATTGCCACTTTCAAATCCTTTGAACTTTTAAGAACATTTGGTGAATTATTATAAGACAATAACCACCAAGAAATCTTAAGTCTCTTAACTAAATAGATTTTAAACAATAATTTAATATTTCTCAGATGATTAAATAAATGTTTTGAAGAGGAAGTATATTTGGGCTAGTAAAGTAGGGTTATATTAAGTCAGGATAGAATATTGTTTGCCTTATTACTGCTATTTCTGTCAAAACATGCTGGACAAATAGTAGGAGTTTCAGACATTAAAGATGATATCCTGGAAGAGGATCAAGACCAAATGTCCCCAATAGAACAAAATACATATTGTCCTTGTTTGGAGTCTAGAAAATTGATGATGACCTTTATTGAAAAGAAAAGAAAAGCGAACATGATAGCTCACGTACAGTGCCTTAATTCATGTTTTTCCTAAAAAATAAAGCTCTCTGCTCCATTAGCTACAATGGCTGATGTTTTATATATGCCTTAATTATCTTTTTTTAAATCTTGCTTGTCAATTATGCCAAAGCATTTTTAATAGATCAAAATATGCTTAATCAAAAAATCAGTTGAATATTTTTTCTTTGAATTGAAGTTTCTCTTCCATTTGAAAGTAAAACTTTCTGGCAAATAAAAATAACTAAATTACAGAAAGAAATATCCAGTTTCATTTTTAATTAAATTAGATGTAACATTAATGAATGTTACAGGAATGCCAGATTTTGCATCACTGATATAGCAATACATAGGAATTTCTATAAGCTATTGTTTTAAACTCATAAGCTTATTTTAAACCATTCTTTAAAAATGTAAATTTTCTCTTACCTCTTTTCTTAGTTCTGGATAAGCCTGGTAGGGTAATGAAGATGCAGAACAGAAGGCCTCGTGAAGTTGCTTTTCCAATTGACCGATACGTTGTTCTTTTTCAAATAATTTATCTTGGAGAGGAACTTGATTCCGCCGGAGCTGAACTTCACTTGCTTTGAGTTTTTCAAAACATATTGTCAATTCATTATAAAGCTAATTAAAAACAAATAGATACATTTTATGAAAATGTGTTATCATAAACAAGAGACTTCTTGTTATGACAGCCTTCATCCTCTAAACAACTAAAAGTAGTTAACAAACTTAAAATCCCCCAAACAAAAATATAATAGTTGAAAACATCTCTTTCTTATATTCAATTTCTAAACCAAATACAGCAAATAGAATCAAGCCTATCAGCATGTATGTACTATAATATATTGATGTTGACAGCAAGATCTGTTACTCAGCACTTTAAGTCATATGACAGATATACACTAAGCTAAATGCATTAGCAGACTATTTAAGAAGTAGTCTATTTTGGAATAACATTGAGGTACATTGAGAGAGAATGATAGAACATTTTAAAAGATATACAGAAAGAGAGAAGCCATAGCTTAAATAAATATGTAATTTTGTTGTCAATTCTACACAGTTCCATTTTAACCTCTACACCAAACCTCTACACCAACCTCTCAATTATGCTGAGAGGAAAGGTGAGACTGAGAAAGTCATAGTTAGATGATGTTGATGGGATTTGGAAAAAAAGAATGGAGATAAATTTAAACAATAAAAGGCATTATATGTATGTCCTGAAAGTTAAGTTTGGTTTGGAAAAGGAAAAAGAAATAGAAACTTATAACTATGTATAAGGTACTCAGTATAAAATAATTATTTCTGTGTTACTATTTTTTCCTCCTTCTCTTCCTCCTTTTCTCCTCTCATGCCTTTCATTTCCTTAGCTTACTATTTCTTAGTCCTTCCCTGCATTCTGAATATAATTTACAGTAAAGGGAAATAAAGTGGTGTGTGTGTGTGTGTATGTATGTATGTATATATGTATGTATGTATGTATGTATGCATGTATGAATGAATGAATGTATGTATATGGAAAAATTGGTCCAAAAAATCTGTAGAATTGTTTTGTAATTTTGTAATTGTTTTAAGTTATTCTTCATTTAAATATATAATATAATATAAATACTAACTATGAATATTTATTCACCTGGATTAGCTGCTAATTGGGAATTCTGAGAATTTGAAGAGGAAGTATTGTGTATGAGAATATTGAACAGTCCAAGATTATATTAATCATGATATTAGTATAATAATCATAATGTTTTGGGATGTTTCTAAATCTTATCTATATATAGCTGCAATAGATACATTGTTGGAAATTTGACCAATGTTTGAAATCACATCAATAATCTCCAGAATAGTTTATATAGGCTATCATTTCAACACTAACATCTAGTTGGAGTTCATACAACACAACATTTTCCTTTATTCAAAGCAAATATTCTACATTCAAAGAAACTCCTTGACATCTATTTTATATCGTATTTATAGTATTTCTACCAGAAAAAGAAATATTTTCTAAAAATATATACCAACTATTTTACTAGTCCCAAGCAGACAAAGTGCTCCTGCAGTGTGTTCTTTTTAATGAGACTCAATAGATTTGTCCTCACCTAAGACTCAAGGTGGTAAGTCTTAAATCAATACCAAGGATAATAAGACAAGGAGAGTTTCTCAGTCTCTAGACTATCTTATCACAGTACTCAGAAATTTACAGTTTAGAAGTTTTGTTTTAAAATACAAGACTTCCTTTCACTGAGGTCTTATATATTTATTCATCAGGATGACTGAAAATTTCATTAAAAAACTTATTTCAGTGGACTACAAATCTACAAATACGTACATGGAGCTA
The DNA here is from genome assembly GCA_023653725.1 of Bungarus multicinctus. Lineage (NCBI taxonomy): Eukaryota > Metazoa > Chordata > Lepidosauria > Squamata > Elapidae > Bungarus > Bungarus multicinctus. Next base: position 197,945,785 of record CM042834.1, read on the forward strand.
ACCCACTGAAAGTAGTTTCCCATTTAAGCAACACATAATTTCCATTCACTGTTCAGGATAAAACTAGAATGGTCATAATACCCAGACTGCACTCTCCCAAGCATTAATTGAAGAAATACCAGGTACTATATGTCACAGCGTAAGACAAAGTAAATTTGTACAGTACAATGGTACTATACTATGTTTCATATCTGAAAAAAGTAATATTGCTCTGAATAGGCTACTTCTTCAGTTGCAAAAAGCAAGAACACCTGGAATAGCATTGTTACAATGATTCCATGGACACAAAAGTAATGGACATCCCTCCAAGAGTTATAACTAAATAAAACCATTTATTTAGTGACTGTTTGAAATTACAACAACACTGAAAAAGTGACTTATCTCCATTTTTCACATTAACAATTGTTGCAGCAGCCCTATGATCAAAATCTGGGGGCTAGGCAATTGGCATGCATTTATGACAGCTGCATTGTCCTGGGTTCATGTAACTACCATTTGTAACCTTCCCAGCTGGCTTCTGACAAACAAAGTTAATGAGGAAAGCCAGATTCACTTAACAACTGTATTGATTCGTTTAACAACTGTGGCAAAAAAAAGGTTGTAAAATGGCACAAGCAGCTCACTGAACAGCTGCCTAGCTTAGCACCAGAAATGTCAGACTCTATTATGGTTGTAAGTCAAGGACTACCTGTACACCATTAGTCATGGTTGAAAGTGCATTTGCACCTATGGTAAAAAAAATTAGATTCTAGGATCAAAGAGAGGTAGAAGAAAACATATATTTTAATAAAGACGGAAGAGGCATACTTTTTGGTATGATATCGTCTCAGCCGTGTGAGCATCCTCCTGAGTTCTCAGTACTTTTTGTGTATCTGTATTGAGAGCCTGAAGCTGCTGGATCAGCTCTGCCTGCTGTGCTGCATGTTCGGTGTTTTGTTTGTAGAGATTCTGCAGCTCCTGCAATTCTTTCCTGTGCAAAGCAAGCAAGAAACAACAAAGTTGAACAAAAGAAATAGCATGGTGATCTCAAATAATAGTCTTGTTAATTATTTTATTTTTTATGGCAATCTATTATTCTCTCAATTGTCTAAAAATTAATCATAATTGCATCAGTTTACAAACATACTAAAATGCTACTTTTTCATGGGCCCTGTAAGTTACATTAAAATAAATGTACATGTATCATTTTAAATAAGTGCAGGTTATATGTCTTAAAATTCTTAGTTAAATGTTAAAGTTGCTCAACAGTGAGATGGATGGTTTATAAATTTAATAAATGAAATTAAAATGTAAGGTGGATTTGTTTGGGACAATGATGATCTCTCCTATTCTTTTTTATGTTTTTTAAACAGATCCTGGTGAGTTGTCTTGAGGTTTGCCAGACAACTAGGGAAAATGTTTAACTCTTAGAGCAAAAAAAACAAGATTTCAATTCATAGGAAATATGACATATGCAATATAAGCACTTGTACTAGGATATGGAAAGGCATTTATATTCAGAGATATTTTATTATATTATTGCTAATTAGTAGAAGTAACTTGCATTTACTAAATTCTAAATTCAAAAATAATTTACAGAATTCTATGATGGTTCTTTGGGGAAATTCTTTAGACCACAGAAATGGAAAAGAAAAAAATATTTCTTTCAAGCAAAATTAAGAATGTCTATGCACTTTTCAATATTTTATCTATCTAAGCTATTCCACTGATATGTTGTTTCCTGTATATCTTATATATTTCTTTCGGTAGTAGTTGTTATACAGGTATTCTGATAGATTACAAGAGGCTTATTATGCCCCTATATGTAGTTCCTATGTTGCTTTCTCCCGCCTTCTTCCTTCTATGGTAGCTTAAATTATCCACATTTATATTAGTTATCATGGCTTAGCTATCCGTGTCTTCAGCTGTTTTCCTAGCTATGAATTGGGAAGGAACTAAGGTGTTGTTCTTTTCTCAGCCTGATTCTAGCCTTACTAGAATCAGTGTCTCCAGATTTGGCTACCACAGTTGCTGGCTGGCATTTTCTTGGCCTTGCAGTCAGGTATCAATTGCCTCTGGTCTGAACTGCTGCAGTAGCTCCGGATCTCTTGGATTCTGACTGTGAGGGGAAATGTTTACTAATGTTGGCTTGATGTCAGTATGATATAAAAGTTCATGGGGCTGCTAGACTCTGCCTTTCTTCTCACTGTTTGCAGCTTTTAGCAGCTCTGAAAAAAAGCCCTCTTGTTTCTTCCATGCCTCTAGTCATCTGAAGCAAACTGGCTCTGCTCCCACAGACTCACCAAACTAACTTTGGGCTTAGATCTTTTGCTTTGCTCTGTTCTTGCCTGTTACATTCTTTTCTTCTTTCTAATGCAATCCATTGTCATGATTCCTCCCAACACACCCACATCCAAGTCCAAAAGAATTTCCTTTTGTAGCTGGCATGCAGCTGCCTCAAAGAGAGGAAAGAAAAAAGGGTGGAAATGAGTGAAACTCAGTACCCAATAAGATCTGAGACTAACATCTACAATAGCCTTTAGAAGTCTTTTACAAACACATCTCTCAGTTGGCCTATGTTTGTTAGATTTAAATTTTTTCCAAAATGATACTTTAATGCTATGCAAGGCATTAAAGTATCTTCTGTAATTTTATAGTTGTTTCAGAGTTCTGATATTTCATTTCATTTATTTATTTATATTTATTTATATTTCATGTTTCTAGGCTGCCCATCTCCCTCAAGGAATTTGTATTTTGTATACTACTGAGCGATTTCATCTAAAAATTAAATCAATACATTTGATTCTGGTCACCTAATTAGAAGAAATAGTATGCTATGCTATGCTATGCTGGAGAATTCTGGGAATCGAAGTCCACAAGTCTTAAAGTTGCAAGTTTGGAAACTTTTGCCGTAATCCTTCTTTTCATTATACTGGACACACCCAGTTCCTGCAACCATTCTTCATGTATTTGAAGAAGGCCACTAATCATCTCTGTTGTTCTTCTCTGCACTCTTTCTAGAGTCTCAACATGTTTCTTATAGTGCGGTGACCAAAACTGGATGCAGAATTCTAGATGTGGCCTTACTAAATCTTTAAAGAGTGGTACTAGTACATCACGTGGTCTTGATTCAATCCCTTTGTTAGTGCAATTTAGGATTGCATTGGCTTTTTTGGCTGGTGCCGCACACTGCTGGGTCATAATTAATTGATTGTCTACTAGAACTCCAAGATTTTTCTCACAGTTACTGCTGTTAACCCAGGTTTTACCTAATCTGTACATGTACTTTTGGTTTTTCTTGCCTAAATGTAAGACTTTACTTTTTTCTACCCTGAATTTCATTTTGTTAGATAGGGCCCATCAAGCTCCATCTGAATCTTGAGCCCATCATCTAGGATGTTGGCTTTTTTCTAACTTACAAAGAAGTAGGTTATGGTCTACTTTGTTGAATACCTTACTGAAGTCTAAGTATTTATTTATTTAATTTATATTGCCGCCTATTCGCCCGTGGCGACTTGAGGTGGCTTACACAATGTAAAACCATATTTAAACAAAAAATAAAAAACAATAAAAACTAACAAAAAAAATCAAATAAATTAGTAAAGTAGAATAGAACAAAATTTTGGAAAACAAAAAACAAAACAAAAAAAACCAAAAACCAACTCCCACCCCTCGCCCCAACAACAAAGATCACACTAGCCACTTGATGGGTTCCATCCCTCACTGAGTTCCCCAGCCTGCTGGCAAAACCAGGTCTTCAGTGCCTTTCGGAAGAATGCTAGAGTGGGGGCTATTCTAATCTCTGGGGGAATGATATTCCAGAGAGAGGGAGCCACCACGGAGAAGGCCCTTCTTCTGGGTCCCACCAGGTATATCTCCCTTAGGGGTGAGACCCACAACATTCCCTGCCTCCTTGCTCTAATGGGTCGGGTAAATGTGACTGGCAAGAGATGTTTCCTCAGATAAATATACTATGTCCACAGCATTTCGCTGTTCAAAATGTAAGTGTTTTAATGGAGCTCCTCAAAGGCAAAAAACAAAGACACTGCCAGCTCACAATTTTAAACGTTGAATGTACATATTTCTATATTTTGAGGTTAATACCTATAATTAAAAAGTCAAAATGACAAAGCAGAACAAAATATGCATATAATAGTGACAATTTTGCTAGTAAAATTGTTTGCTTAAACATTTGTGTTTTGTAAATAGAATAAAACTGTAGATAGCCAATGAATTAATTATAAATCAGAAAAGAATGTATTCATCTCATCTTTAAGAAAGGAAGCCAAATAAAGAACATATAAAAATAATGTCAATATGTCTTTTCTGGCAAAATAATAAAGGTAAATATTACTACCAAGAGATGACAGCATACAGAAAACTCTATATATTAAAGTTGCTGGTTAAGTGACCATTTTTAAACGTTAAGTCCTTTAAGTACAGATTTAGGAGTTGGTTGCAGGCTGAAATTCAGCTTTTCAAATTTAACTAAATCTTAATGGGGAGAGGACATGCTTTGTTTTATGTATGGTGCATTTTGTAAAAATAAACTAAGATTTATTTTCATTTCTTACTGGAATATTGAGCAATATGAACCATATAATGGCTTTACTGATGCATCTTAATACCACAAAATGGGTAATTCTGTTTCAATATAAACATTCCTTGAATGCTACATGTAATGCTAAATGATCGCCCTTAGTGTCATATACAGCTTTTGGGAGACGTAGTACTGTGACATTGGGAGGATATAAGGTTGAAAAAGGTTAGTCTATACTGTAAAAAAGAAGATACATGCTATGGCCATGCTTCACTGTGTTTTGCTTTGGTGGACACGTGTAACAGAATTTCTCTCTCTTTAGGGATTTCTTTGATGTTATCCAATATGTAGTGTTTGATTAAATACAAACAAAGGTCTCTCTTGGCCACAAGTTCACAAATAAAAATTAAGTTGTAACCATAAAAATGGATAAGCTTCTTTGCTTGTTAACATATAGTATATGTTAATCACGTGCAAAATGCAGCTGCGCGGGTGGTTTTGGGAGCTTCTCAAAGCTCCCATGTTACATCACTTTTGTGCGAGCTGCATTGGCTCCCAGTGGCCTTCCGGGTGCGATTCAAGGTGTTAGTAACCATCTTTAAAGCATTCCATGGCTTGGGACCTGGGTACTTACGGGACCGCCTACTGCCACCATCGGTCTCCCGTCGGCCAGTGCGCTCCCAAAGGGTGGGCCTCTTCGGGGTGCTGCCGGCTGGATGGCTGGCGACCCCGAGGGTCTGGCCCTTCTCTCTGGGAGCATCTTCCCTCTGGAATGAATTACCCCCGGAGACTTTTGACCTTCTGGCGCAAATAGGTAAGTTGAAAACTTACCTATTTCATCAAGCCGGTCTGGCCTAGGGTATTTATAGGGTCTTAAATTGGTTTTTAATTGGTTTTAGTTTTATATTCTCGATTAAGTTTTACCTTTTAGCCACTTTATTTAATCTTTTTAATTGTTTTTAAATATTGTATTTGCATTGTGTTTTTGATTTTGGCTGTACACTGCCCCGAGTCCCTGCAGGGAGAGGGGGGTATATAAAACTAATAAATAAATAAAATAAAATAAATATAAATATACATCATACTGTTTTGTCTATTGTGGAATTTTATTTTTTTTATTTATTAATAAAATTTATGTAACTATCCATCTCACCAGACTCTGGGTGGAGCACAACAAATGGGGAAAAAAACCACATGAAAAAAATATAAAAATATAAAAAAGATATTAACAGCAAATATTATAAAAACAGAGAAACTAACCCTAGATGAAGAGGGAATAAAAATAACCAGCTCAGCAATCGAGCCATCTAAGTATGTCTCTGGTTTTTTGGGAGCCCCGGGCCTGAACAGAACCAGCCCAAGTATGGCACATTCTCTTTTTATAATTGCACCTTTTAGCTACAATTGAGACCAAAATTTTGGTCACTAAGCAATGTGGTTGTTAAACAAGTCATGTGACTAGACCTAACTTTACAACCATTTTACTTTGATTCTTAGCAAATCATGTTAAGGTATTGAGATTTAAGAGCTACCCAGCTGATGTAAAGCTGATGCAATGTAAGGCTCATGCAATGAAGATGAATCCGCATTGGTATTGCCGGTTTTAGACTAAGAAGGGGTCCACAGAAGTTTTATCACTTTAAGAGCTGTTTAATAAGGCAGCCATTAGAGGACATATTCTCTCTCCTTGTGTCCTGTATCCATTGCAGAGTTCTCCGCATAGAGTTAAGAAGATTGATTGCTTGTCAGGTATTCGCCTATCACATATATTTCTGTGTATGTCTTGTATATAAACCACTGTTAATGTCTAAGCCTCTGTGTGCTGTGTTTTGCTCCTGAGTTGTCTCATAATAGTAGTTACACTGCAAATGCTCTGACAAATCACCATGGTCATTAAACAAATCACAGAGTCATTAAGCAAATCTACTTTCCCCACATGACTTTGCTTATCAGAAGCTGGTTGGCAAATTGTGATCATGTGACTGCAAGATACTGCAACTGTCATAACTGCAAGATGATTGCTAAGTGCCTGAATTGCAATCACATGACTATAGTTGTTAATTTTGAGGACAGGTCGTAAGTCATTTTTTCTGAGGCCATGGTTAGATTCGAGTAGTTATTAAATGGTCGTAAGTGGGGACTACCGGTAAGTTTAAACTTTGTGCATTTTTTCTTTTTCTCTAAGCAAAGCTAGTCCCTTATGACTGGGATGCTGTGCCTTTAAGCTGCTTAATGCCCATTTTTTCTTTTTTTTAACCATGGGAAACTAGCCCCTACAGCATAGCAGTTAGACTGAGCATACCTCTTTAGCAGTAGGAGTAAGAATACAGCAAAAATAAGCTGGGGCAGCAGAGTTCAAAGTGGCAGGGGCCAAACGAGCATAGATGTGTGGGAGATAGGAGAATAAGGGAGTTGCAGTGCCCTGCAGTCGTAAATGCAGGCAATCTGCAAAGTATTTGAATTTTGATCACATGACTGAGGGGTTTCTACAACAGCCCTGACTTCAGAAACCTGTCATAAGTCCCTTTGTTCAGCACCATTGAAACTTCAAATGATTGCTGAATAAATGTTTGTTAAGTCAAGGACTACATGTAAAGCATTTGGATAAAGTACTGCAAATCCAAGCAATGTAACATTATCCCATTTTATTTATTGTATCAAACATACTTAGCTCTGGCCACATCCATATCCTTTTGTGTTAATTCAGTCTGCTTAACCCCCAGCTGAGATGCCAGGTCATCACATCTATTGTGCAGGACTTCCACTTGTCTCCTTGCTTCTCTTAAAGCGGATTCTAAAGTCTGGAAGTAGAACCAATAGCTACAGTACAGGATAACAATACTACATTTAAAGTATAAGTAAAAACAAGAAGGACTGTTGATTAATCTAAAGTTTAAAAATAATACGTTTTTATCAAAGCTTTTATTAAAGCTACATTATAATACAGTATAGTACAGTAAAGTAGAATAAGGCAAAGGTTGTTATAGAATATATAAGTACCTTAGTTACTTTATAAGTTCTTGTATAAGTGAATTAGTGTGGTGAGTTCTGCAGCTTTGTACTGCAGGTAGAAAAACTTAAAACAATTATGCTTATTGATTATAAAATATAAATCTGTCTTATAAAATAACTTCAATACAGCTAATAGGATCTTAAAATACATTAAGCGCAACACAACTAATTCAAAACCAATTCAAATTAGTTAATATAAATTGATAATAAATTGAATAATATTCTGTATATGAAGATCAAAAAAACATAAATGCTTTTAGAATCTAAAAGTTTTTTTGCTGCTCAGCTGCACAAATATGAACTGCAAACATTTGGAAGAGGAGGAATTGCAAATGGTTAAGTGAAATACTGCTCTTATTTTTCTAAAATGAAACAAATGCTGTAAAGGTGGGTTATTCCTCCAGCCCCAAATCCAGGTGACAAACAAAGCAAGATTGGGAGAAAAAATAGAAAAACCTTTCTCTCCACCACAAAACTGAGCTTCGTTCTCCCTTTTTCTACAGTAAGTGAGACATCCTGAAGGAGAACATAACAGAACAATCCCACAGGATAGAACTCTGATATCCTGATTAATGGGATAGAACCACCTGCTGATTTGGGTGAGGGAAGGAAGAAGAACAAAGACAGAGATAATTCTTAGCTCCTTTCATCTTGGGGTTGGATGTGGGATCTGTATGCAGAGTAGACTATGGCAAAATAACACAAAACTCCTTCCTGAAAAAAAAAAAAAAGCTGCCAATTCCAAAACTCGGCTGTGATATCAAACACCTTAATACAAATCTGAAGAAAGAAGCCAAGAATCCCTGCTTGATAGCATCCAGATTCAGAACCTTGTTGAGAGTGGACTGTCCAAACAATAATTGTTAACAACGAAAGACAGAAACTACACATTGACCTTTGCAAATTATTTTCTCTTGCTACATTTATATATTGTAGCAGGGAAAGATACGCAGGATCCCTTCCAATAATAGTTCCCCTCATTAACACAACCAATGCAAAGACAAGATACTAAGCAGGAAGGGCTGAATTATACAGGAGTAGATGAATCAGGAATCAGAAAGGAAAACAAATATGCAACAAGTACTGTGTAGGCTTGAAAAATATGCCTGAAAGTCTTAAAATTTGAAAATACTGAATAAATTATGAGTTAATTCTAATGGATTAAGAAAAACTTTGCTTCTGTATTATTTAATTCACTTACACACTAGCAAGCCTGATCTTGTACCACTTATTTTGTTAAAAAAACCCATAAACTGAAAAATAAATAAAACAAAGCTCTATCCCAACTTTGGTGATGTCAACATTTTCTTGTAAGTATGATCACCGGTTGAAAAATCTTGCTACCTTTATTTTTAAGCTTGAAATTTGTATTATTCCATGACAAAGATTTTGTAGGACTAAATAGTGGGATGGATCAGATGGAAATGGGAAAAATTAGTCATTTGCCCCTCTTTCTTTTCTTGGTTATTAGGATTTTCCAGTGGGAAAAATGAAAATAGTCCTATAGACCAAGGAAAGTACTCCCACAGACTTGCAATCTTAGATTCCTGGTCTGTCAAGCATTTCAACTGCAAACAGATGTGAACATTTAGTGAAACTAAAGTAAACAAAAGCTAACATAATCTAACAGTTACAAAACAAGAATGTGATTGATAACAAAACTTTGGAAAAAGCTAACTTTATAGAAATAAAATACAGAAACACAATCTTTCCAACTTGCACAGCCTTTTCACGTAAATTAAAAAATTTCCAAATTACTGTCACAGATCTGTGAGGAAACACCTCCACACACACAAAACCTTAAATAGACACTTGTACAAATACCCGGGTTTTCATGAGAGAAACTTGCCCATTCAGATTTTTAGTAAACAGCAAATCAATGAGCATTTGAAACAGAAACAGTGTATACATACTGCACTACAAAATATTTATTCAGAAATGTATGCTTTCGAGAAAACTGTTTATGCAATTGTATGGCTAACATTGCAAGCATGCTAGGCCATTTTTGATTAAAACAGGTCTTTTCAGAAACAGGAAATATTTCTCACATGCCTATGCTTGATTCCCTTATTCAAAACTAAGATTGCATTTCCCATAGATTTTTACCTACTGGGGGACCATAAGTCAATACTGAGGAAGCAAAGCAAGCAAGTACAGGTAGTACTCGACTTATGATCACAACTGAGCCCAAAAGTTCTGTTAAGTGGCGTTTCCCCCTTTTTACAACCTTTCTTGCCACAGTTGTTAAGTGAATCACTGCAGTTGGTAAATTAGTAACCTGGTTAAGTGAATCCAACTTACACATTGACTTTGCTTGTGAGAAAGTCCTAAAAGGTGATCACATGACCTTGGGACACAGCAACGGTCATAAATATGAACCAGTTGCCAAGCATCTGGCTTTTGAACATATGATCATTGAGATGCTGCAAAGGTCATAACTGTAAAAAACAGTCATAAGCCCCATTTTTTAGTACTGTTGTAACTTTGAACAGTCACTAAATTGTTGTAAGTCAAGGACTATCTGTATTCAAACAAAATGAAAATAAGATGGAGTCAGTGGCTGTCTTTTGCCATTTTTTCCTCTGTGACTCTTCTTCCCTTTTAATAATTACCTGCAGGAAGGGGACTGATTTTCCTCATCAAATATCTGAACTGATTTACTTATTTGAAACTTGTATACGGCATCCCATCTTACCAAAAGCCACTCTGGGTACCTCACAAGAACCAGAAAGAAACCATAGATATAAAAAAAAGCAAACAGCTTACTTGTAAAAGGCTTCTGAAATTAGCTGAAGGGTTCCACATGAAGTTGGAGTTTTATAGTTTCCCATTCCTAGATTACACAGACCAACTCCAAGAGAAGAGTTCAGAATCTAGAAAATAATTTACCTCTTTTGCCCTTTTAAGCACACTGATTCTTTGACTCTAGTGTAACACTCTTGGAAAATGTAATAATATATCTATTTGTCAGAAGAAAGGGGAACTTTGTTAGACTAGGATAGACTTGGTAAGACTAAGAGAGATAATGTTCAGAACACATAGGGGAGAATAGGATAAAAAACAATAAGACAACTTTTTTTCTTCCTAGCATTTTTCTGCAAGTGCAGGGTACACTTTTTTCCAGATCAAACTTTCCTTCTCCTTTGTCACCTATATGAAAAGTATGACCCAAATGATTCATATACAATCACTTACACTGCCACACAAAAATCTAAAATGAACTCAATACTCATGAAAGCTCTAAGAACTGTAGCTCTCTGATCAGGATTTTGATCCAAAATTCTAGCATAATTACCAATTACCAAATCTTATGATGTTTGGGAGATATCCCTTATCATTATTCATACAGAAAAACACAAAACCTTTGAAATGACATTATTGAGAATCACGTTAATAGTTGAGACAAACATTTTGTTAGTTCTATTCTCTAATTCTGTTTTTAACCTAAATTTGTATTTAAGTTGAAACTCATACTAAAAGACTGCCTATTACTAAAATTGGCAGATAGCATGGTCCTTCCTCAAGTGTACAAAGCACTGAAAATGTGCTTTCTGGAACCACTGAAAAATGTTAAAAACAGGCCAAATATTTAAAACGTGTAGCTTTAGTGGTTCCTGAAAGCTTTGTACAGCTTCAGCACTTCATCAAGCTCAAGAAAGGACAAGGCCACCTACTATTTAATAGACAGATAGTTTGTATCTAAGAGTTATCATTAAGTTAGATGTTCTTAACCTGGGGACTGCCTGCACGTGAAATCTTTTTCGGGTCTCAAAATGGTGGCAAAACCTGCTGCACAGATTTTCAGCAATGTTTGAAGGTGCTTCAGCTGCCACAAAAATTGCCTGAGGCCTCAGGCAGCACTGGGGTTGCATACTGTTACAAACATACCATACATACCACCATACATCAACATATTTTCTACTTTCCAATGAAATGGAAGAGGCAGCATTTGGAAGATAAATTATAACAGAGCAATTAACTACAAGCCAAGTCAGTCTCCTGGAACCTATGAAGTTTATAACAAAATTTAGAGATAATTATAGCATGCTTTGTTCGTAGCAGAATATTATTCAATTAAATTAACACTGTGCAGCTAAGAAAAAGCTTCAGTGAAATCCTTCCAAGTACAAAATATACAACACATACAGGCTACTACTAGAAACAGAACATTTGACAAGATGGACCTTTGGGTCGGCTTGAGAAATCATCTTTCTATATTCTTATGAAGAAGATTGTGCTGCCAATCATATTGAGTGGGGAAATCCTGGAGTGACAGGAAGATTTCCAACCATTTTATAAAAAAACAAACCCCCGCATCCTTATATTTGAATGAAATATCCTTTATTATTTAATGATTACATTTTAGGATGGCTATTTGAAGTCAGTTTCTTGCTTTGAAACATCAATTTTTAAAAAGCTTTGGGTTTTAAGTGAAGGAATGTAAATGAATGTCGGTCCCCACTGGTTGTTATGAATATATAACTTGTTATTTAAAGAAAATAACATGTAGCATAAAGCCTGTGAGTAGCAGATTCTGAAACCCTATCCAGGAGCCTATTCTTTTTCATACCTTTATTTTTGCATCAATGTCAGACTTCTCTATTCTCCATTGTGAGTCCTGCTTCTTCAGTTTCTCCAGGTCATTTAGCAGGTCAGCATAGCGTGTACTTAAACCCTCATTTTCCTCCTCCAGATTTTTTATAACCAGTCTGCTTTGCTTCTCCTTCCTCTCTGCACACTCCTTGGTGTCCTGTACAACAGTACCACGAGGGCCGATAAACAAAAAAGAGAGAAAATGTTTTTTTTAAAAAAAAAACGAGAAGTAATCAGCAAATATAAACTGTGCAGATTTTACCCTCACAGCAGCTTCTTCTATATTTGATGGCCAAGGTCACCTGTGTACTTTTTATTGGCCTCTTTCATGCAGGTGGAAGGGTCATATTTTTTAGCTGGATGACAGCTTTGATGAGTACACATTTGCAAAGAGCCCATTAATTGATCAAACTGCCTTTGATGCTGTCCCCAGCTATTTTTGAGACCTACACAGACATATCCTCCCAGACCTCAGCTTTATCAATTAATAATGCCAGTCCCATCAGAATCTAATTACACCAAGCCACATCTTCACACTCCTCCTTTCTTTGCTCCATTTCCATCATTAACTATTTATTGGAAAGTTATAAAGTGTGGATTCTTCACTTTAAGGGATCTTTTCTCTAGTTTGGCATGTGTGAGAAAACTGGAAGGTACAATCTAAGGCCTAAGGCTATATTTCTTCTGAGCTTGTCACTTTCCATGTCACAGAGACAGGCCAGCAACCTAAACAGCAACTTCAAAGTTATGGCTATCTTTCTACTATGTGTGAGTCAATATACCTTAAGTTCTTGCATTACATCTTGAGAGTTCTGTAAGATGCAAAGCTCATTTTTTAAGGCAACATTTTCTTCATCTACAGCAATTTTCCTCTGTACCAGGTTGTTTATTTCCTCTTGTTGCCCACTTGTTCTCTAAGAAAGACAATTTAACATTTAAATAAAACAGGTAAAGAATGTAACGTTCCAAAATAAAAGTTCAAGCTATTTATTTAATAAATCCATCATTCCCATTTGTTAGATCACCCTACAGACAACTCCAGGCAGCAAACAATAACAAAAACAATACAAAAAAATAACAAGCCAAGGAAAGAACAATGGATCCCTTGGAAGGAAAAGCCTACAACCAGGTTGGCCATGCACCAACCCAAATGGATTCTACTAACCGTACTACAAGCCCTGGGAGAAAAGCCAGGTCTTTAGAGTTTATATGAAGGAGAGCATGATAGGGATTATTTGACTGACTGAAGATTCGCTTCCAGAGTTCCCACCAAAAAAAGGGACCCAGAGCATGCCAAGTATTTTGGAACAGACAAAATGATAGGCAGTCCTTCAAATAAATTTGAGTCATGAAAAACAGCTGTTTCATCTTACACCTGTACCTGCTTGCAGTTTTAGATTCAGCATGTAAATCTGTTTTGGTGCTGAATAAATATCAATTTTAATATTATTTGATTACTGTATTCTCACTGGGCATATTAAAAGTATAAGATAATTGAAAGTGCTGGCAATATTAGACATGTCAAATTTGCACAAATAAGAAACCCTGTAGTTTTACTATTAATTAACTATTATTATGAGATGCTTCAGAGATAGACATTATAAGATAACTAGTCAGACCCAAGTGATATTCAAGTGATATTCAGACCCTTTAATAATCTGTCCAAATCAGTGGAAGCCAATGGACAGCTTACATGAGCCTAACTACTTGTGAATCCGAACTCTCATTTTAAAAAAGGATGAAATATGATGGTCATCAACAAATGGAGAATCTGAGAGGTTGAACTAAATACTACAGAAATATTTAAAATGCTATATCTTGTCAGCTTGGTCTAATGATTAAGGTAACTGGCTAGAAATCAGGAAACTAAGTTTTAGTCCTGTCTTAGACATGAAAGCCATCTGGGCCAGTTACTCTGAGTCTATAATACTTGGGTTGAGTGACAAGCTTATTAGTAAATTCCTGTTGCAACCAATGGATCAATACTTGGTAGAATTCCCTCTCTTCCTCCCTCCTTCCCTCCCTGCCTCCCTCCCTCAAAAAGTGACCTTGCTCTTGTGAGAAAATGCTAGGAAGAAAGTAAACTTAAGGTGCTATATATCTTATCAATACAATTGGACTAAAATGTTGTAATTCAATACATTCTTCCATTAGCATGTTTATACTTTGTCATGGGTCAGGACTTAGATAGAGACTAAAAAGAGGCTTCAGCAGAATCCATGGAATGTCAACCTCAGGAGACACAAAGCCAAGAATCATTTCAGGTTGATAAAAAACAGGCACTGCCTAAATAGCTGTAGCAGTCAAATAAGGATGACGTAAAGCTTTCCAGCCCCTACACCTGGCGATAGAGAGCAGAGCAGAGCTGTTATTTGACGTTCTTGCCAAACAAGGGAGCATATCTCTTGATTAGTGACGGATGACTACAGTCTAATTTAAGAGGCAGCCCTGACCTATGTTCCTTTGCTGGGGGAAAAAAACCCAATTATATGTGGGACAAACATCACATCAATTAAAAACCAGGATCCATGAACGTCTGGCAGTCACATGCCACAATTCCAAATTCCTAATCTCTACCCACACTGACACAAAACAACATCAAGTCGATGGGAGCAACACAAGAATCATCGGCCATGCTACTAACCACCACACTCATGAGTTCATCAAAGCCTGTGTCTGTTTTCATAAACAGACACATTGACCTACAACCAGCCTACGAACCCCTCAGAATTCAAATCAACTGCACAGCCAATCCATGCAAACCTTCCCCAACTAGCACTTCACCTCCCAATTATCCTCACCTGATGTAACCTCCCCATCACGAAACTCTCACTGGTGACCCAACCTGATCCATCACAAGATCCACAACAAGAACCATCACAAGAACCTGACCTGATGTGACCCTCACCTGATGTGACTTCACCATTACAAGGCCTACTGACCACACAAAGCTCTTATAAACAAAAGAACACTGACGTTGACATCTCCTAAATTCTGCTAAAGATTTACCTAGCCTGGTAATGAAATGTTTGGAAACCAACCCATACGCTCAGAGAACAAACCTCTGCCCTCAAAACCAGCATTTTGCATGACATTTGTTTGGATTCCACCAGTGAAATGATCTGACTCATGGAACCGTGGACTGATTCTGGACTATTCTTCTGCACATTCCTGTTAAAAAGGTAACCATTTAGGTAAGCTTTTTTCTAGGCCATACAACAATCATCATAGCATAGGATTTCATTTAGCTCTAAATATGAATATTGATTTATACAGATTATTTCCATCAGAATAATTTAATGGAATTAGCCTTATTTGGGTGGCTTAACAGATAACATTTTAAATTCACTGGTTTGTAATAATATGTATAAACTTGTACCAATGGCTAGTAGGCACAGGTTTAAAATGCTGCATTTCTTACAACTGTACATGGTATTATTAATTATATTTAATAATTAGATCCTTTCATTTCAAGAAATAGTCCCAAGTTACTGTAGCATTTATTGAGACTCTTTGTTTCAGAAAATAATAAAATTACTAAATTTTATTTTCAAGGTATGAAAACTGTATAAATGAATTAGATAAAAATTAAAAACAGAAGTATTAATCTTAAGTAAAACTGAAAGCTTGAGTTAATACTGCTTTCAATTGTGCCCATTAACAAAAGCTTTAATATAGGTTTGCACAACAAGCCAAGTATTTCTAGTTTGGAAATAATGAGGCAGCTACTATTATTTAACCCCTTTGGAGTATAATTGGCTGATAAGGTTTTGAAAGATTGCAAGGTCTAGGACAAAAAGATTAGCTTTAGTCTCTTCAGATCAAAATTGGAAGTTAATTAAATAACATTGTAAAAGGGAAGGTCTACCATATTTTTATTAATCCTTAATTTTCCTCTCCTGAGAAAAACAAGTATTTTTTTTCTTTCCAGTTATTTGAATATTAACATTAAGGCCACCAAATACACAAAAGGAATGGCATAATGATGTATCAATTAAAGTTGGACAACATAAAATTAATTATATCCAGCTTATTTCATGAGGTATTTTTAATCATGATTTGCTGAACAAGCCATAATAACTTCATTCATACATATCACCAAGCCACTAAAAGCAGTATTTTTGACCAAAGTCCTAGTAAGAGCTTAGTATTAGGAAATAATTGTCTTTCCAACTGCAAAAGTATACTAGTACCCAGGTATTCTGAGCAGAAGTGATGATAAAATGATAAGGTAAGAGATAGTACAAGATTCAGTTGACATACAAAACACTCTTTTTCAGTCATAATCTTGCAACTGTGCAAGCATTCTAAAGAACAGGACCCCAACCAGTCTTTAGGTTATCTTCCAAAAGCTATTTTATCTTTACCGATCTGGATTAGAATATTTTCATATTATCTTATTTCACATGTTACTTTACATGTGCCTTACATTTTAAATTGCATTTATTATTACTGTATCTATTTTATAAACAGCTCATTAGGTTTTAAGCCACTCTGCAGAAGCTTTAATTTGGAAAAATAAGTGCATTTTACCAGTAGTAATATCTTGTATAATGAAAACACTTGTTCCACCTTCCAAAGCACAAATACATCAATTATGTGTATCTACATTTGCTCATTAATATCCTGCATTTGCATGTCTTAACATGAAGATATGATAGGAAAATAGGAACACTCTTCAAATGAAGGCAGTATAAAAATACAATGAAAAAATATTTTGCAAGGTATAAGCTCCAGTATTAAATAGAATTGCTACAAAAATATCTGAACGGCAGTTTTCTGGATGGCATAACTAGTATTGTTCAAAATTATCAGATTATATCTAAAGCTTACATTAATTTAGTAGCTTATGGAAGTTGGAAATTACAATGGAAATTAATCTTAGAATAAAATATAAATGTATCTTTGACCACTGTCAAAAAGATTGAAAGTTGTTTCTTTAGAATCTTTCCTTTTCTTTCTTGATACTGTTATATGGATAAAACAGTGTTGGAACTATTATATTATATAAGTCAGTAACTAGCAAGCAGAAAGGATGTGTTAACTGGCATATCATATGCTTTATTTTAGCTTCTATGCTATTTAAGAGCATTATAAACAATTTGGATGAGGATTTAGAAAATACAGTATAATATAACAAAATATTTGCAAACAATAAAACATTGTATCCAGTTCTGTATAACAGACTTTAAGAATGACAATGAGAAACTGAAGTGTGGTCAAAGGTGACAACAAAAAGAATAAGAAGATTTGAAAGAAAAGCATATGAAAAACCTAAACACTAGAGAAAAGAGGACTGTGGAGAGGTATGACATCAATCTTCAAGTAACATGCAGTAGATACTGCAGAACTGTCAGAGTGGTTCCACAACATATAAGAAGACACAATCACTTTAACTTCAAGGAAGTAGATTGTGGTTGGACATGAAGGGAAATTTCCTAGCAGTAAGAGATGGAACCAAATGACAGGAGGTGATAGATGAACTTCCAACTCTTACTTTGTATTAATATTATACTGGTATGTTGAAACAAAGAAAAATGTGTATTTCTATGCAACCAAAAGCTGCACAAAGATAATTTTCAGCAATTATTTATTTCCACCTAAACTGGTGCTCCTTTAAGGATATAATAAGAAAATTCAGTTAGCAACTTTAACATATATGGAGCAGTTACTTTATTCTCAAACCATAAAATATAACTACCTAAAGTTAAATGTAAAAGATTAAATGGAACACACTTCATTAAATGCAATGGTAGTTTGATACAGATAGATAGATAGATAGATAGGTAGGTAGGTAGGTAGGTAGGTAGGTAGATAGATAGATAGATAGATAGATAGATAGATAGATAGATAGATAGATAGAGATACACACACACACATAATTATTAATAACTTACCATAAAATGCTATCTATTAGAACATGTGATAAATCACTGATAATTTTAATATATTCACTTTATATTTTGCTATAGGACCACAAATGCCTTTTTAAAGAGTGAGATTACATCAGCCACGGTCCTTAACATTTATGCTAAAAATTACAAAAAAATGTATTACAGGGATAGCAAAAAGAACAAGTAAAAGAGCTTCA
This sequence comes from Bungarus multicinctus, assembly GCA_023653725.1. Classification (NCBI taxonomy): domain Eukaryota; kingdom Metazoa; phylum Chordata; class Lepidosauria; order Squamata; family Elapidae; genus Bungarus; species Bungarus multicinctus. The sequence continues at coordinate 197,964,000 of CM042834.1, forward strand.
ATTTTAACTATACATCCAACTTGACATCTGTTCAAAATAGTGGACATATTTTAACTAAAGTCAAATGCTATCAAAAGTTAAGCTCACAGAAAAGCACTGTATATGCTATAAGAGTATGGAAGTTCTCAGATGAAAGGCTCATAGTTCTATCATCAAAAGGCATTGTGCAGCTATACTTGATTTTTATTCCCTCATCCTTAAAAATATTTTCTTTGCAAAGAAAAATAACAGAAGTGGTGAGAAAAGGTGCATAGGTTACAACTGGAGGAAAATGTCATCTAACTCTTCATAAAGTTCTGTGAAAAAAAGGCAGAGTGGCTGCACAGTAAAAATCTTTCCTGGAAGCATTTTATAAAAGTCTCTCCATTAACGATTGCCACAAAGAGATATCTACAGCGAGCACTTTTCAGGTTTTCAAGTTGCGTCATTCTGGAATCCAACACATTATTAAATAAGGTTTCCCAGATGCTGAACCAGTGGCACACAGTGTATAGGCCTTCATGCAGTCCCTCAAGATATTTCTGCTAAGAATATATGACAAAATATCCAAAAAAAAGTTCTCTTCAGAGAAATATCATCTAAATCATACTACTCTAGACATTTTGCCACTATTTTTTTCTGCATTTTCCAAAATATTTAATATAAACAATCTGAATTAGAATAGCTTCAAACTATACAATAAGTAAGTTAATTGACATGTATGAATCCTGAAGCTATATTGCACTGTTAATAATGAAGTTGGTGATAAAAGTATTTTGTATTTAAATTCTAGCTTTTCAATCAGAGCTCAATGCAGACATTTTCCACGTTTATCCTCAATCAGCAAAGCATCCATGATAAGAGGGAGGATGAACATTATATTCCCTTTGGTATACTCAACATATAAGTGGCATGACTTCAGTTGCCTATTCATTCTGATGCTCATTCTGTCCCCACTATATAGATATTTTTGTCTGTTAGGTATGTTGGGATGGCCAAAAGGAATCCACTGGATTCTGTGATCAAGCAGATGTTTGAACATGGACTGTCATTATAATCAACTTTCTAATAAAAATGACAATAAAATGTAACATTCTAAAAATGAAAGCTAGTTTTGAAAAATCAGGCTTTTTAAAATATAGAGTTTTAAAAGGTCAGAAACATGGGAAGCATCTGGCAGAACATCATAGATTCACATCTGATTTGGGAATTTTTGTTTGTTTGTCTTCTATGAAATATCTTTTGCTACATAAGCAGACTTGCAGCTGTATACCCCTAAAGCAATCATGTTACAAATATGTTCAGAGATTCAAAAAGATTGGGAACCCATCCCATTTATTCATAACTAGACAATTTTCTGAATAAGAAAAAAGACTAGTTTTAATTTTGTTCCCCCAAATGTCAAGATAAAAGCGATAAGCAAGGAATGTTGTAGAATATACAAAATTATTCTACACATATTACACATTTGTCCTGCTTAGTTTAGTACTATGTTCCTTTCTAATAGTTTTAATATGAATCTTCCTACTACTAATTGCAGTTATATAGCATCTGAATAGATCAAACTAATATAAAATATGAAAACATTCCAAAATATATATTCTGATAATATGTATCTTTTGGACTTGATTTACTAGCTATTTGTGATCCTTTCACACTGTCATTTTGAAAGATTAAAGTTCAGCATATATACTGATTTTTTAAAAAATCAGAAAAATGTCTATTCCAGTGAAACAAAATTTTTGAAGCCCAAGCTGAACTATGGGTAGTCCTCTTCCACCTTTAGTAACTGCCTTGCTAAGCAACCATTTGCAATAAACGTTAGTAAACAAATCATTTTCCAACCAATGTGCATTCTTATACACAAATTTAGGAACTTGCAACAATGCACCCCAAAGTGAGAGTAACGCTGGCAATGCTTCACAAGGTAGTTTTATCTAAACGACATGGGAATAACTAGAAATCTTTGCAGTGTCTTTCTTTTTCTGTTACATGATAACATTCAGCCACCATTGCACCAGAACCAACTCTGTTGCTCAATAAAACTACCTTTAATTGTATCACAGTGCTCTTGTCTGCGAGATCAATTCAAAATACTAGAAGCTAATATTATTAGAATACACAAGATGAGTTTATTCCAGAATTATGTAATTTCCCTGTAATTTCTGCAAATTTGCGTCCAATGTAGTACTAAAGACTTTTTGCCCTGTTTCTAGTCCTTACTGAATGACAGCCAGACTATAAACTCCCTGCATTGAATGCAAATTATTTCAAGAATAATCCAGCAATCCAAAGAAACACAAAACTTCATCTTTTGATTCTAATATTTAATTTAATTGGATCATGTAAAATAGAAAAAAGCCAATAAAATTATTGTATTGCAACTAGTTACTCAATAGCTGATTACCAAGCAGCTATTTGTATGAATTAATCTGCCACTACCAAGCACTACTGTTACTATCATTATAGATGTCTTGTTATAGCAACTAGTCAATATATAAAACAGGGCAGGTGTTTCCAATCATAACCAGCATCATGTATCCTATGAATTACAGCAAGACACCCCAAAGAAGCAGTTATCAATTCCTTTTATGAGTTCATTGAGAACAGTCATTCTTTTTATTTCTATATGAATCTATGCTTTTTAAAGTTGCTTGACAGAAATATAACAATTGTAATAATTGGATATGTACTGACAAAGTTTTTATGTTACTCTATGAAATGCAGCTTTCAAGGACAGAGATATTTTTTCAGAAAACATGTGGATAGTAATACAATTCTTATTGGTTCGGTAGAAATTCATCTCATATCTTCTCACATATTAGTCAAGAAACTGTGGATTGTCACTTTTCACCATTTATCTCACTAAGACATTAAATCATCTAGGTTGACATGCTGGCAACCTTATTAAAAGACAAAGTCTTCCCCATCCAAACTATCACTAACATTTTGCTTTTCAAAACAGTAAGGGATGCATCAGCTCATCCTAATCTATGACACCTTGCCTAACCCTTAAAGGTGAAATTGTCTTCAGATACTAACAACAGACCTCTACATTTGAATCATCTTCTCAATATGTTGCATATCTCATTGGATTCTGGTGTAGGAATAGTACAAAGTGATGAAAGACTAAAATTATCTACGTGTATAATCACCAACTATATGATTAAAAAACTGCCATTTATGTATAAGATTTACACTGTTTTCATAGACATCTTTTTTTAAGTTTCAAACACATTAAAATCAAGGTAAGAGATACTTTTAATACTTTTTTGAGTAGATCCTCTGCTGCATCCAAGTGGCTATGTTTAGCATTAACATTTTTTTTTAAAAAAGATGAATACTGACAATGAAAAGTGGTCACATAAAAACTTCTAAGATAATGTTTAATTTCTTTATTGCAGTACTTTAAATCAAAGTGTCTATGTGCATAGACTACCTGGTAATTGTTTATGAATAATCTAAAGCTGCTATCATAAAGCTCTTTGGGCCTTTATGCAAATCAAGAAAGAGAAATACTCTCCAAACATGTATTCCCATCTTGACAATGATCTTCTAGGAATAACTGACTGAGAACAAGAAAATAAAGGGGGGAAACCCCTTAAAATCCCAGTAGTGAGGCATAAATCAGCTTTCCACCAACCCAGGTTGATAAATCAACTTTCACATAACGTTTACATGTTGGACTGAATCCCAAATCCCATTCCATTCAAATAAAGTTAGGTAGGCAATTCCTGTCAATTCCTCCTTTCTTTTCTAGCCTGTACAGTAACACTAATATAAGACTGTTCCTAATGCCCCACCAATCCATAGTTGCAGATTCAACTTGTTACATATATGTTTAAAGTTATTTAAAAGCATATCTGAAAACATAATTACTGACTGCCTGAAATTTTAAAACAACTGTATCAGATTAATATTCTGATCAGGAAAGTTGCATTGACATGACTCTCTGCTATTTGTGCAGTGATAAAAATATTGTGTAATATAATAGAATAATATTTATAATTATAATTATTATATACAAAATATTCTTGACAGACTTGAAATGAAATTCTACTGTTAGACAAGTAAGGTGATTGGCCTTATTTAGGCAAGAAAAACCAAATGAACAGGTATAGAAAAGTACCTGGATTAATATAGTAACTGTGAGAAGAATCTTGGAGTCCTAGTGGACAATCACTTAAATATGAGCCAGCAGTGTGCTGCAGCTACCAAAAAAGCCAATGCAGTCCTATGCTGCATTAACAGACTGAGGGACTGCATTGGCTTTTTTAGTAGCTGCAGCACACTGAAGTGTTAATACCATTTTATGCCTTGGTAAGACCACACTTGGAATATTGTATCCAGTTTTGGTCACCATGACATAAAAAAAGATGTTGAAACTCTGGAAAGAATGTAGAGAAGAACAACAATGACTAGAGGCTAAACATATGAAGAACAATTACAGGAATTGGGGATATCTAGTTTAATGAAAAGAAGGATTAGGGTTGACATGATAGCAATGTTCCAATATCCAAAGGCTGCCGCAAGGAAGTAGGGGTCAACTTATTCTCCAAAGCACCTGAAGGAAAGACATGAAGCAATGGATGGAAACTAATCAAGGAAAGAAACAATTTAAAATTAAGGATAAATTTCCTGACAGCTACAACAATTAACCAGTGGAACAGGTTGTCTTCAGAAGTTGTGTGTGCTCCATCACTGGAGGTTTTTAAGAAGAGGTTGGACAGCCATTTGTCCAGAATGGTATTCTCCTGTTTGTGCAGGGGATTGGACTAGAAGACCTTCAAGCAGCGTTCCAACTCTGTTATTCTGTTAAAGTAAAAGGCGATCAGCGTCCACAAGATGAGATAACAGGCGAGCAAATAGTGACACATGTTTGACAATGCCATTGCACAAATATCATGAATCACTTGCCTCTGGTATCAAGATGCAAAACATGATGGCATTGACATGATGAACATCACTGTGCATGAGCTGTAGTTTTGGCATCATTTCAGTTTGTTGTGGATGTCAACAAAAAGGCAATTTGGTAAATTAAGGGCTAGAGGTTAACCAGGTACTTTGAGATACTTTGTCCCAGATTTCTTCCTCCATGCCTAAGTTACTGTTTCTGGAATAAACTGTCAGCTGATTAATCACTGCTCTCTTTTACGCTGCTTTCTGTTGTTTCAGTGTCTTACACAACATTGTTATAAGATAAGATGGAGAATATTAGACCTATTTCCCCTGACCAAACTAGAGTAAGGTAGAAAAAGAGGTGGTGGTGATAGCAGTAATAGTAATACATATGTTGAATAATTATGCTATGCTTATGATTGCCATTATGCTGGTATCAACTATGAGCACCCACATATAAAGGTTTTCTCCAGGAGGATCTGCTAACTTGATCCTTCAACACTGTATCTATCTACTGCAATTTAGTCTATCTACCATGCTACTGGCTGTCTTCTTTTTCTTTCTTTTTCCACCTTTCCTAGCATTACAGACTACTTAAGATAGCTATGTCTTTATACATGTTGAAAAAAATGATAATTTGAACATGTCATTTTCTTCACTAATGAAAACTCCGAATTGATTTGTTCTTTGATCCATTTGTCTATATTTGCTGTGGTTAACCGGCAGCAGGTGCAGATGGCTGAGGAGAGCGATGACTCTGATGAGGGGCCAGGACCATCAGGGAGTAGATTGCTGCCTTCAGGGATTGTGGGGTCTGGCAGCAGTGACGAGGTTTCCGAGGAGCCTGTGCCAAGTGCACGTGAGCGCAGGATAATTCATAGAAGAGAACAGCTGGAGCAGCACTCGGGAGTAAGGATGCAACGTAATGGCCCCTCCCTCCAGGGAATATAAGCCTGGTTTCAAAAAAGCAAAAATGTTCCAAGGATCCAGCATTGTGTGTAGAGACTCTGGCTTATCTGAAGAATTCTGTCAAGGCTTTTCTGGTTGGACTAATTGGCTGCAAGCCATCTTTTATCTACAAAGAAGTTTATTTGTAGATTAAAGCTGTGAAGGTTTGAGTTGCTGCATTTGTTTGAGATTTTCTTGCTTGTAACAGGGTTGAGTCAGAACAATATTTTTGGCTTGATATTCTCAAGAGCCTTCTCCAAAACCAAAGTTCAAAAAAGTCAATGCTCTAGCTTACTTTCTCAAATTCCAATTTCTTTTTCTATAGAATGTTAAAAGGAAAAGCATTGCTGCACAATTCTGATCTTTGCTGGCATAAATACATACAGCATCTGAATATTTTTTCCAAGATCTTCATCATTTTTTGTGTGTAAAAATTTATCCTAGTGCGATGTATTTCTTGACTGTTGGTTCCTTTACTATTTGAACCTAAAAAGCAGAAGCTGTTTTCCACTTCAATATGTGCACTGTCAATTCTATGGCTGGAGATTGAAGCTATTGTAATAACTTTGCTCTTCTTTGTATTTGATCGTTTAGACCCATTTTCCCCTAAAATAGGTTATAGGTAGATTAAGGTGTGAGGAAAGGAGAAAAGCTTAATTCAATCTCTAGTCTCCTGAGTTAAAAAAAGATAGAAGAAATTATTACAATAATTAATAAGCCAAAAAAAAAGGCTGAGACCCCACAGTGGGAAAGAATCAAGGCCTCAAATCACCCTTCTTGAAACTTGATTCCTCACTCTTGCATGCTGCATGATTTTAGAGAGAAAATTGTCCATAATTGCTGTCATTTTCCAGCATACCATTCCCCTGGTATCCACTCCATAACCCTGATATATAAGAGAGATGGAGCTCTCACGCCTATCTTTCTTTCCTGGCAAATAATAATAATAATAATAATAATAAATATTATTATTATTATATACCGCCCCCTCTCCCAAATTGGGACTCGGGGCGGTGTACAGCCCAATAAAAACAACACAGTTACAAATATAAAAGTTAAAATCAATTAAAAAGATTAAATTAGTGGTTGAGATAACGATAATAAAACTATAAAAACAGGGTAAAAAAGTTACAAAATTAAAACCATTCCAATAAAACTAGGCCAGACCAGCCTATTGGAAAAGGTGGGTCTTCAATGCGCGCCGGAAGGTTCACAAGTCAATGCCAATTCCTGGCCATATAAGACAGTGGTTCAGTCCTTCATCCCATTTTTGAGAGACAAACACAATAAAAAGCTATTGGAAAAATAAAAAAAATATATTTCCCTCTTTTTAAATTAAATATTTAAAATGTGTGAACTAAGTAATTGTCTAGATACTATAATGCAAACCTGGTATATGAAAAAAGAAAAATATGAAATGAAATTAAAGTAAAATGCTCTGGTTATACCACAAGATGTCAATAGTCTGATACATTTTTTTAAAAATGGTATAAATAACTGGATCAAGATTTACCTTAGTACAGATCACAACAGGATTATAAAATAAATAAAATTAATATCTACATGTCCAACCTAAACAGTGGGTGGTGGTTTGAAGGCTGAAATTACATTCAATTTACTTTCCTAGACAGAGAAATAAAGAATATTTAGATTTTGAGACTTGACTAAGGGCCACCCTAAATCCTAGTGAAAAAGATTTTTGAAACAAACCATTCCCCTACTGCAATTATCTAGACTTTTAGAACATTTTCAAAATTCAAAATAATGTTAATTATAATTTTCTCAGCCTTCGTTAATAGTTGATGGATGCTGTGTATCCAACTGATTTAGATACAGGTAGTCCTCGATCTACAACCATTCATTTAATGACCATTTCAAGTTATAACAGTACTTAAAAAAATGACTTATGCCCATTTTTCATGTTACAGCATCCCCATGGACATGTGATTAAAATTCAGATGCTTGGCAACTGACTCATATTTCTGATGGTCATGTGATTCACTTTTGCAACCTTCAGGTAAGCGAAGTCACTGGGCAAGCCAGATTTTCTTAACAACAACTATGTTGCTAACTCAACAACTGCAATGATTCACTTAAAAACTGTGGCAAGAAATAATGAACCTGATAGATTGGTGTGCCTTGGTAGAATGTGTTTTCCAAAAAATGAAAAATAAGTGATTTTAAGATATGCAAGTGCTGGGAGAAAAGTGATGTATAAAATCATATGATGTATGATTTTTTTATTGCTGAAAAAGGCAAAAATGATTCCATATTAGAATGTATTACTATCCATGTATTCAACCTAAGTATAAAGTTGTATATAAATGCAGTAAAAAGGAAGATACGTTTGCCAGGGTAAAAAAAGATAAGATGAACAGTATAAATTAGATTTGGCTATGTTCAATTTTCTTTCTCTTATTGCACAGATAAAGTTGTCTTCTGCTTGTACCTGCTGGAAAAAAAGTTGGCGATTGAAGCATTTGTTCAGACGAAAGTAGTAATAGGAGGTAAAAAGAAAAAAAGCCTGATAGCTCCAAGATGAACACAAATGTTTACCATCTTGTAGAATTAGGCCAATTAAATAATTGACTACAGAAAATAACTTATTTCTTAACTGGAAAAGTTTGGTCAGTTTACTAGCAAATCAGATCTTACTGAAGAAATAATAAAAGATAAAATTGAAATATCATGAAACCAAATCTCTCCACATTCCATTTTGATTCTGGCAAATTAGGAACAGTAGCTAATAATACTCAGAAAACTAGATCAAACCTGAGCTCTCAATCAGCTATATACATATCAGAAAACAGTATGTATGTAGTACAGCTTCAAGGAAATTAGAGCAACATTATCACCTTTAGTTTAAATAAAACACTAACCTGCTCCAGTGTCTGAATTTTGTTGTCTTTAACTTGCAAAATCTCTAAAACCTTCCTGTCCTTGATTTCAGCCTTCTGCTTTTCTCTAAAAACAAAATATATTGACACTTATTAGTCATAATTTGCTGCTAATCATTTGAATTTTTCATGTCCCAATAATGAATGTCATTTTAGAGCATGGAAAATTAAATTATCTGTGGCTGACAGCCTTGCAGAATTAATCATGGAACATATGGCAAGTGACAGCACATTTTATCTGCAAACAATGAAGACAACTTTATTCTAAATGATGTAGTGTTTATGAAAGCAAAACTAGATATGCTTACTTACAAAATACATGGAATGTCTTCCAGATGAAGTATTTCTGAAGAATCCTTCCTTCCTGCTTTTACATTATTGATATCAAAGTAATCCTATTTTCATATTGGCAATATAGTAAGAGTAGCATATTAACAAACATCATTATTTTATCTTTGGTATACTGGAAAGATATGCTGTCAACAACTGTTCAGAAACTGGGGAGGGAGATTCTGTTCCCAAATGATTCTTGCTCTGTATATCCTCAATCAAGTTCCAGATGTGGCAAAAATAAAAACCAGTATGCCATAACTTATACTAAAATAAATAAATGCAGCAGTAGAAAGGAAAAACAAATAGTGCTAATTACAAAGCAACATTAGGTTTGCTACATTGTTTATATTGTTCCACAAATCAGATATTGTGCACAAATCAGAAAACTCAGTATTATTAATATTATACAATTGTATACTGCTGGATAGTTTTAATTGTTATCTTGCTGGCATACAATATCTGGGATTTAATGTTTTCTAAATACATTTATTCATACTCCATCAACTTCTCTTGGTCTAATTGCATATAAAATCATCACTTCTCACCTAGAAAAACAACCTGTGATAATCAAGAAACTCTGTGAAAATGGATATTGGTAAGAAATACTGGCAACAGCATCTGAGGAGAACTGGAAAATAGTTCCTTATACTGGGATTGCACAAATCATCCCCAATCAACCAAGAGGTACAAAAACATAACTGTTACCCTGGTGATGATTAAACGTGAAGGTAGCATTTTAGCTACATTTCCAAAAAACATAACTGAAAGTGTAAGAACCCAAAACAACTCATTTGTTGAAACATCAACATACCAAGTTGTAAAACACAAGAAATAAACTTGTGATTTCCTAGATGTTACTAAAGAATAATGCCAAGCATGTCTATTTATTGGGATAGACCAACCGGAATTCGAGACTTTTGAATGATTGCAGGTTGGTACAAAATTTAGCCTTCAATATGTATAAATATTACATATATAACGTTCTCTCTTTCTAAATTCCCTTTTCACCTCTGGGTTGTATATGTCTTCTTCTATCTCAGGTCTTCTATCAGAGACATGGAAGTCTGAGGGTTCTGCACACTATCTTAGCAATTCTTAGCACTGCACTATGATGTTCCTAGGATATGTTGGAGTCACTGTTGCAGCACAGGAATGACAGTCCTAAATGCTCTTACCACCACTGGGACCACTTTGGCCTTTACTTTTCTCAGACTTTTTAATTGCTCCTTCAGGTCCTGGTACTTCTCCAACTTCTCACACTCCTTCTTCCTTATGTTGTTGTCGTCACCTGGAAATGGTAACTCTATCAGGACCACTATCTTCTATTCCTTGTCTACTGAAACAACGTCTGCATCATTAACCAGAATCTATCTGAATCTTGATGTTCCATACAATCTCCTATCTGGACTTGGGAAGATCTAGCCATACACTATGCAGATGTTCCTGTACAAAATGCCAGTCTGGTTATGGTTATGCTGCTTAGTGTATGCTGTTTCTGCCTGCATCTTATAACCTGCCACTATACATTGGACTGACTCTGAGGTCTTTATGGACAGTCTCACTTTGGGTCCAGTCTAGATCTGAGGTAAACTCCTGCTTTTATGACTCTGGCGCTTAGTGCCTCTTCTTGTGCTGTGCCTCAGTGCTGTCTTTTATCTAGTTTTTTCAAATCACAGGTAAGTTTTCCCAATTATCAGCCACACTGGGTTATATGTGAACGATACATTGCATGCAAGGACTTGTATTGCCATGGCACTTCCTCTGCTTGATCTTCCTCCCATGTCTATTGTTGCCTTAGGCATTCTCTCAGCAGCTCATCAGTGGATGCCCTCTTACTGAAGTACTCCTGGATAAACTGAGTTTCATCCAGGACAATGACTTTGACGCTCATTGGACCCTGCCCACTGTCTTTTTGGCTTGTGTGCAAACTTGGGGTAGAAAGCTCTGTACATTGTGAGGAGCTTCTGATTCTTCATATTGGCAGTCTTCGTGTCCTCCTTTGGTATGACTTTGGCCAGCTCACTGTACTGTCAAGGTATCTAGTGACTTGCCTCATCATCATGGTTCCCAAGTGATTGTCCCCATGGTCCCATGTGAATTTCAAAGTACTTATAGCCAGTCTGTATGTCTGCTATGGGACCTTTTGGTAGTTTCATTCATGGGTCCTAAATACCTTACCACTCTTGAGTATCATTCAGACAAATATATCCAGTCCAAATGATATCCCAATGCCCTTACTGTAAATCCATGTCAGGTGGATCAGCAAGTTAATGTCTTGTTCATTTTAGTATACAGTATACATCCATGTAGAGAAGGTGGCTGATGGTAGTTCTACTCTTGAACTTGTATCTGTATCCAGTCCTACCTGGCTAAGAGGTTCAAGCCTATGCAGGATATCAGCATGGTGTATGCCACACTTGATGGCCACTTATGTGAACTGTCATGAGTTGACTCCTCGTGTTATCTTCTACAATCGCACTGAGTTCCTAAGGAACTTCCCAGGGTTTGTTTGTCTAATTAAATTCCAAAGCACTTTCACAATTTTTTTTTCAAAATAACCGTCCCCTTTATCTGTTTTAAACTTTCTTACATCACTGTTTTTCCAAAAGTTTTTAAGTCTTTCAAATATTTTTTTCTTATACAATATATTTATATTCCAGAAAAATTACTAATTCACAAATTGAATTTTTATTCCACTGCTCAGAAAGACAGTTCTTTGGTTATAAATTAATTACCTATGAAAACAGTGAAGAAATGAGGCTCATGCAAATGTTATCTCCATAAAGACTGCATGATGGCTATGAGCTTGATTTGTATAATTTGACTTCATGGAAGTGAAGTTTAACTAGAAGTTATCCTTGTTACTAGTCTCTGGAATCAAAAGATGTAGAGCCTGGAGCATTACTAAGCCTCCCTCCCCTTGTCACCCCCCCACCAAAAAAAAGACAGATCCAGAAACTTAATCATTGTGGGTTTCTTTTTCTTTTCAAGCTCAATTTTACACTTATACCCATGATACTGGGAGATGAAACAAAAAAGAGAACAGTGTGGGGAAAGTTTTCTCTATCTCTCTTTGTCGCTTCTATCCTTACGATTTATATTGACTGTTTCCTAGTATGATTTGATTGTTATTGTACCCTATCACTATCATTGAGTGTTGTACCTTATGATTCTTGACAAATGTATCTTTTCTTTTATGTATACTGAGAGTATTTGCACCAAGACAAATTCCTTTTGTCCAACCACACTTGGCCAATAAAGAATTCTATTCTATTCTATTTCTATATCAAATATCAAGATAAGTCCTCTTAAAAATGGATATTGTGGCTAAAAACTATAGGTAAATCTGCTACAGCAACATTTAATGCTTTAAAATCCACATGATAAGCATCTGTGGCAGTAAATTCCTTAATTGACAAGTCCATTTTAGTACTACTAAGACACCCTATTCAAGTGAGAAAAAAGAGGTATTTGCTGGCATGTCTCTAGCCCATATTTTCCCATCTTTATAATGCTGAAATTTCTAGTGTGAGTTAATCCAATTAAAGATTAAAGTTGAGTGAAAGAATGCATACTGTGTTAATTTCCAAAGTACAGTAATTATAATATGAAATGATATAATAAACAGGTTAAATTTTCTATTAGAGTTATTTATAGCATCTTTAAAACTTCCCTTACATGTTACATAATTAGAATTTTAAGAATATAATATTTACTTGGATTCTGTTTAACAAAGGGAGATTTATTTTGTTTTGGGTGAACTCAACATAATTTTTCTTTTATATTGCAGGTAACATAAGTAAAACAAATCCTAAATGCACATGGAAAATGGAATCAGTTAACACTATAACACATAATAGCCATCTAAATCTTACTACCAAATTTGCATATAGAGAATGTGAACAAAGGCCTTTAGCATAAATTAAAATCTGGTACAGAATTTTATCAGCATCTCCTCCTGGTGGCGTAGGATAACTTCCAACACTCATTACAGGGAGGCTCCCAAAAGGGATGCAAAATAATATTGTTCTGTGCTTCAAGCTTTGAACTTGAAATACCATTGAACCCACAGCTTCATTTTAAGTATGATAAACAGAAAAAGAGGAGGTAAAGCAAATTTAAGGCTTGGTTTTAAAAGTAAATTACATTGTTGGAAAATTGTGGTTGATTCAATTAATATACGCTATGCATGCCTATCACACATTAAAAAGTGTTTACCCAAATCAGAAAAAATATATGCATGCACTGTCAAAGAGTTGATGATGATCAATGACTGAGACAAACTCCAGTTTAGCTAATTAGAACCACTGATGAGCAATAATGATGTGTGTTAAGAATATTTGCAGACTTCTTTAGGATGAAAAATGGAGTGAAGAGAGGTTGTCAATTTATACAAGCTTAAGCTCCAATCACTTTTCCCATAAGTACCGCCTATTTTAAATGTTTAACAGAGCTGTATTTAATCCATGGATTTTTCACAGTCACTTTTCAACAGCTACTGATACCTAAAAAAAAAAAAAAAATTCCAAGAAATTATTCTAAACCATTAAGTAACTATGGCCCACACTATATATTATACAACATGACAGAATCATATTTTCTGGGATTTGGCCCATTTTTAATGAGTTGTCAAAAATGAAATATTGGAGACGATGAGGAAGCATTTAACAATGAATGAGATGAGAAAACAGAACCTGACGATTCTAAAACACCACAGATATTTTCTAAGGTATTTTGCACTCCTAATATATTATCATTTCAGTAATAAATATACAAAGCAATAATATTGAAGAGAAGTTATGAATATAAGCATAAATTGGGGGCTGTGGTGAAATCTATTACATTTCTTTTTACACAAGGCAACATGAATCAAGACAAAAAATGAATTATATCAGCTTCAAATAACCAGTTTAACTGGTAAAAAGTAGTAATAGCAATCCAATGAGGCCTCTGTATAGATATATCTTTTACTCTTCATCAAAATCTTGCTCTAAGAAAAGAAGTTGCATTTTGAACTGATATGTATGTTAAGGATTTTATTCTAATGAAATAAGTATACTTTTCCTGAAACAAAAAACCTGAACAATCCCTAAATATGCATTGGCTTAAGCCTGTAGTCAAGCCAGATCAGTGGTCCATTTTTCTCATTTTTGCCGGCAATGGTAAGATTTTCAGACAAAAGTTTTGCAGCTTTGTCTGGAGATGACAAATGCTGAATCTGGTTCTTCTGCATTCAAAGCTTATATTTTACACTGATTATTGTAACAGAGAAAACATCACTGGTACAATTTCATCTGAATGAAAATATAAAATAATCAAATCTAGGAAATCCCCCCAAAAGCATTTCCTCACACATCAATGAAGGAGGAGGAGTTTGTCAAGAAGAAATCAAAAGCACAGGTGTTTTCATAAAAAGGGCGCCTGGAATATCACCATGCATGTACAAGAGGTGGGGGCTTGTATAGAAGCAACACTAGTTTTTCAAATGGATAGCTCCTTTCTTTTTGTGTGTGTGCGGTTTTGACAAATTTGTTAACCAAGTAACTGATGTTTATAAAACAATGCATTTGAGACAAACATTAATTATTTCTATTTTTATCCCAAAGAAACAGGAAAATTAGTAGGAACAGGCGGGAAATAAGCTCTTTAAAAACTTGGTGTGATATTTTGAATATACTCTTTTAAAATATAGAAGCCTATAAACTACTGTAGAGTGAAATACTCTGTTCTATGAAAGATCAGTTATTGAGGTATATTTATTCTCTTGTAACCCTCCTCCTTTTTTCTCCTACACTTACAAAGTGTATTCACAACAGTTTAGGACAGCATTTTTCACTTCAATAAGATATAATTACAAATTTTAAATTTATTAATTTAAGAGAAGTGCACATCAGTCTTCATAAATGCCAGAGGTTTTAACTATCCCTCTCTCAAGCACAAGAGCAAGACAAACTTTAGACTAACTTATAATGATGAATTGGTAGGCTACCTTAGTCTGTGAAGTGCGAACCCAGCCAATGTAGTTTGCAAAACATAATTTATGGCTATCTGTGGAAATCACACAATTTCTTGGTCAAAAAGCCATGCTAATATCATATTAGAATTGAATAACTGAATTATAAAAACTGTGTATTGCCTTAGGATTTCAAAAGTAATATAAGACATGGTAGCAGAGGTGATAAGTTGCTTCTACATAAGACTTTTCGTATCTGGAAAACAAGGCTGAGTTTCATTTAGCATTTTCTAAAATGAAAGTTTCTAACTATGTTTTCCCATTCCACACTTGTGAATATCTATGATAGGAGATCTTCTATTACAACAGAATACCCTAGCTTCTCAGCTAATAAATCTTAAGCATAAAATTTCACTTTAAAAATCTTGTAAGAATTTGGAAAAACATGTTTAAAAAAACGTAAAGATTGATACTGTTAATTTCACTAAATATAACTGACATTGATAGCGATACACATAGGTACACACACACACATATATTTGTGTCTAAGTATTTAAAAGAAATATTATTTCTTTTAATACTATTAATGTTTTAATGAGATATGGTGACTACAAATTATGTTTTTACTTTGTAATAAAATAAAACATTTGGTTACACAATTATAAACTTGTTCTGCATTATATACTTCACTACATGTTGTTTTATGTATAGTAGCAAAGAAGCAAAGAAGAAAACTGGTTACACTTAGAAGCCAAATGTCTAAAATTATGCTTTTATTATAGCTTGTTATAAAACAAGCTATGCATGTTTTATATTGTAGAGATTATGGTTTCAATTACTAGCACGAACACTTTAAGCATCATATTTTCCTCTTAATTTGGAAAGCACTTCCTCATATAAAATACACAAGTTTCTTACAATGTTCAAAAGATCAGTGCTTCAGAACAGACTGCTTTAACATCTGCACATCACCAGGGTTTCCCCCAAGGATTTTTAAATGATGCCTGCTTGTGCTGAATAAAATGCTAACTTGCACCTTGCATTTCAAACTGTGTCCTGAGCAGCCATCCAGTTGGTACAACACCAGCTGAATTCCCACAGGCCACTGTTCAGTCGGGCTTGACTGCAATTATCATGTCAATATTTTGTGCTCTGATATGCAGATATGAACACATACAAGCTGCGTAATATTTCCTTCTCCATGGAATGTTGACTTATGTTCAATGTTCTGAGAATTTTTAATGAAACAGGGTATTAAACGTTCATCAATTCTGAACTATCACAATCCCTTGACCTTAGATGCAATGCCATGTTTTTTCTATTCAGGGTACTAAGCAGTAAACTATATGATGTGACCAAAACACATATTTTACAATCTATATTAAGATGTACTTACATACAACATTTTGGAAAGTTAAAAAACTAGGCATTTATTATTATTAGATTTACTAAGATTCATGTCCTCTAGTTTAATCTCATATTTTAATCCAGTGACAATATGTTAATCAGTCTGTATGACAGTGTGCTATATATGTTGATTAACTGAAGAAGAAATTTGATACATGACAAACTCACATTGATTAAATTACCCCATGTATAGCAGCTTAATCAATGAGCATTGCTAAATGATTTAATACAAATAGATTCATTTGATATGCTGCCAGAAGATCTGAAATAATTCACGTAAAATTTAAATTCTGTCCTGTCATTGTATTCTGCTTCTCTCTTACCTCAAAAGGATGCAATAGTTTGTTAGATCACATAACACTTGGCCCTAACTAAAAAGAAAGAGCAAATTGCACTCTTCGCTCAGTCTTCACAAAGCTAAATCGTTTCTAGACCTTACTAGACATAATCCAACTTCCCTAGAGAATAGGACATTTAAAAATAACAAAGATTTTCTGCTCATGAATATAAACATTCAGTTGCAAAACAGGCAGTTATTCACATACAGAAAATACAGTATACCGAGCAGTTTGAAGAGATTGTTTAGTTTTTTCTTGTGCTTAAACTTGACTGCAAACTAACTTTCATAAGTTACTATGAAACAAAAACAACATTTTTGAATACCTAGAAACACACATACCTGAAGGAAGTCTATGGACAATATTATAAATAAGTAAGTAAATAAATACATGGGATTAAAAATGCTATAAACTATTAGTATCTGCCAGATTCTGCCATCTCTGATTCCAACAACCTTATTCTGGAGTCACCATCGATCGCGCTGCAGCCTTTTACTTTCCTAACCTACTTTCACTACCTGTACTCTTCGCTGCAGTCTTTTGCCCCTTGGTTAATCTCAGCGTCTCCAGCGGCCGAAACCGCTGGGAACCTCCCAAACCAAAGTGCAGGAAGGAGATGAGAATAATGCTCAAACTTGTCCTGCAACCAGAACCTCAGTACTTTGTAGATCGGCCCTCAGCCGATCAGACGTCCAACGACCAGGGCAGAGCACCGGCCACACTGCCGTTTGACAGCTGACAAAGCGGTAGACCAGTTCCGGCTTGCAATAGAATTCAGGATTGGTTATTTTATTCCTAGTTTTCCAATCAATTCAAAATGATTTGTTAAATTTGCTAGAAGAAATTAACACGCTGTCCAATAAGCTGACTGAGTCAATTTCTGGGGAGGTCCCTAGTAGCAGAGGGAGTGTCATCAAAGTTTTGACAGACTCAGTCCAATCACAGGCAGAGACTGATCACCCGATCCTGAATGCTATCTCCACCACAATGGAGAAAAACTGTGTTTCATTATCAACTTTTTGTTAGGGCTATTGTCCTAATATTTAAGTGAACATAATGTATCTTACCATCTTCAAATTTTTCCACCTCATAATTAAGGAACACTTTCTATTATACTTCAATACCTATTAATTGATATAAATATCTCAAACACAAATGAAAACCCAGTTAACCAAGAAAAAAATCCTGTTACTATTTAATCAACCACCTCCATTACGCTGTTCTTCCACTGAATTCCCAAGCTGACTGACACCTTTAGGTCCTTATGAAAAGATAGAAGGGTTGGGGCCAACCTCATATCGGGAAGGGGCAAGAGGTTCCAGACTGCAGGAGCAAGAGCAGAGAAGATCCTCCACCTGGACCCTGCCAGCTGGAATAAACAGGTTACTGAGACTCATAGTATACCTCCACTGCCAGCACAAGTGGTGACCATCTAGTGTGGTAAGATGGTCCCTCAAGTAACCTGGACCCACGCATACCATGAAGGGCTTTAAAGGTGATCACCAACATCTTGAATTGAATCTGGAAGCAGACAGGTAACCAATGCAGCTCTCAGCAGTGGTGTTACAGGGGTCATTTTTGAGGGGGGCAAAATTACTCATGCTGCTGCACTCTGAACCAGCTGTAGCTTCCAAATGCTCTTCAAGAGTAGCCCCATGTAAAGAGCATTACAGTAGTCCAGTCATGAGGTGACTATGGACTGAACAAGAACAAAGTTGTGGCAGCTTCAGTGTTACTGGGTGCTACTGCAGCTATATGATCTTCATATGATCTTCATTTTCAACATTCTTTGATAATTTCCACAGCTTCACACATTTTTTCTGGCTTGCACTGTCCCTCACCTGCACAGCATCTCCTCATTCTAGCCATTGTCTATCCACTGCAGAATGAAGGCCTCTTCTGCATGTTTCCAATCAATATGGTCTTGAGCTTTCTTTTGCCAATTGGGCCCACAATACTTACTTATGTCGTCAATCCATCTTGTTTTAGATCTCTTTTGTGGACATTCTTTTGTGGACACAAGTGGAATCCATTCTGTAACTGCCTTAGTCCACCTGCCATCAGTTCCTCTTGCTGTATGACTAGACGATTTTCATTTCCATTCTTTTACTTTTTTGATGATGTTGTATACTTTCTTTTGTTCTCTAATTTATGAGCAGATCTTTCTATTTGTCTTGGGATGCTGAGCATGTATCTTTCCATGATTCTTTGCACCACACATAGCTTTTGTATTGATTGTGAGGCTAGTGTTCACAGGTGAGGATGGTTACCTTTAATAGCCATTCAAACCCCTTTGTACCAACCTGTGTGCATATTATCAGGCCAAAATCACTAGGGTATGTAAACTTTTGATCAGGGACATTTGGGTAGTTTCTGTTGTCATTATGATTTAAAAAGAGTAAACACAGTTGATTGATAATAAATGGTTTCAGCCAACCACTAACCATGAGTGAAAGAAAAGTGTTTGTATTATCATTCATATTCTCTGAAAAATGGCCAAGAAATCATAAATTCTGCCATGATATGTAAATTTATGAGCACAACTGTATGTTAGGATAGGTAGATACAGTGATCTTTTCATGCATAGGAGGAGGTTGTTCTTGAAAATTTGGCTTAGCTTGCCGAATGCCTGCCAACCACATTTAACCCGCTGTTCAATTTTGTTTGTTGTATCAATTTCCACTGAGATCCATTGGTCAAGGTATATATAGTGGTCTACTAAATCTAATTCTTCTCCAGATATATATTTTTTTATTTATTTGAGGAATTTATTGAACAAACATAAATTCACTTATTTATAATATTCACTCATTCATAAATTCATTTATTACACATTAAACATAAATTCACATTTCCTGCACGTTCCCAAGCATTCCCATGCACCTTCCCAACCCGTGGCACCTCTCACACACCCAGTGCATTCTTCTGGACTCACGCTGGCCTCCTATGGCCCCCACTCGACCCACACTGCACATCTTATGTGCCTGTGTGGCACACACACAAACCTTCCTTGACTTGCATTCTATCTAACCAAAACAGCACCTCTCATGCATCCAAGCACCCTTCCAAATCTATGGCAGTATCTCTGGGACATCCCCACAAACTCTTCCCAACAAATGTAAAACTTTTCTCACATACCCACATACTATTACCAACCAGCAACCCCGAATACACTCTTGATTCCCCCATCAACCAAGCAGCAACCACAGGGAAGCTCAAGGCAGGAAGTTGGGAGTCACTCCTGCTCCACTGCTTTTTTGTTCAGACACAGGCATTCTATTTCTCTGTTTAGGTAAAGAAATATATATGAAATGATAAACACAGTGATGCATAGTTTGTCTAGCTCTTTTCTCTTTCTGTGATGCAATGGGAGCAATTATTTATATAGGAAGAGGGAAATCTACAGACTACCACCAATTTATGTGCAAGCCAAGGGGAGGAGCAACTCATTCAAAGATAAAATATACTTCTGCCAAAAATAAGAGCCCAGTTTTTCTCTCTCTTCCGCCACCAGTAGAAGTATGGTAGTGAAGAATATATTATATTCTTCTTAACATGATCTTCAAAAAAGTTACCTGGTTAACCATGCTTTAGAAGATATGACAATATTATTTTTTTAGAATTTGTAATTTGTTACACTGTATTCGCATTTCCCAAATGATTCTGTGGTATTTGTAGCAGATCATCCCCAATAATCTGTGTGTACATTTGTACATTTCTCACAAGAAAAGGAGAATTTAGCTTGGTCCTATTTCTCTTTTTAATAAGAGAAAGCAACTTAGGAAGGACTTGCCCTAATTGATCAGACTGCAAAAAGAAATGGTGGAAGAGTTTCAGACATGCAAGATTCTGTTACTACAGCCTTACAATAAAGTAGAATTAGCTCATCTGCCTGGTATACTTGGGAGGGTTTTGCAAGTCTGAAAGTACAAATCTAACACTGTCTCTTTGCAAAGCCTGATCAATTAGAGCAGGTTCTTCCTAAGTTTCTTTCTCTGACCATTAAGCAATTGATAATGTTAAATGACCACCTTGGAATTTGTTGTTCCTTTGAATTTTATATTTTAATAATCTCATAATTTTTAATTTTTTAAACTGTAAATAATTTTAATATTCTAATATTAATTTTATGTGATGTTTTATATGTTGATTATACTCTTTGAGAAACATTGGTACTCTAGAATCATGAAATGTAAAAAAAATAATTAAATATTCATGCTTCTGTATGATTTGAAATGTTTTCTGAATTATTCCAAAACACTACATAATATTTAATTTTCTTAGAAAAAGGGATTTTTTTAAATTTCTATTTTATGGGTCCATGGTTCTTTAATATTGTAATTGGTAGGGTTTGTGATATGAAAAGTTGAAAATGTCTATGCCTTAGCAGTTATTATTCCACTCGTTCATAGATTTAGCAATGGAAACTTTATTTAAGAAATGTCTACCATAGCTGAAATAGAGATTTGGTCTCCCAGGCTCATGTCAATTAGGCATCTGAAAGAGACGATTTCCCAAATGGTGAAGTTGATTTCAAAACTGTATGTTGCTAGGTCTCGTCTTCTAGAAGCAATTTTTATATTTCAAAAATGTCTCCAGCTTTTTTATTGCTAAATACAAGTGTTCAGAATTAATTATTAAATATTTATTTGTGCTTAACTGTTGAAAAAATGTTTCAAAGGCAAATGAGGTAGAAACAGAATACTGTACTGTTTGTTACATAATTCAAAGATCAATGGTATTTAAAGTAGTTGGAAAGTATACGAGCATAGATATATAGTGGCTTGTTTAAAAATACCTAGAGGGTTTAGCATATTCTCAAAGGCTTTTCTTATTTGCACACTAAAGATATTTTTTGTTTGTACCTGAAAATTAAGCCAAAGAATGTAGCTTCAGCAACGAATGCTGAAAAGTAAGGTCTGTTCTGTGTATCTCACAAATAACATTACACGCAATAATGATCCTGTTTCATTTTGAAATTTTTAGGGCAGTTCAGTCCCAGTCTGGGAACATAAAAGTATTCTGAATAGGAAAAGTTACTTTTCTTTGTGTGATATTAAGGAGCCTGACATCAAACCAGTACAAAGGTGTACGCTCCCAAAAGATTCTCAAGTACCACACCTTTATTATAATCTCAGATAAAAAGATACTTTAAAAGTACTGCAAATAAAACTGCATTGCAGCATTAATTGATTAAACAACATGATTAGACTAAGAGACTGTATTCATCAAATATTTCTCTTTAAAGTTTCTTAGCTCTGCATATTTACAGTAATAAACAATTAAGAGCACTACTGGGACAGAGTTTTTAACTGTCAACTTATATATCAGTCCAGGCATTATATACAGTGGAGTACATTTCTTCTTTGCTCTTCCATTTCCCTTAACATCACATTTGCAATACGAAAGTTGCAAAGTTCAAACTAAAAAAACATATAAAACCAATAAAAAGAAAAGAGATAGTTCATTATAATGCCACAGATGCAAATAGTAGACTACCTATATAAAAACTAATAGAATTCTAAAACAAATTTTAAAATCTTACTAAACTTTAAGATAAGTGGATTAACAAGGTGTACATTGAATTATATATTGGTGGCATCCTAAGGGTTAAAAGAGTAATTTCCTCCATAAAGCAAAAGTAGCTGAAATAAATATTGCCTCTATATATGGAGGGGAGGGGGGAATTGCTTGAGGAAGATGTTAGGGTTCTAGTCCCATCATAGGAAGCAAATTAAATTGTTTTCAAAATAAAACAAAATTGCTATTAGCAAGGGCTTATGAAAACTAGGCACAAGTTGCTGTAAAAAGAACATCAGATAAATAGGTGGGTTAGGGCTTCAGATTCAGTTGGAATACATTTGCATGTTCAATCTGTGAAAAAGATGCAGAACTGAAGAGGGAAAACATTAAAGTAAACTAAAGAAAAGTTCCACAGTGTGTTGAGCAAGTATTAAATAGATCATTTCCTGGCATAAAATATTTCTTATTCACATTGCCAATATCAAGGACCTATTTCATCTCTGCTAGTGGCTAATACCCTAGTTTAGGAAGGCTTTACTTGAGAAAAGTAAATAGCAGAGGTATCAAACTGGCAGTCCGCGGGCCAGATGCATCATATGCAGGCTATGCCCACCCCAGCTCTGCAAAGGCAAAAAACATCACGATATGTCATGATACGTCACATGATGTGATCTAGTTTGACACCCGTGCATTATAGCTTTCCAGGAAGAAGAAAATTTATCAAAAAGGATTGCAGCAACTGCTAGAAAAGGAAATTGCTAAATAAGTGAGCCAGAAAGAGTCAGCCTATGCAGATTCTGGATTCGATGGGGAACATTTTATTTTATTATTTTTATTTTATTTATTAGATTTATGTGCCACCCATATTGTCTTGCAGTTGGTTTCTAAACAAGCATAGAAAACTACTTCAAACAGCTCTCTTAGAAATTTAAGTTTGTTAAATATTTGTATCCACATACAATATGTGATAATCAAACAACATTTTAGAAATATGTTGAGCTTTATAGCATCAGATAGATTCTTGCCACCTTTGGTTTGAAAGAAGCTCGATATGGCCTGTGTGCAGTTATTAATTGTATCAAAAATAAAAATGCAATTAAATTTGTTCACATCAGATTTCCAAGGACTGGAATACTACACAGATTCTTGGAAGATGAAATCTATCTAAGATGTTATCTCCATTGAAATTTGTGGTATCTCAATTCTTTGGGAAACAACATAATTTGTAAGCCCCTTTTCTCCAGAATAATCCATAAGAGCTGGTAGATTTCTTCTGAAGCCAATCCAAGTTAGAAGGAGAGTAGTTGTGTTATCAATGTAGAGAAACATAGGCAGCTGCCTATTATTCAGTTTAGGGGGATGGATTCTACGTTAGTTAAAGTGGTAAGCATTCTGGATTGAGATATCTGCTACCACACCTAACTTGTATAATTATTATTTTTTTTGCAGCATCGTAATTAGGCAAAATAACCTCTGATCTAAAAAGGGATGAAACAACTTTCATTAACGTCTTTTCCTAGGAATAGTGTCAAAGGCTGATTTAAATAAAAAAGGCAACATAAAGAGAACAGGTATAAACATGCTAGAAATTATAAAACAGCATACTGATCTATTGTTCACCTATCCTCCCTAAAGCCTGCTTTGTCTAGAAATTTCTCCTAAGCAATCCAGAAATTTATACAACAGAAAGCACACATATACTTTATACAGAATATTTGGAAATTAATTGGACAATAAGTTTAGAAATCCTTCCTTTCAAAGTAAGACGATAAAATTCCAGTCTTGAGCATTTGTACTGGATTATAAATGTTTCAGTAAAACTAATTGAGTAGATTACCTATTCACACTACTTTTTAACATTTCAGCATGCATTAGGTTACTGCAAATGGTTTCCAATTTTTTAATTGATTCATTTAACAATTTCCAAATAGGAGACTTGTGCCCACTGTCTGGAAATGTAGGTTACGCAGATCCTCAAATTTTTAACCGAAATACTATGAAAAATGTGCTGCCCACAGATAAGCCTATCCACATGTTTCATGGTATTTTGATTTTTAAAATTGAAGGTCTGCTTACCCACAGATAGGCTTACCTGAACTACATTAGGAAATACTTTTAAAAAGTATTATTGCACATATGCATGGTTAAGTTCATCTGTGAATAAGCTGAACCCAATCTTTAGTACATGTTGGTACCAAAAATTCATGGCTTACCTGCGTATATATGATATGTCTTTAATTTTATGTTAAAGAAAGCAACTCAAAAGGGAGAAAGTAAAAATGTATCATTAGAATATCACATCCAGTTAAGCCCAGAGCAGTGTTTCTCAACCTTGGCAACAAAATCTGTACGTCTTAAAGTTGCCACGGTTGAAAAACACTGCCCCAGAGGCTAGCACTAAGGACTCACATGATTCCAGTTGTACAGTTGGGGAGTGCAGGTTATTTGATTTTGACCTATTCCAGACCAGACATGCACATGCACACTGGGAAATAATCGCAAGGAGCCTGACTTAGATCTTAGTGAATACAGGCAAGGCATACAGTATGTACAAGTGAGACCCACCTTGGTGTAGTGGTTAAAGTATCAGGCTACAAACCGTGACACCATGAATTCTAGAAAGTCAGCTTGATGACCTTGGACCAGTCACTCACTCTCAGCCCTAGGATGCAGGCAATGGCAAACCACCTCTGAAATCTAGCCAAGAAAACTGCAGGGATTTGCCCAGGCAGTTGCCAGAAGCCAATACTGGAACACACACATACATACACACACTTTTACACTTTCCACCAGAAGATGGTGTTCTGAGAGGAAGTACTCGATACGACTCGCAATGGCAGGGGGTAGAGGGAGAGATTGGGGGGGGGGTTGAATCAAAGCCAAAGCCTCCCGCTGCTTCGGGGCGCAAAACGGTGCTGCCCGAAAATACAAACTATCTCCAACACAGATGGAGAGGATTAACGTCTGGAGATCGTAGATGATTTTGAGGCTAAGGCCTGAAAAAAGAATCAACTGTTTTCAAACCTGCTGAATAATTCTCCTGTTTCGGCCAAGGAAGAACAAAAAGCACTGCTATCCTCAACAAGGCTGAGCCAAAACTGGGAACGCTGGGGAGGAGTCCTGTGGAGGAGGAGGAGCATTCCGCAAATTAGCCCAGCCTAGACAAGCAGAGACTGAAGCACCTCCCCACTACTTGATGCTCTGAACAGCTCATGGGAGAACAGAAGCATAGCCAGGTCATCATGCAGAAGTTCAAAAGTACACTGCCAGATGGGACAGATTCCAAGGAGTATACTTCTTACAGGCAACAAGCTCAGGGGGTAAATTGTCAGTGCCAACAGATATTGTAGATCAGACCAAGAAATCAACTCCACATTACTTCTAAGAATGGCTATGGTAACTTGAATGGCGATGATAATTTGAATCCTGCAAATTTGGTTATGGGTTATCTCCTTCTTTCTTTATACTCACTTGAATTAGGAGGACATTATCTGAGAATGTCCTTCATGCTTTCACTGTTTAGGCTTAAACATATTTCCTCCTAATGTCCTTGGTAATGGAACTCTACTTTCTCTGTCAAAGCTATCCTCTTCATTCTTTATATAAATTGCAAGCAGAGTGATTGTCCCCAGTGGACAACTGCTGGGCAGCAACAGCTTTTAAATACAGTTTGCACCAAATGCAGGCATTCAATGGTGAGAACACCCTTGCCATGTAAGAAGCCATACAAATCTCCCCAGTTCTGTTCTGCACTCAGCCAATATGCTTTAGAGCTGCAAGGAGCTCATTGTCAGCCCTCCCAGTAAACTAGACAGGAAACATAACAAGATAAGTTAAATTTGCTTTAGTACTTTAGTCTAAGGATACTTTAACAGAAACTTACAAGTCTGAAACTACAAATCTCCCCATCACTTCTAACAGACTGATCAATCAAGCAGCCTGGATCCAGCCTCTCATCTTTTGCTGCCTCCAGGTGGCTTGAATGTACCTCAGCCATATCAGCCTCATGTACCTCATTGCTAGGCTCAACCTGAGGCTCCCCCAAATGTATGTATGTATGTATGTATACTTAAGTATTGAATACATGTACAGTGGGGCATCTGGGTATCATTAGTTTTGATACGTAATAATAGTGATAATATTGATAACATTAGTTACATTAATAATACATTGTTATAATAATATTATAAATATTAAAATTGAAGTTATTGACATGTTAGTGTCAATTTGCTCCACCATATATATAATCCTTCACCATTTAATTATTCAATATTTGAATATACAATACTAATAACAATAGTAATATTATTTAAGTATATGTAATAAAATCATCTTTCAATTTCTAATCTTTAAATTTACATATTAATTTTAAAATATTATATCAGAATATACATAATAATATTTTTATCTCCCAAATTTATGTTGGGAGTTAATGTATTATAAAATATATGCACTGCTTAAAGAATAAGTCATTTATTAAAATATAAATGTCTCTGCAAAAAAAAATTAAGTGGTTGAAAATAGTGATGCTACTAGATACATTCTCAAGTATAATATGTGAGAATAACCTTGAGAGAAAAAGGGAAGAGATATTAGGAAATGATTAAACAGAAGACAGGGAATTTTCATAATACCTTAATGGTGAGATGAAGAAACTTAGGAAGAACCTGTGAAATTTTAATAAAATTATTCTAAAAAAAGATGAACTTGACCAAACATGAGTGTGAATGCTTTTAAGGCCTAACTTGTGACAGTAAAAGTGACCAAGTCTCATTACTACTGTATTAATGGTTTTGACCTTCAAATCTCTACATAGGGAAAGAGGTGTTACTTGAGGAAATTTCTCTCTCCCCAATTTCATCTGCATGTCCCACTTGATGTAGCAAAGTTTAGCAAAGTTTATTATCTTTAGACATTTTTCGAAGACGCCTACTTGTCTATCTTTTATCTATTTATCTAAAAATACATTTAAAAGGTAATTGTAGAACTACAGCTTACCTAATATAATTTTAATTCATACATGCATCAACTAACAAAACAATATAGTCCCAATATGTCCTAAGTACATGCAGGAAGAAAAGAAAGCCTGAATATGTTCTTGCAGAATGATTACCCATATCTAGTGTTTGAAAATTTAATTCTGGGTAGAGTAAAAAACAGAAGGCAGACTTTTTTTTTTCATCATGGGAGAAATAAGATATAAGTCCCTGACTAGAAATTGTCATAGTTAGAACAGTTATTGGATGGTTGTATTAAGAAAGCCATGTGGGTTTGAATGAAGATCTATGCTAAATCCCGATAAACCTCCACTTCACAGATGGAACATAGCCAAAGAAAAAGCTACACTAAGATAATTTTTGGTCAACACGGGAGTCTACCCAGGAAAGCAGTGTCATTGTATTTACATTTATATCTTTATCTCAATTTACACTAAAACACACCAGATTAGAAGAAAATTCACTATGATTTTTTAAACTGGATGGCTTAGACTACAAGCCCCTAACAAGTTGAATGTGTTGAATGTTTGAATAAATTAGAAGACATAGCTGTCTACTTAGCTACATTCAATTTCCAGATATCTAGAATATATTTTAGGGAATTACATCTTAATTTCAGGAAGAACACTACTAAGTTTCTTTGCTTATATAGTGGGACATGAAATGCATAGTTAAAAAAATAACCCTGCAGTGCTTACCTTTCCACAACCAAACTGATTGCTTGAGTAACATCTGGGTTTGCAACCTGGAGACGTTTCCATAAAGACCACACAAATTCTTTATCAGCCTTAATAAAACAAAACATGAAAAAAAATTGAAGATGGTAACAAACCAGTTTTAGATGGCATTCACTACTCCTGATTGTGATATACTCCTGGATTGCTTTTGCCAGTGGTAAGGCTGAAATAAAAATAATAACAACAATGATGATGATAATGATGTATCACAAATACCAGTGACTGGTGCTAATGGTTGATACAGGTTGCTGCCAGCATTCTAGATACTTGGTTGATACCTAGAATGCTGGCAGAAACCCGTATCAACCATTAGCACCAGTCACTAGTATTTGTAATATATTTTTAAATGTTCAGTTGACTGAGTTTCATGTTTAATGAATAAAAGAGATAATAATAATAGAAAATAGTATTGTCTTCTCATGAGATTCTTGGCTACCCAAAATATGAAAAAGCTATTTGGAGTTTTCAAGGTTGAATCTTGTTCTAATACTTCCTCATATCCACATATATATGTTGGGAAAATCATTGGGAGATGTGTCTAAAGTTTTAGGATTAATTACCAAACAATTACTGAATAATATCTAAATGGTTTTAATGAAACAAAAATGCTAGAATAGTCTATTAAGTATTATTTTGATTATCAAAATATATGATTTATTGTCATCTGATTAAGAAGTTCTAAAGTATTTTAATTTTTGCATATATTTTATAAAATATTTCACACTATTAAGTCTTAATAGCATATCTTGAAACTTGTTCTTAGATTCTACTAATATAATCTGAAATAAAATTGCACTTCTAGTCTGAAATTGAATGCAGAGCAACCCCTAGAATATATCAATCTTCAAAGTACCCAAGGACTACTCAGCCTACCAAGTGCATGTTAACAGAACAGAAAGGTCATCGGAAGTCTGTCTTGAGCAGTTAAAAATATATCTGTATAGATGTCATTTGGAAGTTCCCCCAAATTTTCTTATTAAAAACAAAATTACTCACTCTAGCACTGCATGTCAAAAACAGAATCTGCTCACTGTGGGAACGTGTATGAAAAATGGAAAAAGACAGGTATAAAACATAAAATTTAGAATGGTTTGACAACTATATTGAAAGTGAGATGCTCTTCCCACTACTGCACAGCAAAGCATCTGCAATGATTGCAGGTCAAGTTTCATACCGAAAGAGACCATTTTGAAAGAGAGAAACAATGGAATAGTCTTTCATTCAACAGTGAAAATAATTATACCTCATCACCATCGTGTTGACATGTGGCACTAAAGTACAACTAAGCACCTGTGTCTTGTTAATACTAAATATGGTTCTGCCATCATCATGGGAAGAGAATAGATTCTGTGTCATATTAAAAGGTATGCTCTCTCAAAATAATCTAAATATTTTGTTCATAATGTGTAGACACTAATTTTGTAATAATACGGCCATTCAGACATCAGCAGTTGAGCCTTTCCCTGGAAAGTTTTGAGCAGATTCTCAACATAGACTATTTCTGATGGCTCACTTTATAAAATAATATTGAGGATAACCATTACTTTCTCAATTTAAAAGATTTACAGCGTTTAAGTACTAGAATAATCAACTGACACAAATACACTTTATAGGAATCACTAGTTTGAGTGCGTTCCCCTTGGAGCAGAGTAATTCTGCTACATATAATCATGCCAGATATAAAGATACTATAGATTGATTATTGACTGTAAAAGGTGAAATGCCAGGGAAAGGAAATGAGACACAGAAAGATATTTCTTTTTTAAGGTATATATTAAATTCACACAAATTTTCTATTCTTCATGCATGTCTCTACCTCTGCACGTTGTTTTGGGACTATTAGTTAAATCTAGCTAAAAACTGAAACCCTACATTATAAGGGATGGGGGTGGGGTGGGATATTCTGATTCATAAAGGATTTGCTACAAAAGATCCAGCAAATGGTATGTGCATATAAAATATGATTAAAATATATTTATCCACTGTTCTGGGCTTGGTAAGGATAGATCTGATAAAAAGAAACAAATGCATAAATAACTACCAGTATTATTAATTGGAGGGCACAAACATGACCAGGAAGAGAGGCCTTGAAGAACATCATATATGAGCTGGAACATTGTGTTTACTTGTTCACACAGGTAAAGGTAATAGATTTCTAAAATTGAGTGCAGATCAAAAATATACTGTATTTAAATATGCGTATTACTAATTTTCTGCAAAGAGACACTAGAAAAATCTGAAGCATTATTTGATGTTCTTCTAGTTCTGTTTCTAGATGAGCTGTTGTATCAGGAAAAACAGAATATTGATACCACTTTCTAAACTCGGGACCAGAAGAGATTATTTAAGTTTCTCTCCTGCTTGGTCTGATAATTGTAATGCCTCATGAGGCCATTCACATATAGAAACACCTGCTACTACTTCTCCAATTTTCTTAAGAGTTCAAAACATACTTCGACCTTAATCTTCTTTAAATCGTAGCTGACAAAAACCTTAAGAACAGAGTAACAGCATGGAGGCCTTAGGCAAAATCTTACTGCCCAGTTCCAAGACATATCTCATGCACACCCAAAATATACTAAAGCAATATCGCCAAGTGATATCTAAGGAACTCTAAGAATATAAGCCAAGGATTGAACCCTATGAAATCCAGATATAATTCCAGGTGTTCAAGAAAGCAAACGGGTAAGGAATCTCTCGGAAAAATCCTAATGAATAAAATATTACAGTAGGAGAACTTACCCAGGCTTGGTCAAATAAGCAAAGTTTCCCACTCAGCTATTGATTAAGTAGTTGTATATGCTGTAGATTAATTTAAAAATATGATACAGAACTTGTAAAAAATTAAACCAGTTTTTATGGTAGAAGATAGAACATTGTTCAAATACAATGCTTATAAAGTAACAAATTGTTAAAGATTCCTCAAAATTATCTGATAATCTTTCAGCTATTAATAAACTAAAAACAAGTATATATGTATGCATATAAGTATATATTCACTCTACCCAAATTGAAGTTATTGTAATTTGCCTTTCTGTCTAAACTAGCTGCTGAGGTTTGTACATACATATACAAAGAAAAAATGAAGGACATATGACACTGAAGTGAACTGGTCTATATTAAAATATTATGTTTAATAGAATGCTGTGAGCATGTAAGAAGGAAGTGCAGTGGCTTAATAGTCTCAGCTCTGGCAATTCAAGTCCTAGTTCTGCATGGTGGAGTGAGCTTCCACCACTTGCCTCAGCTTCTGTCCACCTTGCAGTTTCACAGCACATTCTATGTGAGTAGATAAAATAGGTACCACTTTGATGGGGAAACAAGCTGTACTCTGTGCAGGCAGTCAGATTCCTGATGGCTCTGAACTTTCCTGTTTGCAGCGCCCACTTGCAGGGCAGTTCCAAGAATGGAGGAGGATTTGGGTGACACTGCAGAAAGAGCCACTCGTCTTTCTCTCTGGTGCAAAGCCAACTCACCCTCCTATGGCGCACCTTGGGAAACACATAAATGTTTCCTATAACAGGGCTAGTATCTTGGCAAGCAAACAACTACTCTGCAACAGCATTGTTGTTTCCTGGCTACTGTAACAATGCCATACTACAACAGCATGTAAGAAATAATACTGGACTTTGGTTGTATTAAACATGTATCAAAACTGAATAGGATTGCCTTTAGCATTAGAACAGATGCTACATGTGACACTAAATCACCAAAGTATACAATATCTTCTCAATCTTACTAGAAGTGACTATGTGAAAGATTTGACTCACATAAACCATAAAGCTAGTCCTTAACTTACAACCATAATTGGCCCATAATTAAGGTTCCACATTGTTGAAGTTACAGTCAAGGCATCACATGACTGAATCTGATTTTTTTCCTGAAGTCACTTTACTGTAAATTCATAGGAATCCATTAGTTAGCTATTGCTCCAGTGAAGACCAGTAAACACACCAGCAAAATATTGGGGAAAAATGCAGTATGTTCTTATTTAAATATCCAGAAATGAATTAGAATGAAAATCTACTTAGAAAAAGGTCTGCTTGTTTCAAACATACAGTTTAAGCATACATTTATTCTTGTGTACAGACAAGACAAGAATGAAAATCTAAAAGCACAGCTGACTTGATTGTTTATAATGAAAGATCGAGAAAATTAGTGAAGGATATATGAGTAAGAGTAATAAGAAATTCTGCATGAGAGATGGACCATTGTTTAGCAGTGTTAAGAGTAGATGTTGGGAAAAATGAACCTCAAAGAAAGTGAAAATACAATAAAGAATGAAAGTACATTGGCAGCAAAAAAGAAAAAAAAATATGAGTCCTATATGAAAAAGGTTTTAAAATACATTAATTTCACAAAAGAATTAATGGAAAGTGGCTGAAAGGAAAGACGATATAAAGTTGCTTGAATCACAGTAAAAAGAATTGTGTTACAAAGTGCCACAGAAATTTGGGGAGTTAGATGGGAAATACGAAAAAGGATGCTTGGTAGAAGGATGAAGTAAAAGAGACTGTAGATGGGGGGAAAGATGAAGATTGCTGCAAAGTGATGTAATATATTTGGTATAGAAAAGGGAAAAAAGCGCCACAACTAATGTATTGATAAAAATAAAAATGTTTTCAAATTGGATGAAAAAGGCTAAACACAAGAGCCTCCGACTGAAACAATCCACTTAATAAACTATTTGGGTTATTTCAGATGAATGAATGGATTATTTTAGAGAAGTGTAAAGTAATTACAACGATATGTGAAAATTTTAAATGACTATTCAGAGATGTATCAATGAGAATAACTTATTATATACTTAGTAAGAAAATAAGAGAAATGTAGGCTGAGAACGTGCCAAGAGTTTCCATGAAAAATAATTTTGAAAATTTAGATTTGCAGTAGATTAAAAATGCATTGAGGAGCATACACCTAAAATTAATTAAAAGCTGTGTTTGACAATAAAAATGAAATTAACAATTAACATACATATGGAAAAAAATTTAAAGCAAATAGATGAATTGATATACCATTAAAAAGATTATGCAAGGCTGTTTGGATTAAACTCAGTAGAAGGTAGCTAGACATGGAATTTAGCACAACTAGAAAAGGATTTTTATTCTGCAGCACAATACTGCTACTTAAAAACATCTGATTGTCCTCTGCCCATAAGGGAAATGTCCTTTTGTAATTTAACTACAACATTTCTTTTTCACACCTTTCTTACAGTGTACCACAACTTGATCAAACAGCTCCTTTAATTTCTGTTAGTGTGCTTTGCTTTTCTCAGGTTTAGTGCTAGATGTTAATTGGCCACTGACATAATCACATTTCTATTTACAATTTATTTCCTAAACAAAGGAGGAAATATTATGGCACATACATGTTACTATGCTGAGTCAAAGTGCATCAAATTCAAGATGAATGACCAGTGACAATCTGCCCAATTGTTTCTATCCTTCCTATTTGATCCAGTAAGAGGGGCCTGCTCTGGGTATTGTCAGTTAAGTATTGGCTGTTTGTATAGCTTTTCCTGTTTGCTGTGTGTTTTAATTTTTGAATGTGTATTTGTTTTTGTTTTATTTACTTTTCATACTGTATGTATGTAGCATGTTGCTTATATTAAAAGACAATAGCTTGGTGTATATGCATTTGTATCTTTGGTCCATTTCAATTCCCATTAATGAAACAATTTATGCTGAGTTCCTGCATAGAGAATAAAAATTCTTTTAAATATATTTAAGAATAAATTGACATTGTTCCAAATCTCTTAGATTTGGTCTTAAAAGTCTTAAAATCTAATCATTAATATATCCCTATTATGTCATAGAATAAAGTGCAGAACAAACTGAATACTTTAGAAGTAAAGCTATGCAACATAGCAACAGGATTCTATAATTTGGTCTGACTATTTTTGTTTTCCACTTCCCTGTCCACAAAATTGGCAAATGTCTCAAAGTAAAAAATGTTGATATAATTTAGTTAATGCAAACATTTCATTTCATAAAAAACTAAGTCATGATTTGTATCTTTTGACATATTTTCTTATTAGAAAAATACATCTTGCAGAAGTTGATAAGAGTTCGCTGAAATGGCAAAATTAACTATTTTAATTAAAGAAAAGAATATAAGTACTTTTATTTCCATATGGAGACCGCTTCTGAACTTTGTGCTTGAAGTGGAAAAGAATGAAACTTTGATTTTGGATTTTACCAAGTAGACTGATATCTTTATAGAAATAGCTTGTTCATCTTATGAAAAAACAAGTTGTGATTTGATGTTAATGCCTTATATTACTGCAACAGAGAGTCGAAAGTCAGTGGTTTTTCTTCTTATCCTCCCTTATTTCTCTTCCTCTCTTCCTCCCCATTGTTTTCCTATTTACTTTCATTTTTTGTATCTTATTTTATAACCCAACAAAAATGTAACTATGATATTCTATTTTGAAACTGTGTATTTAGTAGTATGTCCGAACTTGAATCTGTAATTAAATTTATTCACACAGTATTTGGAAAAGTCATATTAATAAAATTTAGCTTATTTTATTAATCCATTAAAAAAAATCAATGATCTGAACCATTTCCAGGTTCAGGTATAGCAATAAATCATAGATAGTTAAAAACTGAATTTCAGCTTCCTCACTGCAGTGCCAAAGACAAGATATTATAGAAAACAGGGAAGAGCCATACATACATTAATGTTTAAAGGAAACATATCTCCAGTTTCATGCGGCATCCACACAAATGTTTTGTGGCTTAAAGATTGCCTTTCAATCTGGTAGAACAATCACTAAAATCAACAGCATGGTTTGCATCCAGTTTGAAGTGGGAAACACAAGAATATAAGCTCTGGAATGGATATAACACAGATTTAAAAAAGCAGAAAAACCCAACTTATTACCCAAGCCTAAAGAAAAATCTCAGAAATTGTTAAGTTCCACCAACATGTTTGTAACATGGAACCAACCATTTTGCAGCATTAATCCCCCTCCCCGTAAAAGTACTCATCCCTGTAATAGGATTCTAGTAAGTACCATGTCCAACCACAGCTTTAATCAAGCATTACTTGATCCTGAGGAAAAAAAGTATAAATGCTAGTCTCAATCTCTGGCTCTCTCCCTCCCTTTTGTCACAGAACTACCACATAAAGGATGCACAAATTCAGGTCATTTATAGAGGGCAGCAAAACAATATAAAAGGATCTAGGGGTCATCTCAGTTGGTTCACCCCATATAGCCTGTGTCCCCTCAGTAACTAGCGAGTTTATATTATTATCTAAACATAATTATATGTATATGTATTTACTGAAG
Source organism: Bungarus multicinctus (assembly GCA_023653725.1). Classification (NCBI taxonomy): domain Eukaryota; kingdom Metazoa; phylum Chordata; class Lepidosauria; order Squamata; family Elapidae; genus Bungarus; species Bungarus multicinctus. The sequence goes on from CM042834.1 coordinate 197,999,308, forward strand.
AAACTATAGTATCACTGCACTGAGGTCATTGTTGTTTGTATCTGATTTGTACCATATCTTTTAAAGCCTCCAGTTGCAATTATGGACCATCAAGGACTAGAAAACCCCTAAGATGGAGAAGGAGAGGAGAGGGAGAAAATAGTCTATTAAAGGATTCATGCTTTTACATTTTACTCTGATCTGACTTGGCACTGAAAGGCAGAATACACTATGTTAAGCTGTGTCTGAATATGTAGATTAAATTATATGAGTGAAAAACTTGGCAGGTTCAACTTTGTGCAGAAGTAGAATTTGCTTAGAATGAGCAGAATGAATCAAATGAATGAAGAAATTGGCAGCCTACTTGACCAAGATTTTGTCAATCATTTGAATGGAAGGGATTTAAAAGTACTGTGCTTAGCCGTATGGATGTACAAAAGTTTGGCTGTTGGAGGTTCAGTTTATAATTGCTTGCTTTGATCAGCCACATTGGTAAAATAGAAGTATGGTGATATCATCAATATATTCAAGCATCCAATTCTGGGGCATCTAGCTGGAATATTGTATTAGAAGTAAACAAAACAGTATTTGGTGTTTGGTGGAGGTTTGATACTATGAATTGTCTACCCTTGCTAAACAGAAAGCCTAGTTCAAAAAAATAAATCTATCAATTCATTGATAATATGAATGCAGAAATGTTAAATTAAGCCTATCCTCTGAATGTTTTGTAAAGAGAAATTAATTCTGTAAATCTGAGCGCCTCTTTAGATATTATTATGTGCCACTGTTCCAACATAAATATGAGAGGAAGCATAAATCTTAGGTCTTTTGGATTATATTGTATACTTGTATTTCAATAAGGCATTTAAAGAAGTAGATCACAACCTACATCTTTGTAAGCTAGAAAAATGTAGACAACATCACCACCAGATAGTTTCGAAATTGGCTGATAAACTGCATTCTACATGGAATCCTTAATGGAACTACATTTTCATTGAGGGAAGTAAGCATGGGGTACCACAAAGTTCTGTCCTAGGCCCAGTACACTTCAATATCTTCATAAAAGATTTAGATGAGGGAATAGAAGAGGAACTCATCAAATTTGCAGATGATATCAAGGTGGTAGGAATAGCCACAGAAGAGAAGCTCAATATCCAGAAGGATCCTGATAGATTTGAATATTGTGCCCTATACAGTATAACAAAATGAAATTCAACACAGATAAAAGATTTTACTTAGACAAGAAAAACAACTGTATAGGTACAGATTAGGTAAAACTTGGCTTAATGCCAGTAACTGTGAGAAGGATCTTGGAGTCATAGTGGACAATCACTTAAATTAGACTATAAAATATCTATTTTAGGACTCAAAATTTAATTAAGCAGATCAAAAGAATGTGATCTTTTAAAATGTTACTGTGTAGTTTGACATTGTCTAATCCAGCATTTGTTTATTCCAGTTTTTCCCCCATACAAGTACTCATATATTTGATAATTCCTAGTCATAATGCTGACTACTTTTCTAAATGTCTCTACTTCCACCACACCAATGAGGGAGACTACACTTTCAAACATAACAGATGTTAAGAAAAAACTAAATCATGGTTTCCTACATAATCATTCATTAGTATGCTTATGAGGAAAAAGGACCAATTCCAGACATATTCCTTTTCTCAAATAGGGAATTTATGCTGTCAGTTTGTCATGAACAACCAATGTAACTTACATGAGGGAAGCACCCTACTAAAAACATTTATGAGCTAATGTTGTCTGTGACTGTATTTACAATTTGGTGCTGAATTGCTTCAAATCAGTATTTTCTGAAGGTAATACTGGAAAATATTATCAGCCTCAAAATAGTATCTTATGGAAGAGCGTCTGATAAACCATATTACAATGAAAAGATAAATGATATGGTTTTATAATTAAATTATAAATTTAATCATGAGAGCTGGATAGCATTCAACTGTTTTCCTAAAATGCTCATACAGTATATGAAATTGCTGATCTCTTAATAAAAATATGCAACTTATCACTAAAATAAATCTTCCTAGCAAAGGACTGGAAGGTAGCCAATGCAGCATCGGTTTTCTTTGGGTTTTTTTAAACAAGAGATCCAGAGGGATCCACATAATTACAGACCAGTCAGTCTAACATCTGTCCCAGATAAATTCATGGAAAACAGGGGATCCCCTAAGGATCTATATTGGTACTGGTGTGATTTAACTTATTCATAAATGATCTGGAATCAGGAGACAAATGGGTTTGTAAATGACAGGAAATATTCAGAATAACAAATGCATCCTTTCAAAGGGATTTCATCAAACTATCTGACTAATATTGAACATTAATAGATGCAAAGTTATATTAAATATTAAAAATATTGGTTAAATTGATTGTGTATACTAAAAATGTTACTGAAAAGGGAAAATTAGGTGTTAGGTTTAGAGATGGTTAGGAAAAGGACTAAAATAGCATTAACACTGCCTGGTGCTGGCAAGATAAAAGTGCATCAGAAATACTTATTTAAAATAAAAATAATTTTGGTACATAATATCAATTTTGTTAGGTAAATAAAACTATTATTTCATAGTATTATAATTTCAAATCAATCTATTTAATTGGAAACAGATTCAGAACAGGTAAAAATTACATTTACAGAATCAGTGAAACATTGTTCTGATTTTTTTTTTAAATCAGATATGATATATTATTAACTTTCGGTCTTAGAATTTCCAAGTTTAGAAGCCATTTCTGATCTGTCTGCCATTATTAGCCTAGGCATCAAACTATGTTTTAGTTACATCTACATCTTTGTATCAATACATCTCTATACAGCATCTTTATATGTTTTCCACCTTGAGTTATTTATAAAAATAATATAGGTGGAATATAAATAAAAATGTGTTTGTGTCTGTATGGGTATATACACTTAACAAAGGACAATTGCATCTGTCTGACCACTGACATAATATTACACAAGTAGTTTTTTGTCTAGAATCAATAAACTACATTTTAGAACTTCATACAACCAGACAACTAAATAGCAGACAGCCAAGATTTTCACACAAGATTTTCATTACTGAAGTTAAGCATGAGATATTTATCATAGCTGTTTAATCCTTGGTCTCCAAAGTCCTTGTCAGGCACGTAAAAGCAAGATAATTAAACTTTTTTTTCAAATCAGACTAATACAGAAAAAAATGTAGCTAACATACCAAACATAAATGTGCAAAAATATTTCTGTGATTAGTATCATCTTCAAATCCAAAGAAAGCATAGAATTGCAGAACATACACTTGATCTTTCTGGAAGAATAGATCTTTCATCTTAGATTTGAAGAACACATTTTCACTCCAAAAACAATTATTCTATTGAGCAATCATTGGTATTCAGATTTTTCATGTCGGTTGTCAAACACCTGACTGAAAAATATAGGGGAAGAGCAGGGATGGGTATAACTACCGGTTCTGTCGCTCTTCGTCGTGCGCGAGTGCAATTTACGACCTACTGAACTGCCCAGACAGCTGAGCAGTGCTTTTTTTCCTGCTTTTTCAACCGCAGCTGTGTCGTGCAAAGCAGCTACGATTGAAAATGCAAGAAATAAAGATCAGGTAAGAGCAGGTGGGCCAAAACAGCAACAAACATAGAACCGGTTCTATGTATGCTCTCTGTTTGCTGCTCTTCAGAGCAACCGGTTCTACAGAAGTGGACAGAATCGGTAGAATCCCACCCCTGGGGAGGTGTTCAATTTAAGATTTTTACAAAACCCAGGCAACACGTTTTAGCATTTAACACTTTTTTTACTTTGTTATTATATCCTGAGAGTAGCACATCTGATAGTGTGACATCAATCAAGTATATAGGTCAAGGACTATCTGTATTAAAAAAAGCAAGACAGCTTTCTACTTATTACAAATTCTGTGGTGAAAAAAAGTACTTGCATAAGCACGATGCATTTGTGCCATTTTCATAAGACAGCAAAGATTTCAGTGTTTTCCTTGGTTACTAGACTCCTTCAGCTGGTTGGCCTGTATTTGACCAGTCTTGTTAACTGGCAGGACACCAGCCAGTCTTTAACTGGCAGGCCTTTTCTTGATCAATCTCATTAACTCTCAAGGCCTAGGAATATAGTAGATTACCAGAATTCATTTATACTCATATGGATTAGATAAAAAAGGAAGAAACTGGTTGCTCTTATCTAGGGGAATAGAGCAAGTTTAAAAATTTTACAACTGGAAAAATTTTTTTAGTGCTTTGTGAATGTCCTGTCCTAGAAACCCCCAATATCAAAATCTTATTAGAATGAATTCTATGTTCAAGGGTTTAATTATTTTGTAAAAAGTGGCAATGCATGAACTAATCACAAACTACAATATTGTGAGCAAGTCAAATACTTATACAAAATATTCTGAAGTAAAAAAATGAAAACTGTATTGCTTTTTAAAATTTTGGGATTTTATAAAAAAAGAAAGGTAACAATATTGAATATCTAGCATCATGATCAGTATTTACATATGTTTAAGCCTCAGTTTATGCATCAGCCTAAAAAATAATATTTGATTCTGGCTTGTGTATGTATTCCTTTTTCCAAACTTTTTTGGGGAAAATGCATCCTGTGTCCTATTTGCCAAATGGAAAAGGAGCGGAATATTTTTCTGCACGATAGGGAAATATCCTGTCTTCTGGAACAGCTTGCCTCCTGAGATCCACACCCATCCTTTTGGCCCTTCGAAGAGGGCCTGAAGATCTGACTCTGCCAATAGGCCTGGGATCCCGATGGGACATGTCGTGTCATACCAAAAATGATTAATGGACTAAAAGAAGATTCTACCTCTATCCCATGTGTCCCTTGCTTCCTTTCTCGTCACCTTTGTAAATTTTAAGGTTAATTTTAATGCTAATATTTATTATTGTAGTATTTTAATGTTTTATTCTTTTCTTGTTATAAGCCATGTAGACTTGCAGACAACTCATAAAACATTTTGTATACACATTTATAGTTGACAACAGAAAGAAGTGGGGGGGGGAGTTTCAAAGAGCAGGCAGCAGTGTGGAATCGAAAGTACATTCCATTCATTATTTTCTTCAGAGACTGATTAGGTGACTGAAGTTTCTGCTGTGCAAAAATCTAATTGGAGAGCATGATTGATGACTCTTGGCTATGGACGTGTTTCGTTGGATGATACATCCAGAGGGGTGGGGGGGAAAGCAAGATCAAGGGTGACAGTGAATTACGTATCTCAGTCAGCTACGCCCAGGCAAATGGCGGACATAGAATGTTAACTTCTAATGAATCCTTTTTAGTTTTGGGAGTGTGGCTCGAGGCTCATGATTTAATTGGAGTAACTCCCGGAATCCTGACACTTGCCCCATAGCAAGATGAGTGGCATGTAAATTTCATAATGAATTATTATAAGAAACTTCACTTTTTATTACATTGTAACCATGTATTAGAAACACTTTGGAATATTGTTATCTTACTTTGTTGAATAACTACAATTTACCAGTTTACATAATACATTAAGATAAAATATAAGCATATTATTTATTCAACTAAGTAATATCCTGCTTTGATTATTTTTATAAATAACTCAAAGTGGTGAACATATCTAATACTGCTTCCTCTGATTTTCCCCACACCAACCCTAGGCGGTGAGTTGGGATAAGAATTTAGCCTGATGCATAAACTAAAGATTAAACATATGCAACCTATAGCCATGCTACTAGATAACAGCAATATAACCTATTCCTAATTGTTTTGAAATTTCAGCATGACATTCCCTTGGATGAACTTTGGGCCAATGAACTTGTTAGTGTAATTCTACTATAATCTATCTCATGGTATTCTAAAATGTGCAAGAAAGTGAGATACCAGTGTACTTCTTTGAATTTCTTGGGAAAAGGGGCAAATAAAAAAAGAGATATAAGTATTCTAGAGTATAATTGCTATTTTAAAACTTTCCTGTTCACACAGGTATGATCCAATTTCACCATTATTATGCGCAGGTGATGCCCTTCTATCAATTATTTAGAATCTTAGAAATAGTCACTTCCAAGTTGTGGAATTCACTCCCTGAGGAGTTGCATTAGACACTATTTCTCTCTACCTTTAGAAGAGCTTTTTTTGTCAAGCTTTTATCATGTTAATGAATTCCAACATTAATTTAAATTTATTATTCAAACTCACTATATATTAGTTATTGTCAATTGTATATCATATTTGAAAGGAAAGGAGGAGCACTGATGGAATAAATAAATATGAATTGAACTCTTTATTTGTGTTTGCCAAACCTCAATGGTGCCAACCTAAATACACCTTTAACATTTTTTCTTCAAGTGAAATCTATTGGATCCAAGATAGAAAATACAAATTAGAATTGTATCATTTCACTGATTATTGTGAGAATGTGTACATACTTTTGGAATTTGTCTTTCCATCTGGCAGAGCTTAGCAAACCAGTTTTGCTGGCAGAAGCTTAATGGGGGGGCATAATTCCCCCCTATTTGGAGGATTGTGTCGAAGGCTGAGATGGAATGAATTCAGAGAAGGGCTATCAAGATGGTCAGGGATCTAGAAACCAGGGCATATGAGGAAAAGCTAAAGGACCCTATATGCTTAGCTTTCAAAAAAGTTGACTGGGTGAGTATCATAGTAATCTTCAAATATCTAAGGGACAGGAATGGCTTTATTGTTTAAAGCCAGAAGGCAGGACCAGAACCAGTAGATTAAATGACAAGCTAAATGGTTCAACTTAACTCTGAAATTATTTGTTGTTTATGTATTGACTTCCTCACTGAAGTCAATATGTCAATATGAAGCAAAATTTTGTAATTGCTACCAGCATTAGAAGGTTCTAGGTTGGATTCCTATGCCGATCAAGGCCATGGAACTTCTATTTACCGATTTTCTTAATATTTTTTTAATCTAATCCTATCTTTATAGAGAGCAGCTAGAACACCTTCGTTAACTTTCTGTAAACTGCTTGCTCTTTTTTATTTTATTTATTAATTCGGTATTGCTGCCCATATCACAAAAAGTGACTCTGAGCAGCATCATGGGCAAAGTTAAAAGCCAGAAGGACTACCAGACAAAGCAGTAGGGTTTTCTCTCTCTTTAGAGACTAGATGGCTCTACGTCAGAGATGGCTCTCTTGGAGCCTGACTTGCTTGTGTCAGAAACCGACTCTTTTGAGGGGTTCACCATTGTGTTGCGGTGGGGGGAGATCTATAATAGCCATCAATGCTAAAACTGTCAAGGCAAGCAGGTCCCCCTATCCAGAATAGGAATATTAATATTAATATACTATATATTTATAGTAATCTTGATTTTATTTGTGTGTATATGATTAATATATATTAAATTAACACACACATATGTATAAAATTTGTAATATTAATACTGAGTAACAAATATTAATATTTACTATTCGGTATTAATATTATACAATAGTAGTATCACAATAGTAATACATACATGTCTGTCAATGTGGCTTCATCTTCCTAGGCTCCTTAGTATATCATTATTACTCAGTATTTATACATAATATATGTATAAATACTGAGTAATATTGATATACTAAGGAGCCTAGGAAGATGAAGCCACACTGACAGACACCTAGATACCTAACGGGGAAGCATTTAGTATTTATCTGGAGTTTCATAACTGGAAGTCAGGCTTATGAATGTCTCCCCTTTCTTCCTCGTTGTCCCCCGGGAGCCGCGTGTAGCCAAGTTTCTGGTCCTCCTCTCGGGCAGGGTCTCCATCCTTCCCCCTGGTCGGTACCAACCTGGCACTGGTTCAGCTCCTCGGTCAGGCTCTTGACTTCTTCCTCCAGCACAAAGATCCGGGATGCTGCCGCAGAAGCCGGATCCTTGCGTTTGGAAGAAGCCATGCTTAACTTGGACCGCGCTTAGATACCCTAAAGATCACTTTTCACGCGCGTGTTTACCGACTTTCTGTGGGAACCGGGAGGGAAAGCGACTGAGGTAACTAACAACAACAGGGGGAGAAAAATAAACAAATCTCCGCAGACCGCCCGACTTAGGCGCCATAAGAAGATTACAAACGCTCCCGAGAACCAATGAAACAAAAGCTTTCCCCAAGGCACCGCCTTCTTCTTCTTCTTTTTCTAATACCCATCCCAACGTCCTCCTTCTTAAAAAAAAAAATTCAAGTAAGAACATGCGGGTGGCGCTGTGAACCACAGAAGAAAGGACGTAATGTCAGGTTGTCGGTTTAAACTAGTGAGCGGCAAAAGGCGGAAGTCAAAAAGAAGATGGAGGGGTTTGGGTTTTTTTTTTTTTTAAAGTATCTTTATAGGGCATGCGCAAAGCTTTCCCGCCTGACTGTTCCGCCGCTTTTAATTTGGGACGCGGTTTTCGTTTCGGGGACTTGTCGTTTGAAAGTTATTTGCTTGCGAATCCCGCCTTTCTCATCGGATAGTTCTCGTCTCAACCAAACGTCTGTTAAAGCAACAAACTATCGTTGCCTAAGCAAAACCATGAGTTGGCATGTTACGTCCACAACTTTAGCGGCTTGACGGTAGTCCGGATGTCATTGTGCATGGACCTTATTTTACATTAGGTCCCCAGAGCTCTAGTTGATTGACCCATTCAAAAGTCAAATTAGCCTGCTGCACTTCTACATTTTTTAAGAATAACAGGGAGTTTCAGTGATGTAGCTGAAACTATACTTCTGGTAGTTCAGAGCAATTACAGGTAGTCCTCGACTTACAACAATTTTTACACAAAGGTGCTTTTTCAGGAGGCAACTGGACTTTCTTGTTTTTTCTTTTGAATACATTTTGCTTCTCATGCAAGAAGCTTCTTCAGCTCTGACAGGATTAGTAGGGAATGTAAGAGCTGAAGAAGCTCCTTGGATGAGAAATGAAACGTCTTCAAAAGAAAAAACCAGAAAGTCCAGTTGCCTCCTGAAAAAGCATCTTTGGGACAACCATGACCTGGATGACTGAGAATCTCTACAGATTTTTAACAATTTCATGACCGAAGTTACAATGGCACTGAAAATAGTGACTTATGACCATTGTTCACACAAACATCCTCATGGTAACGTGATTTACATTTGGATGCTTGACAACTAATATTTATGACGGTTGCACCCTAGCTCCGCGAAGGGAAAACGATGCCATACGTCACGTGACTGCAACATGACACCACAAGTTTGACACCTGTATCTACACCTGTAGATCTAGTGCAGATCCATATTAACGGCATCATCTATTGATCTATTTGTTCGGTAGGCAAATTGCTAGGGGTCTAATAGCAGATCTGTGATGTTTTTCAGGTTGGCCAGCTCTAGCCTTTCAAATATGTTCATAACTACGGATTCTTCATCCTCCATATATGTCATAGTACCAATCCTAGAGGAAGACAGTCAGCTGGAGATAATTAAATGAAAGAAAGAATTCAGAATCTGCTGGCAAAAACATTTCTTCAAATTATCAGGGGAAGAAATCAGGACAGATTGGGATGTTTGTTTGCTTTTTTTCAAATAGTCAAACTAGAAGTAGGGTGAGGTTTGACCTTACACAGTGTGTGTAGGCTGTCACATAAAATTTAAAAATTTGAGAACATTACCTGACATAAAAGGGGATTGGTTGGAAAGTGGAACAAGTTAGAATTCATTCTCTCAGGGGGTGAAAAGAACACCCACCCAAAATAAAAGAACAATGCTTTTTAAACTTAGGTGTGGACTTGGAAGGGACAGCTAAGTCCACGGCCACCCAAGCTTCAAGCATCAACCAGAGGACATCAACAGTGAGATGAGGCCTTTGGGGATAGCAGCTGGGAATGTACACCCACGCATCACACCATCCAGTTCAGGGGCCTCAATACAATTCACAAAACATAAGCTTTCTCTAGTTTTGGGGACCAGAAGAGTATTTTTCACTACAAGCTATTTCTCTGTAAGCACTGAAGCTGCAAACAAGAGCCCAATTCTTATACTAGAGAAAGCCATTTTATCAGAAAAGGCCAGCTCTTCAAGGATAAGAAAAAGTTTGCCCAAAGTCTATTAGTCTATTAAAGTGGGAAGATAGGGCCCAGAATATGAATCTTAGGTTTTTTGCTGGGTTTTTTGTTTTTGTTTTTGTATGTGTGGCTTTCTGATTTCATTAGTACAGTTTGCTTATCTAATCTTTTATTTGCTTGGGAATGTCAAACAGAGAAAAAAAATGAGTGTTTTTAATAACCCCATTATGAAGTCTTGACAGCTTCTCCCTAAATATTGGACTCCATAGCACATTCATTTTGTATTCCCTCCTCCTACTTTCCTCAAAATAGTGACTAATAATAAAATTCTAGTTAATATTTTGACACTTAATAGCTGAAAACTTATTTTAAAAAATCACGTTTATACAAAACGCTCAAAGTACTAAAATCTAATTCTGTAACAAATCAATTTAAGAGCTGAACAAAAAACATCTTTACTTGCCTGAAGAATTTCCACAGAGAGAAATTCAGTGGTCGTAGAAGTTTACAGAATTTAGTAGCAACCACCAAAAGATCCATTTTCAGATTTCTGACGAAGATGCTTTGAACAGCGATGGGGCACAGAAAGAATCCTAAAGCTTCTGCTTCTTCATATGGTTGAGTACAGTCTTTCAAAGTTATAGGGCTTTTTAGATTATAAACAGTGCCCAGAATTATATCTGTACTCAAGAAAATTGTTCTGTCAAGGAAATGTCATATCTTGGTAATTGGTCCTAGTTAAGAATCTGCAGCATTCTAGACCAGCTGAAGTGTCTAAACACTTCTGGGAGGGCTGTGGCTCAGTTTAAAAAGTCATTCATCTGTGGCTGAGTTGGCAGAAAACCATCAACATAAAATTTGCAGTTCTTGGTAACAGCCTCCGTCCTACCTCTACAACTTATGTTCTGGCTCGCCCCTGAAATGTGGTATCTTGGTTTTAGGTGCACAAGACATGTCCAATGAAGCCATTTTTTAAAATGCTTTGACTTTACTGCTTTCCCCCTTTCTGAATATCACTAGCCAGTGGGAAACCATAGCTATGACGGGTGGATGGTTTTGGCAAAGTTTAGCTGTCACTCAAATCGCATTACTCCCTAGACTCCTCCAGAAAGCCAATCAAGTGATGGTCTGCCCAACAAAGCAGGAGGATTGTCCCATTTGTTAGGCAACATTTATCCCTGCCTGTTAGATGTTCAACAGCTGGAAGAGCCGCCAATATTGCAGCAACCATATCCTACTCCTTCCTCACCCTCCACCCCAAAAAGATGGGTCAGAATAAAGTGCTTTGGATCAAAATGGAAGGGGCAAATACAGTGCAAACCTGAAATGATCGACAGATGGTAAGAACGCCCCCCCTCCCTTAAAAAGCCCCACAGCTTAAATGGGTTGTGGTATTCCAAACAGACTGTCAGCAGGACCAATCCAAGAATACATGAATCCAGGAATGAATCCAAGAGTTCCTTTTCCAGATGCAAATGAGAAGATGCTAGGGAGTCTAACTAATATAGCACAGATTCAGTTCCAAGCCCTTGGTCTACTTAGTCGTGACCAGGAACACCTGGAATGAGTTACTCTTCAATTATGTTTCCCTGATCCAATCCATTTGTAATATCAGAATAAATTAGAACTTTAACAGCTTCTGTAGATTTAGATAGAGATAGAATTGTATGTGATCAACGTATTTCTTTGTTTTTTAAATTTATTTTATTTTGTCAAGCGATTATAACGGGTATAAGTGTAAACATAGTTATGAATACATGAAATGGATACATATAAGAAAAATAAAAGAAACAATAGGACAGGGACGGTAGGCACATTGGTGCGCTTATGCACGCCCCCTATCCATGACATAGAACCCGAGAATTTCAGAAAATGCTGCAGCACTTTTGAACTGTATGGCAGCCAGTTTAAAAATGTGAAGCGCGCAAACCAGCATCTGCATTTTCTGAGGAGAGAACATCTTTGTCCCTCTATCCTGGCCACTTTTTACAGAGGCAAGATTGAGAGAGCATTTTAACAAACTGCATCACAGTTTGGTTTGGTGGCAGCAGTGCATCAGATAAAAAATCCATTCAGAGAGGGCTGAGGGCAGCTGAGAAGATTATAGGAAGGTCGCTTCCGGTCATTTAGGATGCTGCTTCTAAGCACTATGAGCTTAGAGCTCAAAACATTGTTAGAGACCTCACACACCCACTTCATGGTCTGCTTTTGTTGCTCCCCTCCGGGAGGAGGTTTCGAAGTATTTCAAGTAGGATTTCCAGATTCTGTAACAGCTTTGTTCCCTAGCCCCATGATGGCGAACCTATGCCACATGTGCCATTTCCCCCGGCATGCAAGAGCCCGAAAGAGTCCCACTGCACATGAGCGTGTGCTGCCGCCACCCAACAGCTGATTGTCGGGTATCTGGCGTGCATGTGCAGGGGGATGGAAGTGCACAGGAGACATGTGTGCATGTGCAGAGATGCTCAGTGTACACTGGGGGTTGCAGGCGCACGTTAAGAGTGCAGGTGCAGGGTGTGTGTGGGGACCCAGCACACATTGCCTTTTGGATGCTGGCATGGGAGAACAAGCATGCGCACAATTATCAGCATGGGAGCCGAAAAAGGTTTGCCACCACTGCCCTAAGCCATCCATCTAGTATACTCGCAAGATTTGTTTCTCTCACCATGTAAACATATACATCTGAACTAGACTGTTATTTCTCCGTGTATGTGAGTAGCAGGGGTGGGATTCTACAGGTTCGCACCTATACCCTAGAACCGATTGTTAACATTCTAAGCTGTTCGAAGAACCGATTGTTAGAAGAAATTACTGGCCTAATCCTGTAAGGAAGGCAGGAAGGAAACATTCTGGTGTTGCTTACAGAAACTGCCTCTCTGTTAACCCTTATTACATTCTTGGCAGGACTAGACTTCCTGTCTCAGGAACTTCTCTGTAGGCTTTTTTTCCTCCTTTGCTGGTACTTTGCTTATGTGGACTGACCATTCAAAGTTACAATGGCACTGAAAAAAGTAACTTATGACCATTTTTCACACTCAGGACTGTTGCCCACAGTCATGAGAGGCCAGGCGAAGAGATGCGTGCCTCAATGTGAGTGATATTGAGTTGGCCATGCCCAGCCAGTCACATGCCCACCAAGCCATGTCCACCAACTAAGGCACGCCCACAGAACTGGTTTTAAAACATTTGAATCCCACCCCTGGTGGCTAGATACATAATTTTGTATTTATTTATTTATCTTGTCATGTTTATGTAGTGTATATTAGAGGTGTATATTAGAAGTTATTCTAAAGTCTAAGTCTATAGTTTAAGGAGTACCATATTAAACAAGATCTCTCCAAATTATAATTTAAATGCTGTTAGGCATTCTGTGTGATGTTATAATGAGACTGGAAAAAAGCATATTTTGTGTACCGGTTAATAAAAATTGAATCCCACAGTACAAAGGAGATGGGTGGATTTAGGAAGTATTTGAAGTAAAAAAGAATCTTAGTATAATCATTCATCTATACTTTAATGCAATAGCAAAACTCTTTAGTGTTAAATTTACTGTAAGTTATAATGTGGCTTGGTTCTGGTTTACAACAATGTGTGTGTAACTAGCCCTTGGAATTTGTCAGTAGTGATTCGCCTTAGCCTAATGTGTGAACCAGGCCACTATGACTTCCACAAGCCATGACCTAGTGCTATATGTGAATATGTAGAATTGCACTCAGATATAGCAAGGCAATTGACAGAATGATGTAGTGTATTAAATATGTATCTGGGGAAGGTGGCCTTTCTCTTTTAATGAGGAGAGGTTAGTACTTTCAGGTCCAAAACAGCATTCCTTTTATACCTCAATTGCAGATGCCACATCTGCAGAAGTGCTCAAGGCAGGAAAGCCAGCTGTATTGTGGGAATCTGTTCACAGATTGTAGTAGGTTTTTTTTTTCCTTTGGCTAACAAGCAATTCCATGGAAATGCCTTGATAATCAGGGGAATTACATTAAAGGAAACAGTATAGAAAGAAATCCTGTCTGCTTAAACTGTTTTTAGATCTAAATTACATAGCACCTCATTGCTCTTAACCCTGATTATAGATCTCCTGAATGGCGTCTTCTCTGATTCCCAAATAACATGAACAATTTAAATACTGAACATAAAGGTCAAGAAGTAAGATACACTGTGTAGCTTGTATAAGTTTACAATTTAAAACTTTTTTCTTGTTTGTTTTTTTCTTTCAGTTACTGAAAATATGAACAATTTTGGGTTATGGGTTTTTTCAGCTCTTTCAACTCACTATAGCACAAACATGCTCTGATGATATCTTTTTAAGCCAAACTCCATGATATTGTTTTTGTACATAGTCAATAAATAAAACAGGATTAAGCTACTTGTAACTATCAGCACTAAAGAAATTCCCCCCCTTAAGCCAGTGTAGTTCAAGGACAGCCCCAAAGCATATCAGATCTGTTAAGTTTTGTCATTAAGTTTTGTAACAAAAGCAACTGAATGGTGAATTGAAATGAGTAGTAGAGGCAGTCCAGGCCTTCTCAATGGGGACATCACATTTCATACTGCACAGTCCTATTGATTCAAGGTTGAATGGGTAGCATCTTAGTGCAGTATGTTTGAAATAGATAGATAAACATTCTTGGAGACCAAAAGAATCATGAGCTACCAATTAGTAGCCCCTAGCTTACAATATTTTACTACTGTGGCTCCCAGCCAAAAGGAATGGCTGATATGCCTATGGATAAATTCAGAGGTGCCCACCGTGTTCCTATACCCCATGATAATTGATAGATGGGGAGATAGATAGACTCATGTGTATACAAAGTAAGAAACCAGAATGTACAAAGCATGCATTTCCATGTTTATCTCCAGGAACACTTCTAGTCCGGAAGTGGATCCCATATGTTTTTTGGAAAATAAAAATGGAGCATAGCTGTAGACCAATGCTTTATTTGGAAATATGCCTGCCTACATAGGAAAGACATAAAAGTAAATAAGGATCTTATGGTATGTCACTTGATGCTTCCTTCAGTTTAATGTGGAGCAATAGTGGGATTCAAATTTCTTTACTACCGGTTCTGCGGGTGTGGCTTGGTGGGCATGGAGCGGCTTCGTAGGCATGGCAGGGGAAGGATACTGTAAAATCCCCATTCCCTCCCTACTCCTAGGGGAAGGTTACTGTAAATCTCCATTCCCTCATCACCCCACTAACCTGCTTTCCAGCTCTCTTCTCCTGTACAGGGCAATCAAAGAAGACCCAGCTGAGCAGCTGGAACTCGGGAGGCAGAGAATAAGGGGTGGGGCCAGTCAGAGGTGGTATTTGCCGGTTCTCTGAAGTACTCAATTTTTCCATACCGGTTCTCCAGAACTGGTCAGAAGCTGCTGAATACCATCTCTGATATTGAGCCATTGAAGCACACTTGTTTGTAGTTATGTAATGCAGACTAGACCAACCGAGATCTTCCATGAGATCCCAGGATCTTCTCTTTTTAAGATTTTATGGGAGACTTAATTAAATTGCCTTGCTGAAGTTAAAGTACACTATGTCTGCTACAGTCAACAAAAATGGACATTCTTTTTAAAAAAGGAGATTAGCTTGACCTGACTTATTCTTGATAAACCCATGCTGACTCCTGCCAAGTATCGCATTCTTTTCTAAACTCTTACGAACAAGTCTGCTTAATAATCTATTCCATAGTTTTGCCCAGTGTCAACATAAGGCTAACTAAGTGCTTTTTAATGTCCTTTTTGAAAATAGGAACAATATTTTCCCTTCTCTGTTCTCCTGGCACTACATTCATCTTCCATGATTTCTAAAAGAACATAGAAAAATGCTTCAAGAATAACATCCACTCAGCTATAATTTGTCTAGTCTGAGGAAGAAAACAAGCAAAAATACAGGGATTGAGAAGTTCTGTGCCATTGCTATCACTTCTTACTATCCTACCATCTTCAAGCAGAAAGAACACTCCTTTTTCCAAATTTCAGCTGACAGGACGGGTCTGCATTGCCAGGCTGCCCATTTGGAGAGAGGCAGAATAACAACTAGATAGCACGACTGGACAATGTAGTCAGTGGTTTCTGCTTTGCATTGTGGATCATTGGGTTGATTTTAAAAAAATGCAAGTTTACCAAGGCAGCAGTGAAACAGTTTCCCTCTCGTCTCAATTTACTGACATGAGTGTCAGTTAGAAAGGATGAATGATTCTCCTTGTTTCTCTTCCTTTTTGAAAAGCTAAAGTCAAAAACAAAAAGGAAAAGATAAGAGGAGGCAAAGAACGTATGTTTTGGATCATCATTTCTGTTCTTTGCATATAGTCTCCATTCAAATTGAGATGGAATTTGGCACTTAAATGAAAGAAAGGAAAAGGAATATAAGTGTGTAAGGAAAAGTAAAACTAGCTCAATGGAAAGTTCCAAATTTTCCCCTTCGGAATTGGCTATATAAATTGTCTTCTAGTAATTGTTTCCTTGTCTACCAAGGCTGCAGGAGAGAGTTGAGTCTTCTTGTCCAAACTACTTTGCTTCTGTTCTGGAAATTTTACTTCTTACCTAACCTTCCAGCTTGTCCTAGTGGCTGCAGAAAAGAGGAAAAATAATTAGAGAAAAGGAAAAAGGGGGGTCAATCAGATGGGCACAGTAGCTGGAAAGTCCACAGTCTGTATTGAATATTTGCTGAAGCATTCCAATCTAGATAGAATTTTCTTCAGCTGGTTTAGCATCCAGCCAGCAGCAGCCTAGAACAGGGGTGTCAAACTCATGGCGTCACGGCGTCACGTGACGTATTGTGACTTTCCCCCCCTTCATTAAACTGGGCATGTGAGTTTGACAGTCCTGGCCTAGAACAGGAGCTGGTGAAAGCTATAGAATGGAACTGCCCAGAGGTGGAAAAAGCTTTTCTGTTGCTTTCTGGTGAGCCTGAATTCTTTTTATATATACTTTGGTTTTTCTGACTTCCTTTCTACAGATATTAATTATTTGCTGGCATGTTTAACTGTTCCTCATACGATTTATCCTGCAGATGCCTTATCTTAATTGCTTTTCACTTTTTCTAGGGTCTTATCTTTATTTGTATCATAGTGACCAGAACTGGACGTAATATTCCAAGTGTGGACTCACTAGTGCAGTAGAAAGTGGTGCTATCATTTCTTGTGATCTAAGTCAGCTGTCGCCAATCTTTGCGGCTTGGCGATCCGGCTAGGGGGGAAGAGGGGAACCAGACCACACAAGCAGTAGACTGCCATGAGTGCACACCTGTGCATGCATAGCTCCACTCCCGCAAGAGAGAAGAGAAGCCTTTGGGGCACGGTTTTGCGCACCTTCAGGCATTTTAGCACCAAAAGCAAAGGGACAGAAGTCCTGAAGCAGCACGCGATTGCTCTCCCAAAGCCTTTTGTCCCTTTGCAAAAGCTTCTGGTGCAGTCTTGTGCTCCTTCAGACTCCCCAAGGTTGCTCGATGCTCCAGAAGCAGATCCGGTGTCCTGCGCAGGTAGCCTTTGTGAGTTAGTGAAGCTGAACGGAGTGTACTCATCCCACTCAGCTTACGCTCTCACTGCTCTCTTTTTGGAGCATTGAGAACAAGCGCCTGGGAGGGAAACAGGAGAACTGGGACATGCAAGGGGTGGGCTGGCATGCCTGGCCGCACAATTCCACTCAGACAAGAGAGTAGAGAATTCTTTGGGGAGCCGCTCACCCCAAACCACACCTCTTGTGTAGCCTGGTTCCAAATAGGCCACGGCTCTGGGGGCTGGGGACTCCTGATCTAACTGATAAAGGCAATGTTCCTGTGGAGTTGGTTTCCTGATCTGGTCTACCTGGAATAGAATAGAATAGAATACTTTATTGGCCAAGTGTGATTGGACACACAAGGAATTTGTCTTGGTGTAAATACTCTCAGTATACATAAAGAAGGAACATTCGTTAAGAATCAAGAATCATAATGTACAACACTTAATGATAGTCATAGGGTACAATCAACATCAAATCATACTAGGAAACAGAGGATACAAGCAACAAAGTTACAGTCACAAGTGGGAGGGGATGGGTGATAAGGAGTGATGAGAAGATTAACAGTAGTAGTAGTGTACACTTTGTAAATAGTTGAACAGTGTTGAGGGAATTATTTGTTTAGCAGAATGATGGCTTTCGGGGAAAAAACTGTTCTTGTGTCTAGTTGTTCTGGTGAGCAGTGCTCTATAGCGTTGTTTTGAGGGAAGGAGTTGAAACAGTTTGGATGTACTGATATCGGATGAAACTGCCATTCTAAATCTAGAAGACATTGTATAATCAACTCCTTAAGCTTGTCCCTGTCCAATATATCTAAATTGGAAGGGAGTAGGCTGTACAATATCTCTGGTTGAGGGTTTTCTTCCAGTGAGATGCAAGTTATCCTTTGGAATGAGATATGTAAAACCTAATAGGGTCCAGTTAAGTGTATGACAGCCGCTGGTATGCCTTCTTGGCGACTGTACCCTCTTCTGTTTTCTGTATAGGTTACTTTTATCTCAGTTCAGCTCCTATGCAGCCACAATAGTGCCCTAAACTCATCCTCTCCCCCACCTTATTTCCTTATTGGAATGGTGCGTGATTTTACTTCCAGTATTTTACTTCTGAGTTCCCATATCTTGTTTTTCATCCAAGGAAGTTACATTACTGCTTATCGAGTGTACATTTACTAATAGAACACCCTCTAAATCTTTTCATCTACTTTTCACTTGTTTTACACTAATATTGTTTGATAGGTTCCAGACATAATTAAGCCAGTTTGAGAGTTAGTCTCTCTATCTATATTCTTTAATGATGCTTCTCGCATCTGAATCCTGTTGTGAACCTTCTTAATTATAACAGACCATTTATAAAGGGCTCTTCAATGCACCAACAAAGATTACTTCTGTTTTCCTATCATCGTGCTACTCTTACCTAAGAATGACTGAAAAACTACTTTAAATTGCTGTTTCTCATTTGTTAACAGTTCTCAGCTCGGGGAATATATAAAAGGGAACGTGTACATTACATTCCTGGGTGGTACTTTGCTGTCAGCCCTACTTGAACTCTGTGTGGAGCCTGAACTCCATCATCACAGTGGGACTTACATGACTCAGTCCAGTGAGGTAGGGCAAGTTTTTATTGGCAGCCACGTAAAGGAGAACTGTTTCAACTTTCCCATCCTACTGTGGCTGAGCTTAGATAGAGTTAACAGAATGAGATCCATGCAACTGTTGATTCAAGTGTTTAAGCTACTCTGGACTGCTTCAAAAATACAATATGTCTTATACATGTACTTATTAGGGTGTTAACACTTCAAAAGGAATCTTAAAACTCCAGTCACACCAAACATATGTAAATAACTTCAACATACAGGACTTCCATAAATATACCACAGTAGAGGTCAAGGAGAATGGATAATTTGAGGGAGGGTGATATTTAGGCCTCCCAGCGACAGATGTTAAAAAGCATGGGCCTTTGGCCAAATCTCGGTAGGTCTTCCATACACTCAAAAGGCCCCCATGTTGTTGTGTCAAGGATATTGTTGACTGAAATGAGGCTGCAGCGCTAATCTATTTAATTTGGAAGCATCCCTTAATTGTCAGGTCAGCAACAGATTAAGTGAAGTTTGACTTTAAGCTACGGATATGGGTAGAGGTTTGGTTAAAATGTCAAAATTAAGTTAGGCAGTTTGGATTCACAAACAAAACAGTTTGTTAAAATAGGGTGCAGAGCCTGTCAAACTGAATAGGCTTTTTTTTTTTTAATTTGCAAAGGCTAAAGTAATATTTCCACATGGTTTTAGATTTCTAATTGAAGTCTTTCACACAGTGAATTTTCAGTTATGGTGTGTGACCAAATAAAGAATTCCAGATTGTGATAATAAAGAAGTAGGTTGGAGAAATAATACTAGAAATCACTAGTTTATTTTAAAACCTGGATGATAGAAAAATGATAGGAATAAATGAAATGAAATAAAATAAAAGTACAATTACATGATCATGTCATAAATTATGTAATATCCATTGCTATTATATTACTTATATTAGTCCCAAACCAAGTGTTATGGTTAGCATGAATCCAGCCTCCATTTATAGTTGCAGTCAAATCTTTAGAGGTAATTCCTCATTGTGCCTTTCTATAGCTCAATGCTTGGATTTGTTTCCTTCTAATCTAATGGCTACCAGCATATCCAGAGCAATGATTCATATTTTAAAAAAATGGTATTTGAGCACAGATTAAATATCCCACTTGGGATTTGGCGGAAGGACCACCTACCTTTCCATGAAACTTTCCACTTGTTAAACTACTTAGATTGCCTCTGTAGATTAGATCCATTGTGACTAAAAGCTGGTCTTTTCATTGGGCTGCAAGAGAGGATTACTTGATGTATTCTTTTTTTGTCCTAATTTCTTTATTCACACAAATTATTTAAAATGTTGTCTTGGTTGGAATTTACTGTCGGTGTTTTTTTATTTCACAAAACTATTCTTTACCTTGATTTACATTCATTACACAAAAATAGTTATTTCAAAGAATGGAATAGGTGTCTGAACAAATTTAAAACAAAATCATAGGAGTTATACTTTAAGAAGTAATTCAAAGGTATGCTTCAGTTTATCTGAAGTTTAGAAAATGTTATAAATACACCGGACTTTAAAAGTTGGATGCAAAATATTCATATTTTCTTAGGCAACAAGAAGGAGGGGGTGTAAAATAAAGCTTATAAACACAGATAGTAATATTTTTCCTGCAAACCATTTCTAGCAATTCAATGCAAATTACAATTCTTTTAAATCGTTGGTGTTTCCAATTGTATATTGCCAAAGTCTGAAGGTCTACTTGGATTGGATGGGCTTCTGCACAAAACTAAAAGAGGAAAAAAATGCCTTGAATACAACAGAGTCTTCCATAGCAATTTCTCTGTGGTATAGCAAAAAGGACAGGTTTGGTGACTGACATTCAAAAGCCACCCTCCTAGGGGAGAAGAGGGGGTTTATTCTCATGACAACTTGTCAAACTTTGTATGCCTGAGAGGCAGATTGCAGAAGTTCTAGGAGCTGCATTTTTTAAAAAAACTAACACTTTCCACAGCCTGAAAAAGTTTGAAACCCATTGCCTTAGATGATAACATTTAGAAGAATGCTAATTCGGTGGTAAAGGAGCACATAACAGTAATAAGTTGAATGGATTGCTAGTAGAATCCAATCGGGTGGGATTCTACCAGTTTGCATCTATTTGCTAGAACCGGTTGTTAGAAGAAATTCCTGGCCTAATCCTGTCAGGAAGACAGGAAGGAAACATTCTGGTGTTGCTTACAGAAACTGCCTCTCCATTAACCCTTATTACATTCTTGGCAGGACTAGACTTCCTGTCTCTGGAACTTCTCTGGAGTTTTTTTTCCCTCCTTTGCTGGTACTTTGCTTGTGTGGAGTGACCATTGAAAACAGTGACTTATGACCATTTTTCACACTTACGACTGTTGCAGCATCCCCACAGCCACGAGAGGCCAGGTGAGGAGATGCGTGCCTCGATGTGAGGGATATTGAGTTGGCCACGTTCAGCCAATAACATGACCACCAAGCCATGTCCACCCAGTTACATGACCACCAAGCCACGCGCACCAACTAAGCCACGCCTACAGAACCAGTTGTTAAAAAATTTGAATCCCACCTCTGAATCCAATATAGTTCTATTTTAATATTTGTTTAATATTTTGCCTAGACAAATGACTAAATGTTCTGTATGGCTTAGAAAAAACAAACCATAGATGAAAAGGGAATCTTCATTTCTATTAAACAACTAATAATTGCATGGAAAAGCTTGTGCTTCACTATGGCAACTAAGTGAATAATTCAAAATACTGGATAATTCACAATGGACTTTGAATATAACATTGAATATAATTCAAAAATTAGCAATGTGCTGAATTATGCTGCTCAATTCTGGAAATTATCACACCGAAATATGTTCCACTGTGTCCTCAAAATAAGGTTACAGTTGAAGACAGTGCTACTTCTATGTATCTTCAGAAGGCCAAATTGGATAATAATGAATGACCGCTTGTAATACTTGCTGCCCATATTACAAAAAAAAAAAAAAAAAGCTGTACCGGAGCTGTAGACAGAAAAGATCATAACTATGCAGGAATTATTTTCTAAAAAAATATTTTTCACCTTGTCATAAAATTCTCGATGCTCTTTTCTTCAGAAGTTGATACTGTTCCCGAGACAAAAACTATCATTATTAAGAACAATTATTCTAATGCTGAGAAAAGAAAAAGATCAATGAAATGCAGAACAAATGAGGACATTTTAAAGGGTTTTTTTTTCTTTGTTTGAGTTAACATTCATAATCATTTACCAGCTGTTGCAGCCTTAACACTCTGGCAAGACCCAGTATTAACACCTGTCTTCAGGGCCCATTTAAAAGAAAGAATGTAGCCTGTTTCTCTCAGCTGTGTGCAGGGCTGGTCCAGCAACATTTACATCTCTCGCAATGCGGAGCAATGCGCTGTCGTTGGAGCACTATGGGAAACTACAATGGAACAAATAAAAAGACGCTTAATACTGATTGAAATATTGCACTTTGCAACCCCAAAACAAGCATTTTAAGATGTAGTGGTAGATGAGGGATGAGGGGCTCGCTTGAAGACCCTTTGCCAAAAAACACCAGGTCAGTAGCAAATAGCAGTGCACAATGTAAACACATGCTTGAAATCATGCATGTAGGGAAATCCATTTTTTCCCCGGTATTTGACTGTGCCGGATTATTACTCATGTTTTGCCTTTCAGAGTATGCAGAAGTGTCTTGCTTTTTTTTTTTTTAGCATATGCACATGTCCATTTAACATCATTTAGGCATCGATTGTAGATTCCTAGCAAATTAAAGATAAGCTTCGTTTGGTCTAATGCAGGGTGTCAAACTGCCTGGCCTGCGGGCCAGATGCGTCACGTGCTGGCCCTGCCCCCACCCAGTTTAGCGAAGGGGAAAAAAGTTCCGATACGTCATGTGATGCCGCTGTGATGACATGAGTTTGACACCCCTGGTCTAATGCATCAGTATACTAATACAGGTAGTCCTTGTCTTACAACAGTACATTTAGTGACCATTCAAAGTTACAACGGCACTGAAAAAAGTGACTTATGACTGTTTTTCAGTTACCAGTCACGTGATCAAAATTCAGATGCTTGGCAACTGGTTCATACTTTTAACCATTGCAGCCGTCTGGGATCATGTGATCATATTTTGCAATCATCTGATAAGCTAAGTCAATGGGGAAGCCAAATTCATTTAACAACCAGGTTACTACTTTATCAACTGCAGTGATTCACTTAACAATTGTGGCAAGAAGGATCGTAAAATGGGGCAAAACTCACTTAGAAAATTCTCACTTAGCAACATACATTTTGAGCTCAATTGTGGTTGTAAGTTGAAGACTACCTGTATATCATTACAAGAGCAAAATGCTGTGTATGGTGGTGCAGTGTTTTAGATTGGATTCCGAAAAGTTGCTTTGGAGTGTGAGGATGTGAATATAGCAGCTGTCTGCAAGTCTATAAGATAAGTTATGATGTTTCCAGAGATCTAAACTATCCTGGGAATAATGCTGGTAGCCCCCTGTGCCTATATAGTTCTTCAGTCTGTGCCTCTGCAGGTTGTGAAACACCTTTCTGAAATTGAAACTAAAACATATAGTTGTACAGGGATTTATTTCTTCCATCACCATTCCCTGGCCTAAATAACTCATTCATGATAACGTCTTTTGACTTGCAACCGTGCTATAATAGACACACAATTAAACATTATTATTATGGACATTGGTGTTTTCTTAAATCATTATGAATTAATTGTCCTACTTCGGAACAGATTATTGTAGGCAAAAAAGTGAAAACTATGCAGAACAAAGTAAATTGTGCCTCTAACAATGTCATGAGACAGACCAATCAAAATTCATTGTGAGCCACACATGGAATTGTGGCCTATCACTGATTTGCAAATGAGAACTTCACAGTGATGTGCTCTTAGACCAAGGACTTACCAAAATCAATCAGTCCTTCAACACAGAACATTCCTTTTTTCCAAAAGAGATTTTACTTGAGCAGCAAATTCATATTCCTGATTTCTCACCTACCACTTACCTCTCCCTTTTGGGTTCTCCTTTTAGGCTAAATGCTTCATTAGTCCTAAATTATCTTGTTCCATGGTTCCACTTCTTGGCTCTGTACTGTCAGTTATTTTACCCAGAGACAGAATAACACACTAGAAATATGAATTCAAAGGCATATTCCATATATTCTTTTGTTTATTTAACATACTTCTTTATTAGTTTAATTAGCAAAAGTCACAAAACACAGCTCACACAAAACATAGCCAACATTGCAACACCTTAACAGTTAGAAAGTTCTTCCAAAATAATATGCTCAACGATGTGGAATCCTAGGAAAAGCAAAACAACTTTTTCAAGGAAATAGTAGGACAAATAAATGGGTCTTCCAATTCTGCAAATTTTGTAGTTTGATGAAGTCCAGATGTTCAGACATTTTCTATCTGGAGGAATCAAGGATATAAGTTAAAAAAAATTAAGATGCTAACATAAAGGTGATGCCACCATTTTTAAGATCCATGCAATACATATTAAAGGGAGCACAACAATAATTGTACTCAATGCCTTGACTTTTTTGACCTACTGCTACAGATGTTCTTGTCCATATATCCCAGTTGACACTTACAAAGTTCTGTATTGTTCAAAAATCAAGAAGCATTCAAAGGAGGGCAAGAAAAAAGCCAACTTCAGTTCCTGATCTTCAAGATCAGGTAGGATGATATGGGTGAAAAATGATTCAGATAACCTGATTCTAAACAGTTAAAGGGAGGAAGGTGGACAGGCACATTGAAATGGACTTGGAAACGAATCTAGCAATAATGGCAACTATCATGGCAGTGTGGGTGTCACTCCCATCAACACTTAGGCAACATTTAGGCCGATTAGTTGTCTAATCTGAATCTGAATCAATCAACCCAAACCCAAATCAGACAGATTTGGGCTGCAGAAATCCAAGACTATCATAGATGGCAGCAAGGAGATCCAGAAAATAAATTCTTTTTTGTGATCATCCACAGTTTGGCAGCTAGGACATGATAGTTGGTCCTGAGTGTCACACTGAAACTCATTCCATCCATAACCCATTAATTAAAGACAAACTATGGGCCTGATATCACAAGATAAATCTTTTTCCCCCCAGAAAATTGATAAAATTACTTTAGGCTATAATCTTCATTAACAGATTTTATAAAATATAAAAAAACTGAATAAAGAAAGAATGATTTTCAAAATAAAATTCCTAATAAAACTCTATTCATTTCCTCCTAAATTGGAGCTGTAATAAATGTTAAAACTATGCTGAAATATACTTAAAGAGAAAAATGGTAAATTGTCAGATCAGGGGGAAAAAAATCAAAAGTAGTCTTGGAAATGTAAGAAAAGTATAATTCATGCCATTATATAGGTTTGACACAATTTGTATGGGTTTAGGGCAGACTGTCAATATAAGCCTTAATTAGATTGCCCTTTGTTGCTTTAAATCAAGGTTCTTCACATTATTTAAACATAGTGTCTCCATTTAATATTCAGAATGTCAAAATAAATAACATTAGGATTAGAAGAAAAATAAATTCATCCTGTTAGACTTCAAACCTTAAAATACTCAAACAATTTTAATTTTATTTTTGTTTATGGGCACGAATATATTCTCCACATCCAGATTATTTTAAAATAACAGTGAGGTTCATAATTCTATAATTGTTTAGTCCCTGTCTTATTTATAGGATTGAAAATCTATGCATACTTTTATTAAGAGTCCCTCTAAAATACAGAGCTCCTACCTCTGTGGTTTGATTTTTATATTATGGCAGATTACAACTCACTTTAACATACAGTAAGTATCCAAAGTTCAATTAATTATTTTCTTAAATGCACAAATTAAGGAAAATAAGTATATGGATTTATGAACTCCGCAACACTTATTAATCATTGTTTTGACTTGTGCTTCCTGTAGCAGTGTCACAAGAGAGTTAAGAGAACTGTCAGAAGAATAATGGATACATTATTATCTATTCAATTCAATTCAATCCTGTGTATTTTTACAATTATTTTAAAGAACTAAGTCCATCCTTATCAGTTAATATTAATCATCCTAAAAACTTCATAAATATCTCCAAATGCAACTAAGCCATAACGTATTTATTACATAAATAAAAATATGTGAAGTGCATCTATTGTCACAGAAGTACATCAGTAAATATAACTTACCCCTTTAAACAGTAAGACCTTTTAAGTAAATATGCCAAGTATCTTATTATATAGAATAGAGATTAATAACTACAGTGTACTAACTGCATAGTATACAAAAACTATGAGTTGTTAAAAATCTATAAGCCCTAGTAATTATATTATGAAAAAGGCATCAAGATGTAAGACAGCAACCATTTTACATAGCTTCTGATATGCAGAGGAGAATTATCTGAACCTTTATAGCCAAAATGGAAACATGTTGCCATGCCATTGTACCATGTCGCATGATTATTTCAACCCTGTTTATACCTTAGTTAATGAGTTTCTTCTAAGATGTGTTGCATATTCAAATCATGTTACTGTTTACATAGTAATGACCATAAATGGATTATAAAACCATATTCTGGATTATAGCCAGCCATCATGTCAGTTTTCATTTATATCACCATTTTTGAAAAATACCAAAGCAGTTAACCTGCATACATACGCACGAATGAATAGAATTTTCAAGGTCGTATGTCATTGTAATCACAAGCTAGAGAATTTTCTATAAACAAATGGAACTGAGATACTTTATTTATTCCACAGGTACAAATTAAGATTAAAAACTTGCTTGATCAAATATTATAGAATGGAAAGGAGATTACTTTGTATTCATGTAGTGTAAGAAGAAAGGGAGGTATAGTACTGATATATAGCAATAATAAGGACCACTTTTGTGATTTTGAAAATGACATTTAGGCTTTGTGCAAATGGTATTGCTGAGAACAACTAACTCAGTCTAAATCAGGATTGTCAAACTCCCGGCCCATAGGCCGGATGCATCATGTGCTGGCCACGCCCACACCCGATTTAGCAAAGGGAGGGAAAGTCCCGATACGTCACATGACACTACCATGATGGTGTGAATTTGACATCCCTGGTCTCTGGAGATTCTCAGTCATCCAGGTCATGGTTATCCCAAAGGTGCAACTGGGCTTTGTTTTTCCTTGAAATCCTTTCACTTCTCATCCAAGAAGCTTCTTCAGTTCTGACAGAATTGAAGAAGCTTCTTGGATGAGAAACAAAACGTCTTCAAGGAAAAACAAAGCTCAGTTGCCTTTTGAAAAAGCACCCTTGGGACAAAGTCAGGCCATGAACAAAGGAAACTAGGGCTCATCTGTATGTTCCACTTTCCAACCATGTCACGAGGACTTCCTAGTAGCTTTTTTTCTTAGGACAGGAATGCACAATGTACTCAATTCAACTCCTGCTGAGTGCAAAGGTATAGCTTTGTCTATATTTTCTCTCCACATCAAAAGTAGTTTTTTCCCCCCAACTTCTGCCAGCACAAGCAGTGCTGTGCGGTCTGTCTGCTATGCTTCATTTGGTTGTAGCATCAATTGGCTACTGTGTACTTTGGTAGAAACACTCCCTTTCTTCTAGTTAGCAGTTATCGCCCTGCATTGGTTTCATCCTGGGCTGCCATCTCCTTCTGACGTGACCTTCCCAGGCAGAGCAGGGAAACACAGCCAATATCTTTTTTTAAAAAAAACAAAAACCTGGGTCATTGGATATGGTGAAATGCTGAACTCTTTCCTTTCTCCAAGTTCACTACAGATTTATCGGTGGAATTGTAACTCTTCTTCCTTCAGGGTGAAATATTGATTCACGTACAATTAATCTGATGTGCTTTTTAAAAATGTAAGCCCTTCTAACTCATTTTTAAAAAAAATTTCCAGGGAAAGGAGAAGAGACATGTTTTTGTTTTGAAATATTATAATAGATAATATAAAACTTCCTTCCCAAGAATAAATCTTTCTTTTTCTTTTTCACTTTTTCCTTTCTTTCTTTCTTTCTTTCTTTCTTTCTTTCTTTCTTTCTTTCTTTCTTTCTTTCTTTCTTTCTTTCTTTCTTTTTCTTTTTGCTTCCTTCTTTCCTTTTCCTTTTTTTCTTTCCTTCCTTCCTTCCTTCCTCCCTCCCTCCCTCCCTCTCTCTCCCTTCCTTCTTTTTTCCCACCCTCCCTCCCCGGTTACCTCTTACCAGCAGCAGCCTTCCATCCTTCCAAGGTGGGTAAAATGAGGGACCCAGATTGTTGGGAGCAATATGCTGACACTGTAAACAGCTTAGAGAGGGCTGTAAAGCACTGTGAAGCGGTATAGAAGTCTAAGTGCTATTGCTATCGCTACAATATCTGAGCATCATGATTTCATTCCAGAGCCCAAATTGTGACTATTAAATGACGAAAGTTATTTCTACCGATCAAAGACTGCTTCATACATTTTTACTTTAAAACTGTTCCACATTTTTCTATTGTCCTATTATAAACAGATGTCAGAGCCAAGCCCTGGTACAAATCAAACTCTGGTTTATACGATGAGTGTATTGCTCTCAGACTTACACCATTTACATAATAGCTGTAAGATAATGTTGTAATGAAAATACCATCATTCCATTTCTCAATGGAATGCATTTGGCCAGGACAGCCAAGGGAGCAGAAAGCATACCTTTATATCACTTCAGTAAAGAACATAAAGAGTTTTCATGTTCCTGGTATTGTATTTTCAAATATCCAAAAGCAAAAGGAGAATAAATCTGATGTTTCAGTTTAATATAAGATTACTGAAGGGCATAAAGACAACACTTTTTTCTATTTTCTGTTAATTAGGCTGAAACTTAAAAGTTCTGGTAAATTTATTCATGAGCTTTTATAATTTATTGTCAAATGTTCTTTGAGACTCAGAACTGACTATTCTGTACTGAGCTCCGTGACATTTTTGCTCTGTAACAGATAAGAATAAATCAGGTAAATTGAGAAGTTGCAAACATTAAAAATTCCTTGAGAAACTGCTGGAAGTTGTCAATAATACTTTTAAAAGTCACACCGCTAATCTGTGTAGGTGATTTATCAGCCAAGGTTCAAACCTATCAAAAAATGGGATTATTTGGCAGGTGTTTTTCCTGTGTGTTCCTAATGATTCTGTCTTTTTTCTCATTCTATATGCAAGTATTCACATTTATTATGAACTGTAGTAGAAATAAATAAAGGAAAGTATTCCCCATAATAACTATAACAAAATCAAAAACTATGCCTTGGACTGTAGAGTAGCTGACTTGAAAATCTCAAACTTGAACATCATGTGTTTTTAAATCAATTGCTACAAAGCCGATGTGGAAGCAGATTGTATTTTACTTTGAAACAAATTCTATTAAAATCAGTGGGATTTTTTTTTTTTGGAATAAAGATACAGTACATGAAACTTCTTTCAGTCACCAGGCCATATTAGGTCATTTGTTTAAAAAAATAATATACATTATAAAATGTGGAAATTAATAGTATCACATAATGGTGGTAAAAAATGGGCAGAATCAGTAGAGAAACTATAATAAAGATGAAACAAAAGGTCATCAGAGAGATTAGATTTTTTAAAATCCAACCAGGTATTCTTCTTAAAATAGTACACCTTTCTTCTAAATAAAACAGGATTAATTGTAACAATCTGGATATATAAATTATTTAATAATATTTGGATTACTAGTGATGTTTTTCATTGATTTATGCAGCAGGAGAATATAGCATGTATACATGTATAAATGTTAATAAACAACAATTAAACCCCTCTGCAAATATACATGGGTTGTCTTTTGCATCTTAATTAAGTTACTTTTCCTCTTAGAATTTCATTTCTGTGTGAAGAAATAGTTGGTAACATTTCAGTTGTCAAATGTCCTCCATCTCAATAAAGACATCAAATAGATTGGGGCTTGTGTTGTTGTTGTTGTGTCTTAAAAAAACTATGATTCCAAGCCATATTATTATGTGTTCAGAACTCTGAAGGCCACAAATTTCTCCCACAACAACATCTGCAATTGGAATGCAGATTGAATAGATACATGCAACCTAGTGAAAGTTATCATTTGCAAGCACATTGCCTAACTACTGTGGAAAATGCAGGATTAAATGCTTTCCCTTCCCCAGTGGGTAAACAGCAACACCCTAGTCTGGCATGCCAAGACACAGAGGCCAGTCACATGTCCCAGCTGCAGATGCTAAATCTGTGCCAAAAATTTATGCAATAATCTCTCTGAAACAGTAGAAAGCTCTGACCTGACCATACAATTTCGCTTCTCATTTCACCTCCTCCATTAATACTGCTTAGTTATTAGCTTAATAGTCAGTAGTACTGTTCTTTGTAGAGATTATATGGATTAGGAGAGTGCTACAATAATAACCGAATCAAGAAATCAGAAGATTATGATATTGGATGGGAAGTTTACTGGCTTTCTAAAGTAACTCTGAGATTCTGAGGTTTAAATAATACCCTTGATATACAGATAATCTTCAACTTACCACCACAATTGAGCCCAAAATTTATGTTGCTAAGTGAGACAGTTAAGTAGTTTTTTCCCCATTTTACAACCTTTCTTGCCAAAGTTGTTAAGTGAATCATTTCAGTTGTTAAGTTAGTAACACGGTTGTTGAGTGAGCCTGGCTTGCCCATTGACTTGGCTTGTCAGAAGGTCGCAAAAGGTGATCACATGACCCTAGGGACACTGCCACCATCATAAATATGAACTGGTTGCCAAGCATCTGAATTTTGATCCCGTGACCAGAGGTGGCATTCAGCAGGTTCTGACCAGTTCTGGAGAACTGTTAGCGGAAATTTTCAGTAGTTCAGAGAACCGGCAAATACCACCTCTGACTGGCCCCACCCCCATCTATTCTCTGCCTCCTGAGTCCCAGCTAGGTTGGGTCTTCTTTGGTTGCCCTGCAGAGGAGAATGGAGCTGGAAAGCAGGTTAGTGGGGTGGGGAAGGAATGGGATTTTGCAGTAACCTTCCCCCAGGAGTGGGGAGGGAATGGAGGTTTTACAGTATCCTTCCCCTGCCACGCCCACCAAGCCATGGCCACAGAACTGGTAGTAAAAATGTTTGAATCCCACCACTGCACATGACCAGGGGGATACTGCAATTGTTGTAAGCAGGGGTGGGATTCTACCAGTTCAGACCAGTTCTATAGAACCGGTTGTTATGATTCTGTGCAGTTCGGAGAACTGGCAAATCGCTGGCCTCTCCCCTCCTGTTGGATTTCTGCTTTCTAGCTAATCTAAATCACTATTGTACTGCTTTGCCTTCGCCCAGGAGGCTTCCTGAGGTCCTGTCAGAGGTGGTATTGGGGGAGAAGTGGCCTGAGAGCAGAGCTGAACCTTCCTTAGGACTGAAGCTTTTATTTTTCACTGCAGAGTCAGGCAGCAGATTGCGGAAAGGTAGATCTGTGAGTGAATCTGTGATTCTACAAGCAACTCAATCTGCTTTGCCTTATTTTGGGTAAAAGTTGCTCATATGCATGCATGTATGTATGTATGTATGTATGTATGTATGTATGTATATTCAATATTTACATAAATATTTACAATATTTACATGCCCAGCCAGTCACGTGACCACCAAGCCATGCCCAGTCAGCAAGCCACGCCCACCCAATCACATGACCACCAAACCACACCTACCAATTAGGCCATGCCCACAGAACCGGTTGTTAAGAAATTTGAATCCCACCCCTGGTTGTAAGTATGAAAAACGATCATGTCACTTTTTTCAGTGGCTTTGTAACTTTGAACGGTCATTAAACGAACTGCTGTAAGCCAATGACTACCTATAGATCAAACGCTCAGGACCTGAGTTTGAATGAAGAGGAATGATGCGCTGCTACTGTGAGAGCAAATCCATGTATTAACATTGTAATCCTCAACTATAAGAATAACAGTACCAGCCTACACATGTCTTTTGAGCAGTAAGCCACTACTGGCTTCAGTTATACTTACTCCCAGATCAGTTGATATAAAATTCCAACACTGATCCCACGGATTTCATAGGGACAAAAAAACCCAGCAGTTCTGTTTTATGTACATAATATTAAACATATGCATCTGATTCTCATCTTTTATGACAGATGATGCCCTGGGTACATACTAGAAAATGCTTGTTTGATTATATAACACATCTTTCTAAAAAAAAAAAAACACTCAAAAACAAATAAGAAGCAATACACAGTTCCTATATTTGCTTAAAGAATACACCTGTGGACTGCTCTTTACCATTTGTTACAAAAATAAGCACAGTGGATATATCATTACTTTCGCCAACTCTCTCAGATTCCAGGAAGCAGGAATGAAAACAATGAAAGCACACCTTAAAAAAGAAAAGTAACCACAGCATCAAAAGGTCTTGTTTATCGAAGTTAATCCCCTACATTTGAATGAAAATGAAATTAAACTCTATACTAATATGTTTCTTTTAATTACTTTGCAGATCCATTACCCAGCAGCAGGCATGGTGTCCCTACAGAACAATAATGTTCAGAAGTCAAACAGGAAGACTTCTTTCATTCTTTTGTTTTTGCTATTAATGATTGAGTATAGATAGTATCTACAATTTGCAGATTATGTTTGGCTTACCCTAATATAATTCTTAACATACCATCATATGGAGATCTACTGATTAAATTCCCACAAGCCCTGACTTTAAAGTAAGTTCCTATGAAATCAGTTTGACTCTATTTCATGTGAACAAGTTTCCTATGTAGAGCCAGACTAAGGTTGGACTTAATTTGTTGGATCAGGACCAAGGAAAGCTCTCTTCAGATCTCTACTAAACCATAAGACTTGTATTATTCTCAATCAGCCCCCATTTCTCAAGAAATTTATCTTACAAGATTGTGCAAAGAAAAACATGGGATAAACTTACATCTTACATCTTCAATCAACTAACGAGGGCAAAATTTTACATGTAAATCTTTAATCGTTCTGACTCCATATGCAAGAATTATGCCATTGATATCATTTTGGTAAAGAGAATATAGTACTTCCACAAGACATTTAGGCTGATTTTTCAAAAATCTGTTCTGTGTTTTATTAAAAGTTCAGGCTGCTAGAATTGGAACAACTACAGTATTAAGATGGCAGCAAAGAGTTGTAATTTGCTTTATTTCTTTGCTGCTATCAAGTGGTCATTTGGACTTTTGCAGCACAAACCTAATAGTCCTACTTAAAGAAATTGTTACTCCATTATATATTTCTCGAAAAATGTCGAACGAATTTGAATTTCTGATTTTTAAAGCATTCTCTATAGTGAAAAAGAATTAATTATTATCTCAGGCTTGGACTTGCACATCTTCTACATTGTGATTGCTCCCACAGGACTATAGGTTGGAGGTTAGTTACTTTATCTCAAAGATATTCCATTTGAAAGAACAAAAAGTACATTTATTTATACAGTAGAGAAGAAACCAAGCCAAAACAAAAGAAAAATGCATGCTCCCCAACCAATCAGCAAAAAAATAAAATAAAATTAAGACTGAACAATAATGGTTCCCTTTCAGGCCACACACAGAGTTAACACTGTTTTTCTCATTTGAAAGGATTGTGCACTGAACTGGAGATTAAAAAATAAAGACAGCTTGAAACCGACCGTTTAGGCTACCTTTCAAAGTAACTAGAAAATTGCTCCAATTATCACTTTGAAAGTCTTGGATGGTGATTCTACTATTTCATTTTCATATGTTTAGTTCAAATTAGGGCTCATCTAGAACCATGACTGCAAGTATAAATTCGTTTATGTTTATGTTTATATTCCACATTTCTTCTCCTTCCTGTTTTATCTTCCACACAATAAAATAAGTTCGGTTAAAGAATTGCATTTGGCTCAGAGTAGAAAGGAAATTACATGCTCAGTTTTCCAATCTTATGTTCCTTTCGTGCACAGATCTCCTAAGGAAAAGAATAGCTAGCATAAAACAAATAGTACAGCATCATGTTAATGTGTAAATAGTGTAGTACTTTGAGTAAAGTCAAAGTTTTTGACTTTCTGAATCGCTGAATTTTTGTAGAAAAAATGGATTAAGAAACAGTTTAGAATACTCTATTTTGTGGGGGTACTGTATTTTACAAACCCATACCCTCCAATGTTAAAATTTAAAACTATACTTATTCAAAATTGAAACTCAACCCGCAAATTACAGCATTTATATAAAGTACTTGTCCCTCTGTCAGGCCAGGGGATGTTGAGAAGAGCTGGGGCTAAATATGTAGCAATAAATTGCCAGGCTGACTTAACCAGGAGGTTAGGATTGTGCTAACAATTTCTTGTTTGTTTGTAATTATGGCTAATTCTACACACTGTCTGCTTGAGGATGAGCACATCCCCAAATGCATCTTATATTACAGAGAGAAATCATACCGAGTGCTTAATTAAAACTGAGTTGCGTATCAAAACTAATACAGACAATATCAAGATATTTTAAAGTGAAAAAAAATGGGATGTACTGTCTGGGACAAATATATACCAAGTAGCCTGAAGCGACTTTTGTTGGAAGATTCCACAGTTGTGTCTCCTTTATTCTGCTCAAAGGCTTCCATTAACAATTTCAGATGTCTGAGAAATATACAGTTCATGGGGACTCACTAGATGGTCCTAAGCAGCCAACCAAATTAAATTCTCTAGCAGGGCAGTTCTAAGGTAAAATAAAGTTTAAAGAAGGGGCAACCAGCCAATGCAGCCAACCAACCAGCTTTGATCTTGAACTTTGCCCAAACTCAACTGCAGTTTGGTGATTTCCAAATAAAAATAAGATTTCCCTATTTTTTTTAGCATAAATGGAAAAGTCAGGAAGATACCGTGTAAAATTTTGAAGGGAGGATCCTAAAAGATAATAATGCTTAGATCAACCCATAAACCAAGCAGTCTTACTAAAATTGTATAATTGTTTATGACTGTTGTACAAATTCAAAGGAGAAATTAATCTACAGAGCATTCAGGAATGTTCATGCAGCACCTGTAGAAATTTTTTAAAGCAGCATCTTCTATTCCTGAGTTCACATAGTTGCTGTGTCATCCTGGCAAAAGCCACAACTAGTTTAAGGAATTGCTGATGGGTAGGAATTACAAACATGCCTATGCAAACTCCGAAGTGTCTTTTCCCTTGTGCTCCAGAGAACTTCAGTCATAATAATTGTATCAAACGATAATAAAAGGATCGAGTTCACATATTAGGGGAAACTGTGGTTTGTTTTATTATGATTTGTTAAACAATAGCCTGTTTTTATTAAACATAAATCGTAGTTCACTCACAGTAGCTGTGTTCACAGATTGAATAAAGCACAAAGTGCATTAAATCTTACTGCACTGTGTGATGTCAGCCAAATATATTTAAGCACTTTGTCAATTACTGTGGTTTGTTTTGGATTCATTGCCTACAACAGTAGAAAGCAGTGTTCTTACTGAACAGGATAGACATTGCATGGCTCCAGAACTAAAAAGACCAGAGAAACTTTTTTAAAAGTAATGTCTGGAAAAAAAAGAGAGCATATAAAATATCTCCAATGAATTAGATCTCCTCTGCCCATACTGCTATGACAACATAAATAATGGACTTTTGGTATATTTTCCTGTGATATCAGATACAGCCCCAATTAAAAATGAAAGAGTAACAGCAAAGAGAACAATTAAATTAATGTAGAAAGGAAGGAGGATGACCTTGATGAAGAGATGTAAGTTCCGTTGGACAAAGTAAAACAAGTTTTGAGTCCACAACAACTGATAAACATTGAAGCAGCTCAGACAAACAAATACTTAATTCACAAATCTGTAAGAAGGAAGTGCAACACAATTAGACTTGCAAGAATCTGTTATCATAACCAATCTCAATAAAGATAGTTTTAGTCTTTTTGTGGAGTCAATTTCTTGGTGTGGTCTATCTAAGGGAACATTTTTCGACCGATCAATCAGAGATGTATATCCACTTCTAACAAAATTATTCTGTTAGGTAAAATGAAAACAAACTACAGGTAGTCCTCAACTTACAACTGAGCCCAAAATTTTTGTTGTTAAGTGACACACTTGTTAAGTGAATTTTGTGCCATGTTTTGACCTTTCGTGCCACAGTTGTTAAGTGAGTCACTGCAGTTGTTTTTTGTATATGTTTTATTTGCAGTTTTCCTTTAACAACCAACATTTTTGTGGACAGTGTAATGACTGGGTTAATGTATTTTTCACACAGTGCTCACAGTAATAATGCAATTACATATACAGAATTTTTATCTTCCAATTTCTAACACTTGTTAAGTGAATTTTGTCTCATGTGGTGACCTTTTATGCCACAAGTTGTTAAGTGAATCTGGCTACCCCCTTGACTTGGCTTGTCAGAAGGTTGCAAAAAGGGGATCACACGACCCTGGGACACTGCAACTGTCGTAAATGTGAGCCAGTTGCTGAATTTTGATCACATGACCATGGGATACTGCAATGGTTGTAAGTGTGAAAAATGGCCATAAGGCATTTTTTTCAGTGCCATTGTAACTTTGAACAGTCACCAAATGAACTGTTGTAAGTCGAGGACTACCTGCATTGGAGAATTTTTGACAATACTGCATTCACTAAAGCAGAGGTCTCCAAAGTTGGCAACTTTAAGACTTGTGGACTTCAACTCCCAGAATTCTCCAGTCAGCGAAAATTCTCAGAGTTGAAATCCACAAGTCTTAAAGCTGCCAAGTTTGGGGACCCCTGCACTAAAAGTTGGCAGCAATAGGTTCTATTGTCTGTCATAGTTCTACAATCAGCATCCATTCAATACACAGAAATATATGTAATATTTAAGAGTCCGTATAGCAATAACTATCAAAAACAGACCAACATGATGGCCCCAAACTCTAACAAAGGAATTTGTAGGCATTTTCTTTTGTGAATTGCTTTGCTGTAGAAAGAAAACAGTCTATATGGGGTTAGGGTACTGGGCTTGAAACTTGGGCACTATGCATTCTGGTCCCACCTTAGGCACAAAGCCAGTTGGATAACTGTAAGCCAGTTATACTCTCTCAGCTATAGAAAAGAGGTAATGATTCCTACTTCCAAAATTTTGCCAAGATGATTGCAGGAACTTGTGCAAGCAGTCACCAGGAGTAAGTAAAGATTTGTGGAAGGAAGGGAGGAAGACAGAAGGAAGGAAGGAAGGAAGGAAGGAAGGAAGGAAGGAAGGAAGGAAGGAAGGAAGGAAGGAAGGAAGGAGAATATATGGAGAAAATGTTACTGTATGAAATGACATAATTCACACCTGCTAATAAGAGAGACACAGCAGTTGACAATATACTATAATCTGGAAGAATCTGAATTTATGATAGATTCAATAAGGTTTAAGCTTCAGAATGATGCGGTGGCCTAGAGATGGAGCTCTCGCCTCACATTCAGGAGGCTGTGAGTTCGATCCTAGGTATTTCTCTTTCTGGGCACAATGAGAATATATCTGGCGAACAAAACTCCGCATTGGCAACAGGAAGGGCATCCGGCTAATTAAAACACTCTGCTAGTTCCCTTCAGTTGCGGGACTCCACCCCACAAGGGATTATGGGGTCAAATGAAGATGATGAATCAGGTTTAAGCTTCCATTTAAAGTGCAAAACCCCCTGTAAATTCCTGCCAAGTTCAATGAGAATCATTGCCATGTAAGTGTAGGAAAAACGTTTCATTTGTTAGAGCTTGGATGAAGAAGATCCCTACTGGTAATCTTTGCAGGGGATCTGAAACCCACAAACTTTCTTTATACTATGTGTAAGCAGGTGTTGCAAAGAAAAAGATCCGTACCAAGATCGCATGGCTTATAAATATACTACGCAGTACCTTATCAGTTTCAAAGAATAGAATACTTTATTGGCCAAGTGTGATTGGACACACAAGGAATTTGTCTTGGTGTGAATACTCTCAGTATACATAAAAGAAAAGATACATTCATCAGCTGTTGAGAATCATAAGGTACGACACTTAATGATAGCCATAGGGTACAATAAGCAATCAATCATACTAGGAAACAGCCAATATAAATCGTAAGGATACAAGCGACAAAGTTACAGTCCTACAATCACAAGTGGGAGGGGATGGGTGATAAGGAGTGATGAGAAGGTTAATAGTAAAAGTAGTGCAGACTTTGTAAATAGTTGGACAGTGTTGAGGGAATTATTTGTTTAGCAGAGTGATGGCGTTTGAGAAAAAACTGCCCTTGTGTCTAGTTGTTCTGATGTGCAGTGCTCTATAGCGTTGTTTTGAGGGAAGGAGTTGAAACCACTCCTTTATGTCCGGGATGTGGGGGGTCTATAAATATTTTCACAGCCTTCTTTTGGACTCGTGCAGTATACAGGTCCTCGATGGAAGGCAGGTGGGTAGTAATTGTTTTTTCTGCAGTCCTAATTACTCTCTGAAGTCTATGTGTGTCTTGTTGGGTTGCAGAACTAAACCAGACAGTTATAGAGGTGCAGATGATAGACTCCATAATTCCTCTGTAGAACTGGATCAGCAGCTCCTTGGGCAGTTTGAGCTTCCTGAGTTGTTGCAGTCAATTTTTTTTTCTATAACTAATCATATGTTTGATCCAACAGAGGACATAATGCCTTGGGAACAACAGAAAGACTGTGGACTGAGTAAGAGAGACATACAGGTAGTCTTTGACTAACAACAGGTCATTTAGTGACCGTTTAAAGTTACAAC
This sequence comes from Bungarus multicinctus, assembly GCA_023653725.1. Lineage (NCBI taxonomy): Eukaryota > Metazoa > Chordata > Lepidosauria > Squamata > Elapidae > Bungarus > Bungarus multicinctus. Next base: position 198,038,063 of record CM042834.1, read on the forward strand.
GGTACTGAAAAAGGTGACTTACAATCATTTTCACATACGCAACCATTACAGCATCCCAAGGTCATGGATAAAAATTCAAACACTTGGCAACTGACTCATATTTATGATGGTTGCAGTGCTCCAAGATCACGTGATCACCTTTGGTGACCTGACAAACAAAGTTAATAGAGATGCCAGACTCACTTAACAACCGTGTCATTAGCTTAACAACCGCAGTGATTCACTTAACAACTGTGACAACAATGGTCATAAAATGGGGCAAAACAGCTGTCTCGTTTAGGAACAGAAATTTTGGGCTCAGTTGTCGTAATTCGAGGACTATCTGTACTTTAATACCAAGCAATGATCAGGAACATTTTTCTCTGTATTTAACACATATTTCCTGCTTGACTGTGCATCCCTATGCCAGACTTCTCTTGCTGCCTGCAGAAACCGTAACATCTAATAAGAGGACATCAATGAAATATAATGTGAGTTCATTTAAACCAGTGTCTTCATTTTATTTTAGTGCTGTGCAGCATGGAGTCTTATGTAGCTTCCTGCTGAGAAGTGGTTTTGAGTCATTTATTTCTTGAAATGTATGAACTAGCTAACCTACTTCCCAACTCCTGGCAAGATTTTAAGGAATAGATAAATAACAACACGCACCTTCCTGCTGAGGGAAACTGGAGGAGAAGAGGGAATAACCATGGAATTAAGCCTCAATAGAGTGATAAAAATGCCACCACCATTGGTAATACAAGGAGTCCTGGAAGAGATAATTAAAAGTCTGAAGAGGAAGCTGTCACACTGATGAGTAGAAGGAAAAAGAAGGAGCACTAGGGGACAAAGATCAAATAAAAGAAAACAATATTTTACCCTAATCCATTAAAATCAACAATTAAAAACCAATACATTCTTCCCAATAGACACATAACTCAGCATAGTTTACTTATGCATGCAATACACATTGTGCTTATGTAGCATTTTTCCAATGGGATTGCCAAGGTATTTCACAGATACTAATGATAATGTTCAATCCGTCTATTTTAAGCAGCAGGTGTGGTATAGAAATATATAAATATATATTTGTTGATGATATAGATATAGATATATAGATATAGATAGATAAACAAGGATAATAATTGCATTTAGAAACAGCAAATGAAACTTGGAGGCCATAGGTTCAGCAATGTCTGTGTATAGGGCAGAGAATCCCAGGTATCCAGAAAAGCTTGCATGGAAATATTAGAGGTTAAAGTTGGTACCATTTGCATGCAGACAATATAATGCGCTCCTGGGTCTTTTCCCCGACTTCTGCCCAGCTCCATCATTATAAACTAAAGCAGAAATATTAGATTGTTAAGGCACTCCAGTTCACACGAAGAGTTTGTCACTTGCATTACAAGTTGCATTACATAGAAGTTGCAGCCGTACGCTGGAGTTTCTGTTTAAGGATGCAAAGCTTGAACGGTGCAATCAGCTGTGTAAAAAATGTACCAAATTGGGAGTGAGACTTTTTAAAATGATACTTGAACAGCCAGTTACTGTTGCTAATGCCAGAGTTAAATAGGATTTATGTATTTCCTAGACTATTCTCTTATAGTGAAGGTCTAGTGAAAGAAGATACTAGGCGATATATCTTAATTTTCATTCAAAAGCTATTTCTACTGAGCATCCTAACCCACTAATGCACAGTGTAACTTCCTAAAAGAAATGATGGATTAGATATTAGAAAGAGACATTTGCAGTATTGGGAGAATCACTTGTTCTGTAATATGTTCCTGAGAGGAATATTAACTGTATGTGCACAAAACTACGATCAACACAGATGGTAACACAAATTTTTAAGCATGTACATTGATTTGTACCTGATGCTAAATTATAATGAGTACATGTACATGTTATACCGAGACCAAATAAGAAACAATATTCTGATCTAATATTTTATTTCTTAAATATATTGGCCACCCAGATCCAGAACAACCTACAAAACTAGAAAAGCAACATAAAAACAGCTGAATTTCTGTTGCTAAGCAAGACAGTGGTGAACTGAGTTTTGGTCTATTTTATGACTTTTCTTGCCATAGTTGTTAAGTGAATCACAAATTAGTAACCTGATTGTTAAGTACACCTGACACAATGACTTTGCTTGTCGGAAGGTGACAAAAAGTGATCCCATGATCCCAGGACACTGCAACTGTCATAAATACAAGCCAGTTGCCAAGTATCCGGTTAGGCTCTGTAAGCACAAGAGTACTGATGTAGAATCGTGAGATCTAGTACACAAAGGCCTGGAGTGATAGGAGTTGTGTGAGCCTCTGTTCTTCGACCCTTGAGTCTGCTTTCCTTCCTTCTAAAGTCATTTAGAAAGACATCATGATTAGACAATAAGGTTTTAAATTGGACCAAATTTTGAGATAGCATTGTGGTCTCATCTTAGAAGCACTAATCCTCTTTCACAGGATCTGAGTAGGACTCTAAACTAGCTTCACCAGAACATTCCACAGCCAACATCATGACAACACTGTAACTATGACAGTGTTTATTATTTGTTTCTCTCTACTTATGCACTGTTTTATATGGATTACAGATTAGTTATCCTGTTACTTGATAATGTTTGCAAAATACTACATGAAAAATTTAAAAATCAATGCAATATAACCAATTTGGATACCAGAAGGTGGAGTTGCATCAGAATGTTCTTTTACAAGGTCAGGGTTAGCAATCAGGATCCAAAACCTAGAGATGCACAAAGAAGCATAGGCAATATTAATTCAACAATCAACAACAAAACCACTCTATATCCTAACCGAACTTCCAAAGGAAGAGCAACGCTGAGTAGATACAATAGGGAAATCTGCCAGAGGTCAGGAAGATTCGCTTGCAGTATGTATTACTTTTAATCATAGGTTACTCTCAAACAGAATGCTTGCTAATTATATTAGAAAGTTCTTATTCATCAGCTGCTCTTCATGTCTGATATGGCTGTCAGAATAGGTAAGATACCTTGGTTTAACAACATTAGCCTCTCAGTCTGGTTCTGGCTACAATGTCATCCAGGTACAGCCTAGAATGTTTTATTTCTTGGTTGGTCTCCCTAGGACAGTGTAGATAATGGTATAGAGAAAGTTTGAAATACCATACAACAGAGTTCCCCAACCTTTCCAGTTTTCCACCACTTTCACAGCCTGGTTCCAAACAGCTAACAGCCCAGGAGTGGATCACAGCCCGGGAATTGGGCACCCCTGCCATGCAAATAACAGTGTTGGGTTGAATAATCACACGCTGACTAAATTGTCTGAATTGTCACATGGTACTATTGCTTTCTGAATAGCTCATACTTTTGTGTAATCAATTGTCAACATAATCCTTAATTAGTCTGACCATCTAGCTGTTTTGCATCCAACACACCAATTCAGATAAAGGGTAGAAGGCTTTGTATTTAGGATGACATCTCAGTCACCTCGGCAGTAGTGGAGGGCCGACTGCTATGCATGCTATGAAACTAGACATCCACATTGATTTTGTATTCCCTCTTCTGGTTTCTCAAGTAAGCTGGGAAGATAACTAGTAAATTTTAATGCAGGTTAAAGTTCAGCAAAAAAAAAAAAAAACCAGTAGAGGGATGATGCAAACAGACAACTAGGCCAATATGCATATACTTCATCTATATTTGAATAGTAGGAAAAACATTCATTTAGATCGATATATCCTGAGGTCCCACTGCATCCTGGCAATGCTGCATAATTTTCTGCACGACCTGAGCCAAAACGACTGGTTTGGTGCATGAGAAATAGAGAAACTGAACGCAGAGACGTGAAGGCCAATCCATAATTACAGAAAACATTTCAATCATAACAAAAGAATGGAAGCATCATGCTGTCTTCTCTTTTCCCAGTAAGCTACATCTAACCAATAGCAGGTGACTAAGTCCCACTTTCTTGGAGACAGTGAATAGTCCAGACGTTCAGGGACTGAGATGTCACAATATTTTGTATTTTGCAGATGATCAGGTCCTATTAGCCTTACAGAACATAAGAATTCTGATAAGAGGATTTATAATTATTTATATAATTATGAAATATAATATTTAATAATGTATAAAATATAATTATAATTATTCATATTTTCAATAATAGTAGTTGTGTCCAGCAAGTGCCATTCAAAGTTGCTGGGAAAGCTCTGGTTTCTGAAAGTCCTTGATTTATGGCCATGCATTTAACGACTGTTCAACATTATGACTGCAAAAAAAGTGATTTTCAAAAGTGACCCTCATATTTTATGACTGTTGCAATGTCCCCACAGTCAGACACTGTGCTTGGGTTTGGGTGCTTGGCAATCAAGCATGTATTTATGATGGTTTGCAGTGTTTCAAAGTCGCATAATTGCTGTTTGCCGCTTTCCCAGGGAGATTCCAACAAGCAAACTCCATGGGAGAAGTCGGATTCATGTCACATCTGTGTGATTTGCTTAACAACCATGTCAAAAAAATAATAAATGTAAAATCGGGTGTGACTCACTTAATGACTGCAACACTTAACAGCAGAAATTCTGGTTCTAGTTGTGGTCATAAGTCAAGGACTACCTGTGCTTTAAGCATAAAAACAATTTTGACAGCATGCAAGGTCAAGTTGCACTCAATAGCTAATCCAAATGCAGTGCTAATTCGCCTATCATGTTACAGGTGTGTGTGTAAATTAGCTTTTGTGGGGCTACAGTGTAGCTGATGCTACTTTACAAAGGAAAGTCCTATACCCTATGCAGATGCATGCCAAATAAGTATAGTATGTGGTATAGAAAATACAGAACTCAGAGGTGAGTATTGAATGACAACCAAAAAAAATATGTGAGCCACGGTGGTACAATGGTTAGAATATAGTACTGCAGGCTACTTCTGCTCCTGCCGGCTGCCTGCAATTTGGCAGTTATCTCAGATAACAGATAATCAGAGTTGGAAGGGAACTTGTAGGTCATCTAGTCCAACCCCCCACCCAAGCAAGAGACCTTACACCATTTCTGACAAATGGCAGTTCAATCTCTCTTGAAAGTCTCAAGTGATGGCGCTTCCACAACTTCCGAGGGCAAGGTGTTCCATTGGTTGATTGTTCTCACTGTCAGAAAGTTTCTCCTTACTTCCAGATTAAATCTCTCCTTATTCAGTTTCATCCATTATTCCTTGTCTGGCCTACAGGCGCTTTAGAAAATAGCTTCATCCCTTTCTCTCTGTGGCAGCCCCTCAAATATTGGAACACTACTATCATGTCTCCCCTGGTCCTTCTCACCAGGCTCAAGGTTGACTCAGCCTTCCATCCTTCCGAGGTCGGTAAAATGAGGACCCAGATTATTGGGGCAATAGGCTGACTCTGTAAACCACTTAGAGAGGGCTATAAAGCACTGTAAAGTGGTATATAAATCTAAGTGCTATTGCTATATACAGTAGCTCTTTTGTGGATAAATGATGCAACAGGATCTTATTAATGACATCTGTGTCAGTTTGGTTATGTGCAATAAAATCCAACTAATTTTATCACCGATGTCATTTCTGACTCCAATTCTTTCTCTCTCTCCATTCTGTTAATTTCAGTTAAACATTGCCTTATATGATATGCTAGAAATTTCAGAAGAATGAAATGCAGGTAGTCCTCAATTTATATGAGTTTGTTTAGTGACCGTTCAAAGTTACAATAGCACTGAAGTAAGTGACTTATGACCATTTTTCACACTTATGACCATTACGGGATCCCCATGATCACATGACCAAAATCCAGACACTTGGCAACTAACTGTGGCAAGAAAGATCATAAAATGAGGCATGTATAAATATATACAACTGAGTCTTAATGTAACGTGGCTACGTAAACAAGATCTGGGTTCATCTTATAGCACTAGAGTATATTGGTCAAAACTCACTTGTCAATCAATGTAACTACATTGTTAAGAGCGCCCAACTTTTATGTACATATGAAATAAAAATTGGGATGCCCAAATTAAAGTAGGTTGGTATTGAGAATTAAATTTGTTCATTAATTTTATCATAGCTATTTTCATTTTTGGCAATTGGCACATTACATAGATTGACGGATGGACTATAGATTGGGAAATGTTTCCTAACCAAGTTTACAGCTATCTGTATTTTCATGTAATCAAGTCATTGGAGCATGCAAAAGAAAATGTCTCGGTAGTCATTAGTAAAAATAGTAGTATGTGAGTATGCATGCATAATGTATTTTTTTCAAGATCCAGGAGTATTGTGCATACTGTTTTAAAATATTTATGCCTTTGCTAAGGAAATAGGACTGAAACTGAAGACCCTGAGGAAAAAATGTGAATGCAGGGAAGCCAAGTTTTAATCCAGCACATTAACTAAAGTTGCAAAATGCTTTTACTACTTACATGGTGGAAAAGGAAAACGGAAACCATAAATCCTTCTCCCAACACTCATCAGCGTGTTTTTGCTAAAATTATTTCTGTCTTATTGACAGATATAACTTGCAAGTATTCAGTTATTACTTGTAAAAAAGGAAAAAGAAATATGCCAAGGGCTATTTTTTTAAGTGATTGTAGGAACAAACTCCTGTCTGTCTGTCATGCCGTATATAGGCCAAACCATTAGACAGAATGATGCAAAACACTCTTGGCAGCGTATGCAACCATATCAGTTCAGCTATTCCTTCCCACTTCCTATAGTAGTTATAATACTTGCCTAGGCTTCCCAAGAATGTCTCTGAAGAACAGAGCCATTCAGAAATAACTAAGAGAAAGCCAACTCAATCTACACAATTCTTGCAGCTTTACATATAAATACCTTGAATGCTTTTCTGATTTGGAGTAGAATGGAGTAGGAGTGGGAGTGGGATGGAGTAGAGCAGAGTAGAGTAGAGTAGAATAGAATAGATTTATTGGCCAAGTGTGATTGGACAAACAAGGAATTTGTCTCCGGTATGTAAGCTCTCACTATGCATAAAAACAACAAAGTAACATAATCATAAGATACCAATAGGAGAAGGTAGTATAAAAGATGAGAAAGATAATAGTAATACAGCCATACTACATGGGTAAATATTCCTATACAGTATACACCAATAAAGCAAACCATATTGGTAGCATGGAGTCATTGCTTGACTGGATAGTGTGTAGTGAACAGAAGGATCAAGGAGTAATAAACTGTTACTAAGGCAGGTAACAAGTACAGGATCTTTTGGTCCTGTATGTGAATATACAAACACATACACACAACATGAAAATGACTTTGGCTTAGCATATTGTGTGAGAGCTGCTATCTATCAGAGGATATAATAATTCTGTTAACCACGGTTGAATGCCAAGGCTTCTTTATAAAACTAGAGTAAGTGACATAATCAAGAGATATATTTACAATAGCAATAAGATGCTCATCATTTAGTGGCTGAGTTTACATATTGCATTAAGCTATAATGTGATTATTTATGTTTGGTCTTCTTGAATCCAGTTATTACGATTTAGAAATTATGGTTTAAGGTTTATAATAGGGTGTGCACTATATCAACTAATTCCTGCTTATTCACCAAACCATGGCTCAGCATATTAGGAGAAAATCAATGAAAAGAATTTTATTGCCATTGGCAAAAACTTGGAGCAAAAACTTCCCAAGTATAGTCATGAGGAATTTGGAATTTTAAGGCCTCTGAGATATTTTCTGATTCTGATAATTAATTAAGAGTAGTTTCTCTGGGCAAAGATGTCAGTTATGTCAACAACCCTAAATTGCCCAGCTTGTCAGCTAAAGCACCTAGGACACGTAATGATTTTTTAAAAAAACTGCTAAATAAAAGGAGTAAGAGAAAGAAATAATAGAATTAAACTGAAGTAAGTAGTTAACTATGAGCAGAGAACCTAGTCAATCCATGCAAAATTGGAGGAATTTTGGGAAAGAAATGGCAAACTGAAGACAGTGAAGCCAACAACCACACTGGAAGGAAGAATTGACAAGGATCTGACATTACCCACAAGTTCTTTACTTAGGAAGAACTTGATTGAAACTAGTGTGGTAAAAGATTGGCTAGTTTTAATGATACAATTGTGGGCAATAAGGTGAATCAGTTTATCATTTCTCAACCCTTGACAATCTTCAGTTAAAACACTGTTGAGATGCTGCAGTTCATTCAATAAATTAGATATCTAATTTATTGGTTTTTATTAATTTATCAAATGCATATGTCTGCCTATCTCACACAGAAATGATTCTGGGAAGTGTACAACAATTAAATAAAACAATAAATATTTGAAATCAATCATTAAAAGCAGCCATATTTAAAATACAAAAATACAACTCAGATAAGGAGAGAGTTGATTAAACACAATGATAAGGCCATCCTAGAATAAGCCCAAGTGCCCTGGAATGACTTTGGTGTAAGATGGAAGAATATTCCATATTCCTTCTCTCAACCATCCTTTTTGCAATGAATTCTAAATATGTTTTAAAGCTATATTAATGCAAATAGGCTTTGTAGAAAGAGATTAGATACAGTCAGATACAATTAGCAAATGCAAGGCATGAAGCAGAAATGAATCAAAACACAAGAGTCTGCTATCAGTACAGAATCAGATTCTAGAGGCCTCACAATTAGGGCAGATAAGAAGGCAAAGTACAGCCAAATAATTGGAGTTCAGGTAATAAAATACATGACAACACAGAATTGAAGTTCAAAAGCATATCAGAAAAGCAATTCAAAATCCCAAGAGTTGAGGAACTGCACCAGATTTTATGATAGCGTTTCCTACAAAATGATCATATCTCAGTGGGAAGATTTTATCATCCAAATTTCTTTGGCCACTCCTCATTCTAGCTGGTTCTTTGACAAACAATAGCTTTTACACATTTTCAACTGTTTCATTCTGTCCTCTGGGGTGAAAGAGGGAAGACTAATCCATAAAATTGCATGATAAAGATTCAAAAGACAGCCCATACCACTTTGTTATTTTAAAATGGTTATTTCAGAAATGACTGTGGATGATGTTAATTAGAAAGAAAAAAAGACTGTTCTGCTCTATTATTTACCTATTTTAGTAATCACTAAGAAGAGGAACAGAAAATATCTCCCTTTTATATTCTATTATACTGTTGGCTTTGGATTGCTTCTGATTCAAATGGTTAGATTATTACCATTAAGTTCTTAAGTCTGTTGATGGATGATAGTTGATATGCCACTTGCATATTGAGCACTCATTGCACAAACACACTCCTGAAGTTAGTTCAACTTCAAAGGATCAGGGTTGTGGGGTTTTTTTGGTAAGAGCTATAATACTAGACTAGAGAAGATTAGGGAGCTATGGTTGGGTGGCTGGCCAGTCCTTTCTACAATGTTTTCATCTATTTATCTGGGACTCACCCAGGTATCAATCATCTTTAGTGTGAGACATTTCAACTTCTGTAAATTCTAGCAAAGAAACTGCAAATTAATGGGAATTGAAATCAAACTTATCTAGACTTGGGTAGTTTATGAAGTGCCTGTCAGCTGCAAACAACTAGATCCACACTTGAAGAGTTCAATTTGCTGTTTTATTGCTCAAGTCTAAACATAGCAATCTTTTCAGACTGACAGATTGCACCTGGGAGAGACTATGTGAAGTTCAAGATTGAACTTTTCTCTCTTGTAACACATGTATGGATTCTAGACTATGTCTCTGTTTGACTCCTCCCCCTTGCTTGACCATCTCTCTCCTATATCACTTGATATAATAATGCTCTTGGTTATAGAATAATTGAATATTATCTGGCTGCTTATTTATTTTACAATCTTCATAGCTCACATGGGGTGTGGTTTTGTGTATGGGTTAAAATCTGCGAGAAGGTGTAAGGAGCATCATTCTCCTGTGGAATTGTGTATATCAGTTTATTATGCATAAAACAGGCAAGGCTGGCATCATGATGCTCCATCTGCTATGTTGTTAATTTTGACCATCAATCCTGTGGCTGCTGCTGAACCCAATCAACTCACAAGATCCTGAGTTAAGCAAATGAAAACGATTAAAAACATTAATAATAAATGCCAATGCCCTCCCCCCTATGCCAATAAAAAATTGGTGAGAATTAAAGGTCTGGTGAAATTAAACTATCTTTGAAGATCTTTAAAAAAACATTCCAAATTGTGGGACCATCACCCAGAAAGTCTATTATTTCATCCATGTCCATTTTACTTCAAAGAGGAAGTAATAGGTCTTGCAAGATGTTTCTCACTGAAAGGACAGATTCAGTTCTTCAGATTCAGAAGATGGTGCTGAGATAATGGGAGAATAGTATTTATATTAGCTGGGCTTGTTCTCAGTTTACACATTTCTCTTTAACAAAGTCAGAACTAAAAATCTCAACATAACGATGAACACACAAAGTGACTAATGCATGAAATAGTTTTTCAACTCCTCAATTAATTGTTTCATATACTTCTTTTGATCATTTTTGAAATGTATTGTGCTGTTGGTAAAAACACAGATACAGTTTCTTGAGTGAAGAAGAGAAATTTGGATACCTGTTGACTTACATCTGCCTTATTGGTCTTGTAGTTTAATGTTTCTAAAAGGCTTTCTCAGTCAATGAGAATATGTGTAGACATTCTCTCCATTCTGTATCAAGCCAGCTGCATGTGGAAATAAGGTTTTAAAATGCTTACCTCATGCCTTCTAGTTCTCACAAGTAACAACTGATGATTAATAATTGGAGTTCATTGAAACTGGGTGGCTAATAAATTCAAATGTGTAAAATTGTAGGCATTTCTGCATGCACAAATAGCCATGTAAGAAGAACTTTGAAGCAAAATGCATTGGCAGAATATAATTTAGGCCAAACAAATATAAATTCTGGGACACATAGACATGTATTTCTTTTTTGCTCTCATCAGTAATTATTTGAAACTCCTTGGTTCAATGTTTGAGAAATGAAATAATTGGAAATGAGGGTTCCTATCTTCTGATCTCAGAAAGCTTCATAAAATTTGGAAAATTTCAAAAAGGAGACAGGGCAAATGAAAGACTTTTAAATTCAGTTGACATGAGCATTTATTGAATTTCAAGAACTTGATCAGGACCTTTGTACAGTAAAGATTTTTGAGGAATATCTTAGAGCTGAATGTGTGCATATAAATTTGTTGCAAGTCTGGAAGATAAAAATGGAAAACACCTTTAAACTCAATTACACCAATACTACTTAACTAGTTTCTTAATCATCCAGAAGATTGCAGATATGTTCATTTCTTTCCATCCAGGACACCTTTAGCGTGTTTTCTTAACATTTTCATCTTCTTCTAATTTAGTGCTTTATTTTCTCAGTGCCCTATTTTGGGTTGCAATTTTTAACGTGCAAATAACATTACAGAATCTGGGGAAATGCAGATTTGAACATAAAGGATGCAGCAGCATGTAATAATATTCTGGCGTGCAAAGAAGCTTGGTATAGCTGAACTAGGTAAATTTACCTTTAAAATTGTGAGCCATATGAACTCCTCCTTTTCATTCAGCAGTAATAAGAGATAGGTTTGTGACATAGAATGAAATTGTTTCTTAATGAACAGTACTCGCTCCATCTTTTCCCAGATGTGAGAATAGAATGTGCTACAAGTAGTCGTCAACTTAATACCATTCATTTAATGACCATTCAAAGTTACAAGGGCACTGAACAAAAGTGATTTATGACCATCTTTCACACTTATAACCATTGCAGTATCCCTACGGTCATGTGATCAAAAGTCAGATATTTGGCACCTAGTTAATATTTATGAACCACGATGGCGCACTGGTTAGAGTGCAGTACTGCAGGCTACTTCTGCAGGCTGCCTGCAATTTGGCAGTTCAAATCTCACCAGGCTCAAGGTTGACTCAGCCTTCCATCATTCTCAGGTGGGTAAAATGAGGCCCCAGATTGTTGGGAGCAAAAGGCTGACTCTGTAAACTGCTTAGAGAGGGCTGGAAAGTATTGTAAAGTGGTATATAAGTCTAAGTGCTATTGCTATTGCTATGACGGTTGCAGTATCCTGGGGTCATGTGATAATCTTTTGTGACTTTCTGACATGCAAAATTAATGTGGAAGCCAAATTCACTTAACAACCTTGTTACTAACTTATCAACCACAGTGATTTACTTAACAACTGTGGCAAAAGAAATAATAAAAAGGGGCACAACTCAGAAAAACAGAAATTTTGAGCTCAGTTGTGGTCATAAGTAGAAGACTACCTGTAATTGCTAGTTTCAGGGAATTCAAAACCCCTTTGTGAAAAGTGTCTCTGGGCTGATGGGATGTATTTTATGAGACTGGTTACTTGTAAGTTAATTAAAGCCAAGATCGGTTTCCTTACAGTGGCAGAACATCATTGTTGCCAGAGAGGTGGTCATCCTTTAACTCAAGATTTAACAATGCTTCATTCTTAAAGGACGTTTTGTGCATTATGTGATTAATGTATGATTGATATATATATATATTATATATATATATATATATATACATACACACATATATACTTTTAACCTCTGAATTGGCTTCATATTGATAAAAAATTGTGTAAGATGATTTCACATAATCTAAATTTAACTAATTTAAAAGTTAATTTGTATTATCCCATATTGAACTGTTCTTAGGAATCTTGTAGTGCAACACTGTGGAATAATGATGATTTAAATGTTATTTTGCTCTTTAACATTTTTAACATTATTATTTTTCTATTTTATTTTGCTAGAGTCTGTGTTACTCCATATGATTTTCCGGATTTTACAGTTTTGTTTAGACTATTTGAACTTTACGTACAAGTCTTGTTTTTTCTATGTTAACTGTACTTTAAAAAAAAAAAAAAATGACAAAAGCCATCACCATAAATTATTTTGCATCCGGTCAGATCTACTATCAACTCAGGAAGGTCAAAAGATGCTCACCCTGAAGAGAGAGGAATATAATGAGTTGCAGTAACCACTAGGGGGCTTAGAGGGCACAAAATGTTGGTGTAGTTTGCAAATCTCCAAAGGGAAATGAGGAAAAAGATTTGTATGCCATTGTTCTTACAACAATAGAAAGACCCAATGTCAAAGTGAGTAATGTCTCTCAGTATCCTCCTTAGGAAAGAATGCTAATTCCAAATAGGTATCAATTTTTTTTAAAAAAAAATACTAGCTGCTATAATAAATTGCTTTTTAACTTCTTTCACATAATATCCTTTTTTACATTTGTTCCAATACATTTGTGTATTTAATCCTATCACTAAACTATTCTGCTAGGTTTGTTTTTTAAAATTAAAACTTAAATCAGTCTGTGAAATGGACACGGAATCACATTGCTTCTTTGCCTTTTGAGCAAGTGACATGAAATGAAATGTATGAAGTTCTAGTATCAGTTTCTTGGAGAATCTGTAAACAACAAGGCTATTTTACATAGATAACCAAGTCAATTTTTCCTCAGTGACATTTTCTGGGTGCAATGAAGATCTTCATGCTTACACGCAGAGTGGAAATGAACTGATGCAACTCAATTTGTCGAAACTATGAACAGCTTTGCCCTATGAGTCCTATTTGTGTATAAACTGGCCAAAGAAAGTGTCCTGTGCATTGAACCTGTATATTTAGTTTTCTCTGCTGTGTTAGAGTTGGATCTATATAATGCTTGACTAGTGCTCATTAATAGCACGAAGGAGTGTAATTCTGGTCAGATACACTACCAATACGGTGGGAACATACAGAGAAGTGGCAGTGTATGAGTGCTAGGCACTATACCAGTCTTTCAAAACTTGATGCCTTCCAGATGAGTTGTGACTGTAACACCCGGGCTACAATGCTAGGGTTTCTAGTCTCAACACAACTGGAGGGCATCAGGCTGGGAAAACTGAACAATGACAGTCATGTCTAAACACATCTGAATGCTCTCGTTTCTCCTGCTTGCACAACAATTAAAGATCTGCAGCTGTGGACTACAAGTGAATTCCCATATGCAGATTAACATCAAAGCCATGCCGCAGTTACATATTTAAGTCAATTCGGTGAGTCGTAAGCAGAGACTTGGAGTAGAATCAGGAACCCTGGATCCAAATCTCAATTCAGCTGTGAATTTGGTGGCCATGGACCAACCATTTTCTGTCGCAACATATTGTTTTAAACCAGGGGTCCCCAAACTTGGCAAATTTAAGACTTGTGGACTTCAACTCCCAGAATTCTGGGAGTTGAAGTCCACAAGTCTTAAAGTTGCCAAGTTTGGAGAGCTCTGTTCTAAACAAATGAGATAATCTTCTGTAGGCCATTTGAAGCTCCTTAAAGACCACCTGAAAAACTAACAAATAACAGTATAGATTTTCAGGCCTGTACAATGGGGTGGTTAATTCCTAATCTGTGACATTGCAAGCTACATGTACTATTTCCCTTTGCTTTCTTCTAAAGTAGGAAATTGTTCAAATGGTTCCTACAATAAGTGTTTATGAATTACAGAGGTAGTGAACAAAGAATGCCAGTTAAGGGTTCATCTTTTGGGGGAGGGGAGAAGCATTGTCCTCTATGAACCCACTACGGGTCACAACAGGGACAGAGAGAGTGGGTGGAAAACATATAAACCTCGCCTTTTCTCCAGTCTCTTTTCCTCTGATTGCTATTAGTGGCAATTAATCAAATTGTTTGGATCTCTCTACCCACGGAAATTCTGTTTGAGCGAGCGAAGGTTGAAAGCAGGGATTGCTTTCCAAATGATGGGAAGGGCCTGTAGAGATCCAAGAGCAGCAACAAGCCCAAAACTAATCAAGCTCTCACTTTGAGTGTTTGGTACAGCTGCATCCAAGTGCAGGGGAGCTATGTTTGTGGTGTCACAGGCCAATGGGAAAGGACAACAGCTTAAGACTAATTGCTGTAGGGGCTTATTTTCAGAAGCCCAAATGAGTCTTTAAGCTTGATTCTGCAAAGTGCTTTGCTGGTTTTCATGCTTCATCACGCTCAGGCTATTGGAGGCGTTTAAATTCCATTAAAAGTCAGCACTAAATAGGCACCGAAGTGTCATGTTTACTTTTGAAAACCTGTCCCTTAATCTTCTTCTGGGGTCGAAAGCAAGAAGAGGAATGCTTTTAGTGAATAGAAGAATGGGAAGTACTCCATCCAACACATCTTAAATTTAGGCTAGCTGGTAACAGATAAAAAGCCATTTGCATGCAGTGTGCAGGTTCCTTTGCTTTCCAGAAATGTTGCTGAAAAAGCAATGATAAGGAACTAGAGCTATGCAATACCACTCTTTTTAACAACTTGTTCTTTAAATCTAATTTTGGGTGGAGGATGAGAAATAAATCATGCAGTGGTTTTCCTGTGCGGTAAATCACACAACGGTCCACTTTCTACACAGTTAATTTGGTAGTAAAGAAATCCTCTCTGAAATTCAGGTTGAAAGTATTCATGATTATAGCTAAGATTGCTTGGACAGTCAAGCTTTGTCCATCTGATGCCCCCCCCAGAAATTTGAACTACAAGTCCCATCATTCTCACCCACGCTACAAATTGGTATTGCAACCAGTTCATCAACAGAGCTGAGAAGCAATAAAGAAAGTCTACCAGAAAAGGATTTTCTATTATTTACCCCATTATCTTTCTAACAGATGGTTAGTTTTAAACTACACAAGTCACATGGTTACTGTTGTAATGCAATGGCTTTAATAGAGAGAGCAATAACACTTGTAGACCACACCAAGTTAGTTTAAATCTATTTATTAAATAATCTTTTTTGAAGGGAAAGTGTTTTCTCCTCACATAACCCTGAGAGGGAGGATAAGAAAGTGTAACTCATTTTCCACCAAATGGCCAATCCAGCAGGTGGCAGCACCTGGCCGACCTTGGTTATTACCAAAAGAGAACAGAAAAGAAGATAAACTCAGGCCTGACTGGAAAAGAGCAAGAAACTTCTTAGAAAACATCCAAACATTTTGATCAAAAATCAAAATATCTAAAGGCTGCATTGGAAAAATAAAAAGCATCCTGATAGAAAGCAATACTGTAAGTTTGCATTGCCAAAATCATTGAGTTTAATGGCTTACAGAGAACCTACAATTAGAAATGTGAATCTGGGAGCCATGGGTTTTATGGCCGCTTTTGTGAAGTTTGATGGAGTGAAGTTTCCATCCCACTATTTCCTCCTTCTCTCTGTCTCGCTCTGCATTAATCTGTCCTCCTAGTTTCCTTCAACAATTTCACACAATCTGCAGTACAGCCCTAATTTAAAGGGTCTGCGTTACCACTGCCTGGGCAGGGAATACTAGTCAATCTGGAAATCTGAGCTCTTCAGCTACAGCACTGTCTCAACCATGACCCACTAGCAATGCAGTGCTGAATCCCTTTTCTCTCCATAGCCTCTTCTGAATGTTTTTAATCTCTTTGTCATACTAAGAATATGTCCGGAAAGAGAGTGGGGATGCTGCAGCAGAAAGCAGGGAACTGGTTAGGG
Organism: Bungarus multicinctus; assembly: GCA_023653725.1. Classification (NCBI taxonomy): domain Eukaryota; kingdom Metazoa; phylum Chordata; class Lepidosauria; order Squamata; family Elapidae; genus Bungarus; species Bungarus multicinctus. Next base: position 198,054,462 of record CM042834.1, read on the forward strand.
GTGTGTGTGAAATGAACCTGGGGAGGGGGTGAATTGAAGGGGTTAGTCTGTTTCTGAACAATTAGAAGAACCAGTCCTGATTCTTCAGTTTTGCCCTGCCTGGGGGCCGGGTGAGGGTGGTTTCAGGCCTTGTGGCGGAAAATGGTATCAGAAGGCAAACTGACAGGAATGGCATTTGTTGGGAGTATCAGGCAAGTCAGATGGCACTCAAAGCAAAGTGAAGGGCTGAGTAGATTTTGACAGGCAAAATGAAGCGGAAGTTAAACTTTCAATGCAAACTTCAGTGATTTGTATTGGATTGGTCAGGAAAGCAAAAGAATTGGTTAGATTTGTAAAGCTGTTCCCAGGCGTTTAGCTCCAACTTGATAGCTGTGTTCATAACAGTACTCATGCTCCTGGGTAACTATGATTCATAGAATTACACCAATTTTCCAGGATTGTAACAATGAAATGTGCATAACTGCACTGGCTGGGTTTGCATAACACAGAAAGAAAGAAATTTGGTTGGCTTTGTTTTTAGTGCCTTTCTTTCAGTTTTTTCTATAGTGGTGAAGGATAACCTGCTTTAGATGGGCAGGGTCCATTTTAAGCTCTTTTAAGATTTATAGCAATTTTCTTTAGTGCCATCCAGTTTAAGATGGACTCCAATTTTCCAGCCAATGTGGGGAGTGGGCTGGGAGAGAGAGAGAGAGAGACTGGGGACGATGGGGAGCTGCAATCACACAACCCCCCGAGGGCATCAAACCCGTCAAACACAACCATGCACACTGTTGTGTGTCCCAAAACAGAAACTGGGATTTCTCCAATCTCGGGGAAGAAATTTTCCTTCGAAATCTTTGGCCAGGGAATCCGAACTAGACGCATTAAGCCACCCCAATCTCATGGCTTGGAAGTAAATGCCGCCGAACTGCGTGGAACCACCACACGAGCACACACACATACACACCCTGCTTGTAACATTTCGACTTCTCCATGGGGAGGGACCGGGGTCTGAGCTGCAATGAGAACACCCGAGGTATTTCAGCAAGGCGAACTCGAAGGTCGAAGCGACTAAACGTAACGAAGACTCCCACCCCCTCCTGTGGCGGGCTCGAAGCGGGCCGAAAGTTTCACGAAAGGCGCTGGAATTTCTTCCTCAGCCTCCCAGCGGAGGCGGCGATGTGGACGCCGCGCGCCTTTGCGCCCGGACGCTTCGCCAGCAGCGCGGCTTGGCCCGAAACGGTTCGAATTCCGAGTCCGCGCGAGCCCCCGAGTCCGGCGAAGCGCTCGCGCGCGGAAAGCCGGTCTTCCCTTTCAGGAGGCGCCCAGCTAAAGTCGCCTTCGCCTTTAAGCCGAATCGCCTTAACAAGCCGCGGCGGGGGCAAGTTGCTGCTGGTGGGACCGGCGTGAACGTAAAAAACAAAACAAAAAAAAACCCACAATAAAACGCGACGATAATTTGCGTGAAAAGAACGTTTGGGCGGTAAAAACAAAAAGAAAACTACAGAAGCCGGGGAAGGGGGGCGAGGGAGAAGTGGGTGGAGGGCGGACGCCGGGACCGCGAGAAACGAAGAGGGGAAGAAAACAAAAAAAAAAGTCTTCCTTACGGGGTGCCGAAGTTTGTTTTACTCCGCCTGCGACGCTCTGAGTTCCCCACACTTTCGCTGGCCTGCGCCGCGGCTTCCTCCTCCTCCTCTCCCTCCTTTGGCTCCCTCCCTCCCTGCTTTCCCCCTTTTCTCGCTCTTTCCCTCCAGCGGCGCCTGGACGCCTTGAGCTGATAAGGAAGACGAGAAGCGGCGGCGGCGGCAGCAGCAGCAGCAGCAACCGAAGAGCGTGCGTTGTGTTGCCGCCGCCGCGAGCGTGGGGTGGGGGGGGGGGGAGAGAAAGAGAGAGAGAGATATGCAAACAGAGAGAACTGGCCGGGAGGGGCACGATTGGTGGGGCTGCAAAGGGCGACCCCCCGTCCCAAGCGCGCAACTCCCAATAAATTATTAAATAATAATAATAAAAGTTCCCGGCGGGCTCTGTTTTGAGGCGGTCCCCCTTCGCTTTTCCCCCCGTTTGGTGTGGTTTTGTTTTTGACAGCTGGGCGCAGGCGACCTCTTGTTGGCTTGTTGGGGGGAAAGTTTCCCGTTCTTACTCCCCACCTCCTCTCTCTCCTCCTCTCCCTCTCTCTGTCTCCCTTTACCAGGACCAATAACGAGCAGTTCTGAGGTACAGTAGCGGTGGGAGGAGGTTAAAAAAAAAAGAGAGAGAGAGAGAGACACGGGGGGGGGGAGAAAGGTGGGGAAGCTCCGTTGTGTTCTTTCAGTTTTGGGACGACCTCGCCTCTACCTCCCCTCCGCCCCCCACGCCGCTCCTCCTTTCGCCCAACCTGTGGCGGGGACCAGATTCAAATTTCTCACGTCTTGACCTCGAGGCGCTTTTCCTCACCTATCGCCTCTCCTCCCCCCCGCCCCGCACCCACGGGGGGGGGATTGCGAAGGCCTTGGGGTGTGTGTGTGTGTGTGTGTGTGTCTGGGTGAGTGTGTGTGAAAATCACCTGGAGGACTGTTGGGAGCCGGTTTGGAGGAAGAGGTGGGGGTGGGGTGGGGAGCACTCCAAGAAAAACTGAAGGAAGGAAAAAAAAAAGAAGAAGAAGAAGAAGGAAGGAAAGGCCGGTGCAGGCACTGCCGCTGAGACGAGTTCCAGAGCCCAGGGGGTGCCCTTGAGAAGCAGCATGCAAAAATGGTAAGAAGTTTTCCAACATCCTTTATTTCCTTAAAAAAAAACTAGTTTTCTTTCTTTCTTTCTTTCTTTCTTTCTTTCTTTCTTTCTTTCTTTCTTTCTTTCTTTCTTTCTTTCTTTCTCTCCCGCCCCCCCCCCCCAATGTGCCGTAATACAAACAGCCTTGCCTGGAAGCGTCTTTCTAAAACCGTTGAAACAAACAAGCAGTCGGCAAAAATTCCTGCGGTGCAAAGACCTGCGGGGAGGAGGGACGGGAGGACAGGGGAGAGAGAGAGAGAGAGGCGGGCGGCGGGGGAGTCGAACATGCGGGCCGGCGAGAGGGGGAGAATACAGGACAGTGACATAACTTTAAAACTTCTCCTAGCGCTTCTCGTCCCGCTCCTCCTCCCTCCCTCCCTCCTCACTTCTGGTTGGGAAGGAAAGAATTAGACGGGAGCTCGGCTTCTTTCTTTTTTGACTCCTTTAAGTTTTTTTGCTAATCGCATCAAAGGTGAAAGAAGATCAGAGAAGAAGTGAGCGGGCGGGGCAGGGTTGTTTTCTTTTTCTTTTCTTTTCTTCTTTTATCCTAAGGCATAATAAGGGACCGCGTTAGGGAAAGGAGGGAATGAAAGAAGCGGTCCCTTTTCTCTCAGAGATGACAGGCGCGGTCTTGGGTAGCAAACCGACGGGCTAAAGCGGAACCGGCCATTGGGGGTGTGGGGGGGAGGAGATGGAGATGGGGGTGTCTGTCTGCGCGCGCGCGCGTGTGTCTGCGCGCTTGCTTGGCGTGTCGGCGATCCACAGCGCCTCAGGCTTACCTAGACCAGAAGGCAAAAAGGATGCCGTCCGGTCGCAACTTTTTGGGGAGTGTGGGGGAGCCTGTGCTTTCGCAGTTTGCATTTCTGAGGGCAGCAATTGTTAGGAAAACCTGACTGGAGTTCTAGGGAGATTTTTTTGTTTTTTAAATACAAGCCTTGTCCGCCTTGCCTGAAGTGTTGTCAGTTCTCAGCATTGCTAGAAAATAAAGTCTGCTGGGATTAAGAAACGCGTGTGAATCGCACAGGCGGTTGAGGAAGGTGTATATAGGTAATCGGGGAAACATCGGAACTCTTATAAGTGGTTGCGAAATGGCTGGTTTTATGTTTAATTTTTACCTCGTTTTGTTTTGTTTCGGAAAGTTTTTATGGGAGTTCAAATAAATCGGACAGGCCGTGCTGAAAGTCTTTTTGCCTGCGTTGTGTAACTTGACTTCTACGGAACAACTGATCCCATTTAAAGGAATGGAAAGAAATGTTTTTACGCTTATAGTTTTAAAAAAATCCAGGAGCTCAGCTCATCGGGAAGCAAATTTTTAAAAAGAAATAATCTTTAGTATAGGAATCAAAGTGGATAGATAGATTCTTCCTGGACCACTGCCTAATATGTTTAAAGTCTTTGAATGATTTTCTGTGTGGCTGTCTCACTTTGGGACGGAATGCTCTAGTTCTCACTGTGTAACTAGAATGTATGTAGTGAAAATTATCTCCTCCCATTTCCATATAATGATGTTTTGTTCCCCTGATTAAAGCCCCAATTGGAAGATAGGAAATTTGCAAAAGCAGGAAAAGAGGGGCATGTACATGGGTAAAGAAAGGGTCTTATGCTCAGACCAGGATTATTATAAAACTGGCAGAACATAAAGTGCGTTTGAAAGCAGGCTGCAGTTTATGATGCTTCCCTTTTACTCTTAGAGTCAATTGATGCACAACGGACATCATGTAATAATCTAAGCAGGCTCAAGGATTAAAATGTCTTAAATTTAGATGAATATTCATACCTCACTAATAGTGGAAACAGCTTGAAGCTTTAAAGTCAGATTAAAACACTGCAGTCCCTGCCTTAAATCTTGTATATGTTTCTCTTATGTGGGAGACAAAACTTTAGAAAAGAATGGATTTGGATTTATTTTGGTATGATCAGTGCTTTTTAAGTCTTGCTGTACATATTATTTCATTATAGTCTGGAATTGTTATTAAAAAGTGAATTAATATTTAAAATGAGAAAGGAAGTTTAATGTTTGTTTACTCAATCTTTAGCAAACTCATAAGTTATAAGTCTATTACAAATTAATATATATGTACTTGAATAATACTTACCCTAGGTAAGTCTAAATAGAATTGTAACTGTTAACTGTTATAATAGGTTTGCTCTTTCCTTCAACATGCTAGAAACTTTAGTTTGAAATGTAAGAGCTTCTGCTCGATGTTACAGTTTCTTTTAAAAATTCTCTTGAGTATTCAGTTCCAACTATGATAGTAGTAGTAGCTACATACAAAAGTTTTTCAATTTTATGAAGCTTCCAGTTCAAATGATTAAAAAAAATACTTTACAAACTGCATGTTAAAAGGAATTCATTTCAATAGGTCTGCATACACACTGTGAGTGAGCATTTAGTATTAATACACCACCAGATAAGCTGCTTTAATAGGTTTTTACACACACTTGAAATGCGATAAAGATCTCTTTCAAATATTTTAGAAACAGTTAGTTTAAACATTACTATTTATAAGAAATGTACTATGAACATATGTAGTTTCTTCTCTTTCAAATATTATATATAGAGCATGATCTGGGTGTATATTTGACAGACTGATTAGCCCGTCATATGAAGCCAAACTAAAGCAGGGTTTATTTTTGCCAACCCAATGATTAAACGGTAAACCTTTGAGCTTAATTTTTTTAAATTCACCACTTTTACGTAATATTTTATTCTAATCTTGCTTGCTATCAGGGATATTTCAGGAATTCTGAAATTGCTGCACTTCAAGAATGTCAGTTTGCATTCCATGAGTGTCATTTGATTACTTTTATCTGTATAGCTCCAAGAGTGGCCCAGACCGTCTCACTGCATCTTGCCAGGTGTCCAATCATTGCTGAACTGTCTTTTTTTCCCTCCCTTTGCTCTTTTCTCCTCCAGAAATCTGCCTGACTTTGGCCAAGCAAAAAAAAAAAGATAAGAGAGATGAGTAGGAGGAGGGCATGTTTTAGCCATAGCCCTCCTGATGAAGTTTCCAGCAGTGGAATAGGATTCACTTGGGTCTAAGAGTCTTAGTACAGCGTGAGGGGCTATGTGGTTCAATGAACTCATGATTGATAACTCAAGATGTTGGATCAATGTTTATGAACAGTTAGCTTTGTCCTACTGTAACTTGCTGCTGCCTCCACAGTATCTTATTTGAACTTTTCCAATAAGTTGATCTACCTTACTTCCCTTCCTCCCGACTTAACTTCCTCTTCCATATTTATCCATATGGCCCAGTAGTTAACAGTGAAGATTAACTAGTGGTCAAAGAAATTTATTCACCCAGGAACCGCACTATCCTTAAGCATCTTCCCAAAACGGAAGTAAGGCAGGGTACATAACTTCTAATGTTCATAGTGTTTAATGTTTTAAGGCTCTCAGAATCTTGGACTTTAAAAGTTTGCTTTTGTTTTATATATAAAGATTCTAAAGACTCTGTTTCTCTCTAGAACATCCCTTAGAGCTGTTCAAAGACAATGAGGGAAAACCCAATTTAGCAGTAAACAGCATAGGCTTCCTTTGGTATTTCACAGCTGAACTTACTTGTTAGAAATGATTTGCTGATCTCTAAATGAGCCTTTTACAGTTCTGGTAAGACATATTAAAATATCAATTATGCACGCCAATTATATTATTTATAGCTTGCTAAATAATTGTAATTCCATTGTATCCAGTACAATAAGAGATTCAGCAAGAAAAACACTCATTGGAGATATTCTGGATGAATACTGTTTTTGTGACATACGTGAGAAAAATACTATTGGCATTTCTAGCTTTCTGTTAAAAGGGAAAGCAAAATTCTCTCTGCTGACTTCTGAATCAAACAACTCTGAATGTGTTTATATGCACATTGTTTATATGACGATCCTGTTCCAGGTATGCGTGTCTTCTTTTTTGCTATCAGTTGTAAGTATTGCCAATATCAGTTTTTTAAGTCTGTACCATTTCCTTTCAATATGTAGAAGAATGCAATCCAAAGTCTCAAACTGGATTGTTTCTGAGTCAAGTATCAATTGAAAGTGTTTTAGTGCACTTTTTTTAAAAACAGCAAAATAATATTTACTTATTTTTTAAGTTACAGCAGATGTTTCCATTTATCACCCACATCTCTTCAAACTTTGGCTCTGGAAAATTGCTGAGTTAAAATGAACACTTATATCTAGGGAAAAATAGTGTCTCATCATTGTCTCCATCTCTCTCTCTGTTACATATGTAAAAATTGTGCTGATATTTTTCTAGTGGACTAGAAGAAACATTTTTTAAAAAAGTATGAGCTACAATGCTGCTATTCATAATTAGCAGTTTAATTTTTCTGGGGATGGTATAATTATTTGAAGCTTTCATTGCATTTACAAAATGTTTTAATTCCAATAATACAATTCTTAGTTTTAAAAGTTTTAAAAGGATTTTTTCCCCCTTACCTTCCAGGTACATTTATAGTTATTTCATTTATAGTCTGCAGAGTAAACATCTTCATAATGTAACTTGCCTGATTTGATGTGATTTTTTTAAAAAAAATTGTGGTAATGAGTTATAATGCGCTTATGGTAATCAAAGTAATTTTTTTTTCTTAAGCTACCTTGTTAGGTGTTCTTATTAAGGGACATATAATAGGAATTCTGAGAGCCACTGTCCAACACATCTGGATTGAGGAAGGCTGAGGTGGACTATAGACTGTACAATCTACACCAGAGGTGTCAAACTCGCGATGACATGTCATGTGATATATCACAATTTTTTCCTCCTTCGCTAACCTGGGGGTGGGCGTGGTTAGCATGTGATGTATCTGGCCTATGGGGCATGAGTTTGACAACCCTAATGTACTACACCCATTGGCAAAACTGTTACTTAGTTCATTGAACATTCTGTTGAAATTTTTGTTATTTGTAACCCAGAAAGTTCTATACCCAGTATCCCTTCCATATGAAAGTTGGAAGATATTTTCTGAGAAAATATTACTGAACCTATTTAACATGAAAAATGATTGTCACTATGCCTAGCAGGCATAGATGGAATGGCCCTAAATGGGCCAGGTTAAGGATTGTGAACAGTTAGATTTGGAAATACCACATACATTCCATTGAATGGCCCAAATCAGGTATTCAAGTCATGGAAATGTTACTGTTAGTGGGAATGGGAATTCTGAATAGAAAATTCAGGGCCAGTCTAAAACGCCCAAGAAACTATCTACTGTCTGCTTCCTTGTTCCTGCACTTTGGTCTCATGTAAAAGTGTTTTCCTCGTCCTGCTGAAAGTGATAGAATGGTATGAGTTAAGTCCCTTTGACTAAAATAAGATTGGCAGCTACAATCTTAGTGTCGTTCCTGTGCAAGTCACATATACATTTTCCAAGCACATATTTGCTGGACTGTGTTCATGATTCTTCTAATTAATAAGACTGATTCTTGTCTATATTTTTTGTCAAGCAAACTTCATTGATATTATTGATAACATTTACATTCAGGTAGATTTTATACCATGATTGTGACTTAAAAGTTCTGTATTCTTTTGAGATGATTCCAGTTAAGAAATTCATATTAATCTTGCAAGATAATTTTTTTGTAAGCAATCATGTCCAAAAAATTCATGTATAAAATACATGTAATTGGAAGCTGCCTCTTTCCTATCTTCCCTCTTGAATGAACATCAGATTAATGTACACAATTTCTTAGTTCAAATAATAAAACTCTGCCTGGATTATACCACTTCAAAATAGAAGAAGAACCACTCATAATGGTCTGCTGTTCCTTTCAATAATAACAATCATGTCCGATGAGTTTTTTTTAATCTGACATGCTAGTTTTCTAAATGCAGAGATTTTTTTTCAGGAGTAGAGCAACAATTCTGTTCTTGGTCATCTGTAGTCTAAAGTGCTATCCTCCAGTGCTATCCTATCAACAATGATAGCCCAGCTATCATTGTTGATATTAGCTTGTATTTGCTAATTCAAGGATTTTGTTTTGTTAGTTAAAAAATAATAATAATTATCTGCTGGTTTCAGAGCAGAACCTTTCCAAAGTAGTTTTGTATGGAAACAATACAAATATATGGTGTGTTGAAGAGCAATAAAATCATAGTTTAAATTAAAAGATTAAAAACACAGCAACATTAATGTTACAATAATTAGTACAGAGCATGGATGAAAGCTTAAAATAATAACATTCCAACATATGTTTAAAGGCCAACCAATAGACTGGAGATACGGCTTAAAAGGCCACCATTTCTCATGCTCAAGAGTCTAACAGATCTTAATGGCATTCTTACTAGCAACTGATTTAAGGATTTACCAGAAATTTCAGCTGTGCCTGGAAAGTTGGTATAATGTGATGGGACTCACCCATTGTGCTAAGTGACCAGGTAAAAATATTTGAATTGGACATATTACAGTATATCCTGTGAGATGCTGGCCTGGTCAGCTTAATTTTTCCAGCTATATGATAATGGAGTGGTAGATTTTTAAAAAATAGAGTAACATAAAATTATATTTTTTCTTGTTTTATTTAACTATCATTGGTTTATATAAGCAGATAAAGATCCAGGCTAGTCTTCTCCAAATAGCAAGAGGTTTTCTTGCCTTGCTACTTTTTTCAATAATATAAATTGCAGCAGTTGAGCATAACTTTGTGCAAGGAAAAAGTACCTTATCCCAAAATCACGTATTTTTAAATACATATCAATTGTTTATTTTAGGTGAATCAAATTGATTGCATATATCTAGTATAATTTAAAAAAAAAAGATCAATAAAACCTCACTACAGAATATTCTTTAGGAAAACACTTTTTCCTAAAATCTGAATCAGTAGTTCTGATTCAGCTGAATCAGTAGCTGAACAGCTGAATCAGTAGTTCTGAATGATGGTCTATGTGGCTGTTACATCTAAGATACCCTGGAATTTACCCAGCTTTGAAGGAGTGGTTGTGTATTCATGTAGAGTTTCATGACACACACAAATTATTACATATGTGAGCACTTTTTATTCACTCTGTACATAATTTCATCCATGCAAAAAGTTTTTCCATTGATGTGAAGAGACAAATTTATTCCTTGGGGATTCTGCAATAAAATGAGCACAGAGCTCCAATATTAATCTGGAAGTATTTGCAAATATGTTCTTATTGCTAGAAAGTTTGTCTTAATGTCTGATCAAAATATGCTCCTGAAATTTCTAATTGAGTATTCATGGTGGGAGGAAAAATAAAAAATACATCAGCTCCAATTTCAACCATTTATATATTTTTATTGCGTCTTCATAACTTTTTCTCTTTACAGAAATCAATTTTCAGACCCTGGTTAGTAGAACTAAACTCTATATGTACCCAGATTAGAAAAAAAACCCATTAAATTATTTTTGATCCAGATATTATTTTTCTGTTAAGATTGTAGATTAAGATTACATTTAGTTTTTAAGAACCATATTGTGCTGATGGCTCATCTTACTTGGAAATAAGTTCCATTAAAATATTATATATAAAATTCTGCTTCTGATATATGTATTTGACATAAAAAACTTTTTTTTAAAGATCAAGGATACAATCCTGAAAATATATTTACTTGGGAACAAATTGTAATGAAGATATTAGGTTTCTAAAGTATATATAGAAACATATAGTAAAATTGCAAGGAGCATACTCATACAAATATGAGTATGAACACTTACTTCTGAATATAACATATTCAGTTTTTATAAAGGAATCATGATCAATGCATGTAGTCCTTGACTTACAGCAGTTCATTTAGTGACTCCAAGTTACAACGGTACAATTTTTCACGCTTATGACCTTTGCATCAGCATGTTGATGGTCACATGATTTACGTTCGGATGCTTGACAACTGGTTCATATTTATGATGGTTGCAATGTCTCGGAATCATGTGATCCTTCTTTGCGACCTTCTGATAAGCAAAGTCAATAGAGAAAGCCAGATTCACTTAACAACTGTGTTACTAATTTAATAACTGCAGTGTTTCACTTAACAACTATGGCAAGAAAAGTTGTAAAATGGGACAAAACTCACTTAACAAACTTCTCACTTACCAATATAAATTCTGGGCTTGGTTGTGGTTATAAATTGGGCAATAGATTTGTTTTGATATTCTGAGTTTCTCTTGATCCTTCCTTTTCACATTCTGCTATCATTTTATTCTTGATTGTTATTCAGCAATACGTTTCCTTCAATCACATATTTTTCTACCACTTAAAGAATTTTATTTATCTTTCTATGCTTTATTACAGACAACTATAGTGTTTTTTTATATTTTTGTGAAAATCATTAAAAAAAATCACAGTAATAAAGCTTAAAATGCCCGAAAGGTTTGAGAAAAAAATATTAATTAAAAAGGGTTAGCTGAATCATTTAATTTTTTATATATCCCATTTGCATTTCAAGTACTGCAATGTTGTGCATTCATATCAGTGATATTCATAGTTCTAGGAATAAGAAATGCAAATAAAATCTTGTGGATTACAACATCTTGATTCTAAAACAAATATGTACTGTACGTAGTGTTAAGAGTCACTTTAGTATCAGCTGAAATATTTGCAAGCAGTGGTGGTGTAATTGTCATGCAGGCCGATTGTCCTGAAAGTTGTGCTTCCTCTGCCTTTACTAGCTGCTTTTTAACGTTCAGTACAAAGATGTAACAGCACACAGAGAAAACATTTTTCCCCTTTTTGTGACCTTACATTTGCCAAAGTGCCTCATGCTGGAATTCCTTTTCAATATCTTTTTTTTTTCCAGAGCCAGACATGCATCCAGACACAAAAGGCTCTGTGTATAGCAAGCTGTTTTAAATATTGTGACTTGCTGATGTGCTGTCCTTTCTCTGCTTGAGCCAAAGATCTCTGCTCAGTGTCTGTAGATTACCAAGGCCCTTCTTCATTGTATCTGTCAGCTATTCCTATTCATTTAACCTTTCATTAGTCTCTGTGCAGCTTCACTGTCTGAAAAGGCACTGAAGAGCCTAAAGGCCTACTGTCACAGTTATTAGATTTCTCGGTTACATCCCAGCAACCATAATGGAGTCAGAGTCAACATTATTGTCACGGATGCTGCTGTCCTGGGGTGCAACTCTTCTGTGTGTGTCAAGGACATGTGCCACATGTTGATAATGTGTCCCAAGGATAAATGCACAACATGAGGGATAGGCTCAGCCTGGAAGTAATGAGCTTTGTGGGAGTCACTGTGTAGACAAACAACTGAGAAGGAATTCTACTTAAGAAGCCAAAAGAGAAAAAGTGAATTAAGTGTTGCCAAAGTTTGCCTGTGAGCTAGTTGTCAATCATGTTACTTTCATTTTAAGTTTCTATTACAAGCACAAAACAAAAATGTTACCTGCATCTGATGAAAACATTGATTTAAAATAACAATAATGAAAGAAACCCGGCAAGATTGGAATATATTTCTTACAATCCTTCAGAATATATATTTCATATTAGAAACGTAGATACAATCGTCAATTGGCTCTAAACAATGAAATTGTTCTTTGAAAAAGATGGGTTATATGAACTATTTGTGAGAATTTTTTTTAAATTTCAGAAGTTAGTTCTTAACCACCCAAACTAAACTAGCTGGCACTAAGTAGTATTCTCACAATGTATTCTTATTTTATAGAATATAGTACAGGTAGTCCTTGACTTATGACCACAATTGAGCCCAAAATTTATGTTGTTAAGTGAAACATATTTTGAGTTTTGTTCCATTTTATGATCTTTCTTGCCACAGTTGTTAAGTGAATCACTGCAGTTGTAAAGATAGTAATTCAGTTGTTAAGTGAATACGGCTTCCCCATTGACTTTGCATGTCAGGAGGTTGAAAAAGCAGATCACATGACCCTGGCACTCTGCAACGGTCACAAATACATGCCAATTGCCAAGCTTCTGATTTTTGATCACATGACCATGAATAGTCATGTGAAAAACTGATGTCACTTTTTTCAGTGCTGTGGTAACAGTCACTAAATGAGCTGTTGTAAGTTGATGCTACTTGTATTTATGCCTTTGAACTGAAATGATTAGAGATAAATTATTCACATGCCAAGGAAACAGAATAGTTGCCCTGCTAGATCAGTTCATGGGTTTATCTAATACAAAATATTGTATATATCTCTGGTTAAACATGTACTCTTGAAGACAATAGTCTTAATTCAGTGAGATATTAAAAGACATGTTCCCTCCGAACCTGAATATTCCTTATTTATTAATAACATTGAATATCCTCCATAAATGTACCTAAGGTTGTTTAAACCATTTGCCATTATTATGATATGTATAAATTATGTATAAATTATGCATAAATTATGTGACATGCAGAAAATCTGTATATACATAATTGTATATGCCTCTTGTCTACACGTCTGTCCCTAACATCTTGGTTGATACGGCAAAATGACTCATACTCATAACTTGTTGGTCTGCTTGTTCCTATGCTTCCTCCTGATTTGAATTTTACTATATAGAATTCTATTACAAATAATATTAGAATATGTTATCTGCTTTAAGCACCTTATTAATGAAAGATTTTTAAAGTTATTATAGAGGAAATTCAAAGTATCTATAATAGAAACAAACTTGAATTTCTGCTATCTATCATATTGCCAAAAGATTGAAATGGTTCTTCTTAAGACAGTATTGAATTCTAAATGTAACCTATCTAAGCACACAGTGAAATAATTCCATATAGATTGCTGGTAATTCATGTTGAGATTTAACAAAGAAATAATGCAGTTGGTAAGTTTATGATGTAAATAAGATTTTATATTCAGAAATTCATATTGCTCAATGAAACAATGTTGTGTTCTTACGCCTTATTATTTCAGGTGCTTAAATAGTTGTGAGTTATACAGAGAAAAAAGGTTGTAATGAAAGAATATACTGTGATCCAAACACATTCTGTATTTAAGAAGGTAAAAAAAGGCAATTTAACAACAAAACAGAATTGAAGTAGCCAGATTTGTTGAGTAATTCCAAACAAAGAAAGGTCTGCTCTATTAATGTCTACTTAAGTACCTCATTTAGTAAGTTATGCATAAAAATAAGAACAGGCCTTTTTGCATGACAAAAAAATAATAATCCAAAACTTGAATGAAAGCACACATAACACCTGAAAGCTCTATTATCCATAGATGATGTGCCATTCTCTCCCCCTGCCCATTTCCAAATTCAAAGTTAACAACAAAACTGCAGCACTTTTTTTTAAAAAAAGGCAGAGAATCTATAGCAAAGAGAATCCCAACACCGTTAATTATTATATTAATAATGAATTTAAAAAAATCATGGAATAAGTGACAGTAAAGCAAATTTGGAAGACTTAATTAATGGCAATGCTGAACCAAGAAAAATAGTTATTTTCTTGAAAGTTGACAATTTCATATTCATAATGAATACAAGTCTACATGTATTGCTGTTTAACTAATTACTTTTTTAGTTAAACTGTTACTGACTTAACCACACTGAATTATAAGGCATTGTGCCAGTTTCATTTAACACGTTTTGTTATTTATTCATACAATCAAATTACATTTGTATGTCATGCGCAGACTTTTAAAACTTGTCAGCATTACAAATGTTTAGATAAAGACGTTTTGACGACTCAAGAATGCAACCAAATTATTGCCGTGGTGATTATTCATAGTCCTGTTTTGTCATGATGATTATCCCTCTTTGTTCAAAGGCTAAAGGGATGATTGCATTTTTAGAGATGAATGTTTACATATTATTTGAAAGTTTCCTTATTGAAAACAGATCTAATGATCTAGAAAGAATATGAAATAAAGGATGTTGCCAGCTCCTGAAATTTCAGGTTATCATATAAATTAGGGTTTAATTTCATTTCTGGAGTGTTGGGATAATTACCAACCTGTCCCATGGCTGCTGAAAGAAGTCTGATACTGCAGTCTTCAGCATGGTGATGATATTAGAAAAAAGTTGATTTGCTTCAGTTTAAATTTTTTTGGAGATAAAAATCACAGTGGCTGAGAAGAGCTGTTGGTTATTTTTTTTCATGCCTGCCTGAGGAAAACTTAGGGCGTCTCTCTCTTCTCTCTCTCTCTTCCCTCCTCCCTCCCTCCTGAATTTTCTCTCTCCCTTCCTCCCTCCCTCCTGAATTTTCACGGTAAGCTTAGATCCCTGTTTTCATCATTTGGGCCACCTTTTATATATGGTGGCATCTGAAGATATTATACTTCTTGAAGATACACAATATATTAGACCAGGTCATCTTAGTTTGGAATGAGGAAAACAATTCAGTTGATACTGTGACAGTCCAACTGTTAATTTTCACTCACAAATATTGTTATTTTTTTCCCCCAGTCAGTGTCATCTCGCTTAGTTGTGCATGTCATAGTGGCTGGGATACATCCATGTAGTTTTTCTTGGAAGAAAATAGGTGTATTTTGCCATTGTCTTGTTTCAGGATGTTTTTTCAGTGTTTCAGAGTAGTGTAGCCAGTAGCCTTGGTGTATTCAAGTTTTAACCAATCCTACTGTCTTAGTTTCTGAACTGAAATGTTGTGCAAATAGTGCCATCTACTACTATACAAGCATTTGCATGACTACAGACTTCCAATTCTACTGTGATTATGAATGACAGAATATACACATGTTCATATACACATGTTCATTAATTTCACCGGTCAACATGTAATAATTGGGAGCTGCTTATATAAATAAAACAATATGTTTGAAATAACGTAAGTGTGTGTGTGTGTGTGTGTGTGTGTGTGTGTGTGACAAGTAGGATCCAAAATTTGGAAATGTCATTTTGGATTCTATCAATCATAATGGCAATAATTTCCTGCTGCTATGAACATTTTCTGAAACCTTTGCACAGATTTGCATCCGATTGATTATTTGAGCGCTCTGCTGCCAAGTATCCCAAGTATCAGGCCCTTTTCTAATTGTCGTCATATCTGTAAGTAGCTTTGCCATCTGAAATAGTTGTATAAATTACTACTTTTGTACACTACAGACTCCTTGATTCTGCAAGGCAATTGTATGTCCTCACAGAAGATTTTATCCCTTTAGAGCAAGGGTGTCAAACTCGTGTCATCATAGCGGCATCACGTGATGTATTCCTCATTTCACTAAACCGGACATGGGTGTGGCCAGCCCGTGACACATCTGGCCTGTGAGTTGTGAGTTTGACAGCCCTGCTTTAGAGTATTATGGGTTAGTACTCAAAGGGAGATGAGCGTTTAAGAAATTTGAAATAAAATAAAATAAATAGTAGCTTACTAGTTGACTTCACTTGGCATGGAGGTAGCCTACTTTGAACTGAAATATTGATATCAACCCACATAAAGCAGACCTGTTTGGGAGCCTGTTTTGCTATTGGCAACTATTCTCTGCCTGGTTCATAGAAAAGAGTTTACCCTTGCCTTTATGAGTTATTACCATCTCATTATTAGGAGATAGATGTTAGAAGAAATGATCTCTTGCATTTTTTTTCACTCATTTTTCTATATGGTGTAGTGAACTGACCTAGAAGCCACATCTCATTACATTCTCATAGCAGTTCAAAGGAGATAGTAGATAGTTTGTTACACAGTTCAGTGTAAAGCAAAAGTATTTATTTTAAAAGTAAAATAAAAACATAAAACACGAGAATTTTACCATAGGTGGTAGATTTATTGGTGGGCAGTCTTTATGGGCTGTTTCATAAAGTTTGGCTACATTCAAGGAAACAAAATCATAATGATCTGATACTGGTCAGAAATTCCCAGATATACCAATAAAGGAGAATATTTACATTTTAACATTGAAAAAAGAGGTCCTTGGTACTCTCTGACCTTGGTTGTTTTCTTGCAGATGTTTCATTACTATTCTACTTCATTTCAGGTGTTTCATTACAATTATTTATTGCTAGCACTGATAATACTAGTTTGGGTAATGAAACATCTACAAGAAAACAACCAAGCGCAGAGAGTATCAAGGACCCCTCATTCCCAGATATTTTTTACCAGTTATAAGTCTGACTCTAAGATCCTTAGGAAGGATGCAGTATATAGCAGGACATGAGTCTACAGTTTTAGTAGCTATTTGTCTGTTAGGTGCAATAATAGCCCATTGGAAACTTTTTTATATTACTCCTGCAAAACTCTCATGGGAAGAACACAGAAGCCTGCAAAAAGTAGTACTCTTTAGAATTTGCAAGATGTTATATGATGTAAGTACTTCAATCCTTTGAGAAAGGAGGCTGGACTGCTCAGAAAAATACCTTGGATAAAGCAAACTGATGCTGTTTGACTTCTTAGATCTTTACTACATTGTTTAAATGCACGGAGGTCATATGACATCACTTAAAAAGTCTCCCTAGAAAAGCTGAGATGTTGGATTTTTGTAAAATTGTTTTGATTGATACTGATTCACACCTTTCCTTAAAAAGAAAAAATCACATGTGTGCTATGATTGAAGTTTGTGTACCCATTTCAACTTTAACCCTGCCTCCCTTCTTAATGCACTGAGAATCTAAGGGACTACATGGAATATGATAGCCAGTTTAGTGTAATGGTTAAGGGATCAGTCTCGAAACCTGGAGACTTTGAGTTCTAGTCCCATCCAAAGCACAAAGCAAGCTTGGTGACCTTGGGCCAGCCACTTTATCTCAGCCCTAGGAAGGAGGCAATTGCAAATCACCTCTGAAAAACCTTGCTGAAAATATCTCGGGGGACAGGCCCTGAGAATTGAACATGATTGAACAGAAAAAACAAAACCTGAAATATAGAAAATTAGGAATATATATTGGACCTTTTCAAGAAGAGTTCTACAGAGGAAATGAAAGGTCGTAATTGGGCCGTGAAGAGTGACTTTAGGTCTTCAAGTGCTGTTGGAAAGTATTGTGTTCCCCTGGTAAAATGAGATGGTGTATTGTAATGCCTGTTTGGTTTTTTTTTTTTTTTTTAGCATTTGCATAACATTTAGAGTTGCTTGAAAACCATTACAGGTAGTCTCCAATTTACAATAGTTCATTTAGTGATCATGTGAATTGCACTTAAAAAAGTGAATTATGACTGTTTTTCACACATTGCAGTATGCCCATAGCCACATTATCAGATTCAGGTGCTTGGCATCTGGTTCATATGCAGTGTCCTGACATCACGTATCACCTTTTGCCAAGCAATGTCAATGGGGAAGCCAGATTCATTTTATACCTGTGTTAACAAATGTAGTGATTACTCAACAACTCTGGCAAGAAAGGTTGTAAAATGGAGCAAAAGTCTGTTAACAACTGTCTCACTTAGCAATATAAATGTTGGGCTCAATTGTGGTCATAAATCAAAGCCTACTTGTATAGGTTAGTCATAAACCAGAGCTTGCAAATCAAGCTGGATTCACACAACCAAACATAGTTCCAGAAACATTTCAAAGTATCTGAGGATATTCTCTACTTAAAAGCTTAACAGTAATCTTGCTTTGTGACTCAAGACACAAATATCTGTTCATGTAAGTGGAGATACCATAATACTTTGGCTTTGGCTTACAACAAGGTAAGGACAATGACTACTACAAAATATACTTTGCTGTAAAGGCATTATTGTTATGGTGAAGCACATTGTCTGCCAGATAACAAAGTGTCCCTGAATCTTATTTGAAGGTAAGCCCTGGCCAGATTTTTTATTCCAGTCATTGCCACAGTTGGCCAAATTTTTGTCTTTCAGGCTCACAACTTGAAAGCACCATGAAAGGGGTAGAAATACTTTTACTTTTATGATTCTAGCCCTTTAAGAATGATGGTTATGGAATTTCATGGTTGCAGGACCAGCAGATAATGTCTAATGTAAATGTCTCATGTAAATGAGAGACCCCAAAAGATTAATATGTGGATGGTCATCACAGTACTCCTTTTAACCAGTTCAGATTTGCCTCTGGTTAGATGAAACTCTTCTATTGTTTTTAATTGATGCTAATGATACTAGGATACTTTGGTTTTTGGCTTAATCTGCTACAGAACCCAACCACTGTGATTTTGTAAAGCATGATTTATTGATTTATGGCACTGCATATTTTTAATTTATTAATAAAGTGGCTTACTATGGGACAAAAACTCAATGTAAAGTTACAAACTTGATTTTATGTTTGAGATTCCTTGCACATGAAACATGTTTCCGCCTAATGAGGCCAATTTTTATTAGGAGCAAAGAAATGAATGACCTAGGATGCACCTGATTCAATCTCTTCCTCTAATGGAGTGGTTAAGAAACAGCTTTATGGTGTCTACAGTGTGGATCTGATTCTTAGAGTAGTGGCCCCCAATCTTTTGGGCAACAAGGGACCGGTTCTGTGGAGAGCAATTTTTCTGCAGACCAGAGCGGGTGTGGTTTTGTGTGTTGCCTGCATCCTGCACATGGGACTTTGCTTGTTTGATGGCTCAGTTTCTGGCATGTTGCGGACAGCTGACAGTCCACATATTTGGGGGGTGTTGGGGACTCCTGTCCAAGGGGACCTTCGTTTTGACTTTTATTTATCAAGCAGTGTCACAATCTCTCATTCCCCTCATTGAACTCGTCAATTCTAACTTCAGAATATGGTTTTGCTTAATATGTGAACTTACTTGCAGAGGGGTGGTTGTGGTGGTTTATGGCTCAGTGCAGTGTATGAATACAGTTAATTTTTATTTATGTAGCAATCCATAATTAATAAAAATGTAACATTGAAAAATGCATGCCTCAAACACTAAAGATTTTCTTTATTAGCATGCTCTTGTTGCCTGTCTGTTGACTTTTTGTTGTTGTTGTCAAAACTCCTCTTTCTTGAGGATGAAAAGAAGCACTATGGGTGACATCATAGCAGTGTTCCAATATCTAAGGGGCTGCCACCAAAAACAGAGGGTCAATCTATTCTCCAAAGCACTGGAAAGCAGGACAAGAATCAATGGATGGATGGAAACCCACCATTCAGTGTGACTGTGTATATTTTCTTTTCCCACTGAATAGCTTTCCAAAACAGTAAGTACATGGATTCCAAACACTGCCTAGACTAGAATGTGGGAAAAAGAAGATCTTTGATGCTCTACAGCTGGAGAGAAAATGAAAAAGGAGATACAGCTTTGTTATGTGTTTTGCAATGTGAAGTCGTTGTTGTCATTAGTATGTGTTTAATGGAACCTACTGTGGGTGGGTCAATGTTGTCCCTCATTGATGAACTATGGTGAGTTTTCTGAAGATACTCAGGAGGTAGCTATTTCCCCCCTCCACCGAATGATCTGCTTTCCTTTCCTATACTAGGCAGATTCGTGGCTGTAGCAGCACTAACATGTCTCTTGCCCTGCCATAATTAAAGAGTCCTTGGTCAATATTAACTGTACATTTTAGTATAATCTTCTGGTCTGCCTTTTGCAGAATATCAAATAATTTTTTTTATTAGAAAAGTGGCACATACAGACTGCTGCAATAAACAATTATTGTTTTCCTTGATTCTATAATAATTATAAAATTACGAGAAGAGATTCAGGAAGTGGGATTGGGAACTGTTCCATTGGGATTATTTTTTTCTCGCTTTTGAGAGGGAATGTTTATGCCAGAAAAGCTTTAGCTAAAAGTTTGGTCCTGAGTCTAAATAATATAATGTACTGAAATAATCTGTATTGAAATAACTATGTAACCATTATGTGGACACATTTCCTACCATAAGGAAAACTTTTTGGTAACTTGAGCTCAAAGGCAGTGAATAAAATAGTGAAGTACGTACTGAACTTTATTTCTTTTCTTTCTGATGGATATCTTGCCTCCACTTTCCTCTCATACTAACAATGCTGTGGAGACCTCGTTTTCTGCATTCTCACACAACATTAAGTGTTCTTGGCACTGTTGAATATTTAATATATCGTTTCATTCTGAACTTTAGACATCTTGGCAATCAAAGCTTTTATTGTAAATGTGAGCTCTAAATAAATAGGAGTAATAGCAAAAGTAGCTATCCTCTAATAACAGTGTTTTGCTATTTTATTTTGTGGAATGACCCATCAGGCCTGATCTAGGATAATGGCCATATAATGGTGGGACAATAATCTGCATCCTTTTAATGTTTTAAGACAGCTGAGAATTTCTCACTGTTGAATTGATCGGAGTTACAGTGGAGAGTTTGGCACTATTTTAACAGTGTAGATTTGCTCCCGAAGAATAATGTCTTTTCAAATATTGTTGTCTAAAACATTCTGATCATACAATATTCTGTTATTAGGAATCTTGATTAGGTGATTCCAAATAGATTGCTTAGTGATGAATGAAGATGTTCATTCATTGTCTTTTTTATGGAATTTAATTGTTTGGGATATTGCTGGTTAAACATTTAGTAGAGTTTTCTAAGTACAAACGGCCATGGCACAGTGTTGTTTGAGAAAAAACAACAATATTTCAAGAATTATTCTAAAACACCTCAGCCTATTTTTTTCCTGTTTACTGGTTTGGGGCATTTGATGTGGGAGGATTATGCAGTTATATCCATATATTCTTGTATATTTGTACATAAAGCAGTTGTTACAAAATATGTCTCCAGTAACCTCAACTTCAATAGAAAAGAAATTTTTGACCATCACTTTTCCAATAAATTTTGTTGGTGTTCAAGGAAGTAAAGCATCTGTGATACACTGCCCTGAGCTATTATGTGACATGTTTGATTTTACATTAACACATTGGGTGAAATTAGCCGATGTGTTTTGTAAACCATAATTTTATAGGTTAGCGTACTGTGAGACTCCAGCTGATTTTTAGTTGTCCAATAAATCACAACTATAGAAATTATCACAATTATGTAAGATGCGTGAACCCAGCCTATCCTTAAATATTGATGTACTGTATATCCAACCAATATTATAATAACTTTCAAAATTCATTTGATAGTGGCAGGTAAAGTTGTATTGAATTAAAAAAGTAAGTAAGTAAGTAAGTAAGTAAGTAACATTGATAGATATGGTACCTTTACATGCTTCCATTCTCGATGTAGTAGTCATCATATTTTTTGTCCAGTATTATCAAAATAAGTCAGCCTTACCAGGTAGACCAGACATGAAACGTGACCAGATAAACTATTCTACTTTATTGTAAAGCTACATTAACAGAATCTTGCAAGTTTGATAGTACAGTTCTCTGTCTGTCACTTTTACAGTCCTGAAATCAGGGAGCTGAAATTCCAGCTGCAGGCTATGCTGTCTTTTATCTGATGGTTCTTTAGGCAACATCTTTTTTCCCTGTCTCCCAAGGTCTTCCGCAATACCACAGGATCCACTGAAAGAGTATGCTTCTTTCCTTAAATTTATATGCCTTTATATAAAACCAATCATGCTGAATGCTCCTTTTTAAAAAAAAACAAAAACCCTGACCTCAGCTTCTATACTATCCACTCAACTGATAATGTACAGTAATTCAAGTATTTTACAGTAGAAGTGATATACAGTAATGTGCATAGGACCTATTCCCAAAGTCATAAAAAAATTAACTTTGATTGAAAATTATTCACAATAAATAATTCAATCTTAAAAGAGAAAATTATATCCTTTCACCTAAGGAAAAGAAACTGCTCAAAGTTATTTTTCTCTCCGTAATCTGTCATGTATCTTGTACTTACTGCTGTAGGGAAATATTTTTCTTTCTTGAACCTTTAAAGAGATATTTAAACATAATATGCTCATACCTTTAAAATCATTTGGTGGGATAAAAAAAACCTTCAAAACTTTGTATATTTTTATAACACAGTACACACCGTCTTTGAAAGTTCCATTTAAAGTCTTCTGTCATATTCTGCCAAAAAACGTTGTTCAGAGCACTGTGTGTGTTGAAACATGCATGCCTGTCCCAGTGTCATAAGTAATTATATCTCTTGTGTGCTTGCTTCTAGTAATTGGAAAGTTCGACCTACCGCAGGATACGTTTTAGCATTTGATTGTATCTCGAGGACATGTTACAGAAATCAAGTTTCCCACCATGCAGCAACTTGAAATTGTAAACAGATATTAGTTTAAGTGTATCATCCTGTGAGTTTTTCTCAACAAACCTCTGTTTGTGTGTGTGCGTGCGTGTATGTGTGAACTTTCTCTGCAATTCCAGAGAAAAGTTTCAAAGTATTTAGTAACAGTTAAGCTTATGGTATCTCTAACCGCACCCTGACTCCTAAACAAGGCCATTGGTGCTATTGGACTATCCAAAATTTATCCCTCACTAAAACAAAATGATGTAATATAATACCTAAGAAATCAATCTATGTAAATCATGAATTCTGACAATTTTTTCCATTATCCTAGATAATCTTGAACAAGCCACAGTTCTGCAAAATAGAATATGTAGAAAGAAAACTGAAACTCTGCTTCTGCAGAGTTTTAAAATTAAATAGTCCTAGATGTTTAATTATATTTCTTATAAACTAGAAAATATTGTAAGATATAAATGCTCAAATCATATAACATATTCTATGTATACATTTGCAACTTCCTGTTTTTCTGCTTTTACCTTGATATGAATATTAAACAACATGCAATCCACTGGTGGGATTCAATTATTTTTACTACCGATTCTGTGGGCATGGCTGGGTGGGTGTGGCAGGGGAAGGATACTGTAAAATCTCCAGTCAGAGGTGGTATTAGCCAATTCTCCAAACTACTCAAAATTTCCATTACCGGTTCTCCAGAACTGGTCAGAACCTGCTGAATACCACCTCTGATGCAATCTATAGTCATGTATATCTGGGCCTGAATATTTGACAGAAATTATTATTATCCACTCAATGATGGAAATGTCAACATTTATTCAATGTCCACAATAGTTACATATATTGGGACTGTCCTTCACCATGACTTGATCCTTCATATACTTTTCTAAATCATGATGTAGCATATTTGCTGTTGGCTGCTAGTGTGGTTTTTGTGTGAATCCTGTTCATATGGTCTGTAAATTGTAGTTAATTGCTCAACATATTGTGTAAAATCAAGCATTTATGGTTTATTCAATTAAACATGGCTTGTTTAAAATGAAACTTTATTTAGCATGATATCTGAACTCAGCCAAATGTAACTGGGAGCACTTTTATACTATTGTTTCCATTAAAAGGAGTTTAAAGATGAGCTATATTTGGTTTGTCTTCCACTGAGCTTATAATGCTGAAAACAAAGAGTTATACAGCCTAATTTGATTGCTCTCCAGATTGAGTTACCAACAGTTCTGGAATAACATTTATCTCAATGCTTACCAGATCAAATGTTTGGCTAAGTGTGTTGTTTGACACCCCTTACATCACTTCTTCCAGCAAAGTCTAAAACAAACTAAAGCTAAAATGATGACATGACTGATAACATCATTGTGTAAACGCAAGTAGTACATACTTCTAATTGCTATAATCAAACATAACCAATTGCCCCTTCATACAGATACTGATTCCTTCACCCACATTCATATTTCACATTTTCGCATGCATTTGAATGGTTCTACATAACAACAGAAAAATCCCAGCAATTACTGGGATGCAAAGTTTTAAGATATCTTTTTCCTTGAAAGGAGGCAGGAGATCAAATGAGGCAAAAGTTTCTAGTTAAATAGATAAACCGGCTATTTACAAACTGTTAAGAGCAGCAGTATTTCATTGAAAAAAAATATTGATGTTTCAAATACACCACAGCTGAAACAGAAATAAATTGTCTGAGTTCTGAAATCCAGTTCGTGTGTGAGATCACAGAGGCCTGGAGGTGATTTTGGGTTGGCTTAAAATCAAGTAATTGACAATGAAGATACTGAATTGGTAGATAGCTTCTGCCTTTTAGAATCAACTATCAGCAGTAAAGAAAAAAAAGTAGCCAAGAAACACAACACAAAGTTGCACTTGGTTGAACAAATATGAAAACCTTGGAAAACATAGTATTCCCAGTCCTAATCCAATGCCATAACCATTTTACTATACTTATGTGCTTCAGAATGATTTAAAAATCATTGTATTCAAATTGTTTAATATTCATTTACATTTATATCCTGCCCTGTTGTTCAAGAATTTAAAGTTTGTAAAATCCATTTATCCCACGCCAAGAAGCCGGTTGGGCTGATAATATGACCGGCCTGTAAGAGCTTTGATGGCTGAGGGTGGACTTGAAACTGGATTTCCACCTTAATTACCACACCTTACTGATTTGGCTCCATGACTTGATATGGAAATGCATGCTCTCATTTCCAATTTAAATATGATCTATTATTAAAAGACTCTCCAATTATGAAACTAAAGCATTTTGTGTTGCAAATATTTGGACTTAATTGGTTCATTGTAATGAGGACTGTTTTACATAACTATTTTGGCACCATATTTTGAAGTCGGCATGTGACCTAAGTAGCTTATGGCTTCATGTAGCACCTCCACATTCCTTCAACAGGAATGTGCATTTGGCAGAAGATAGTAGGTTTTTGTCAAGTACAACCTCTCTTCCCAATAGATATATTTCTATGTATTTTCAGTGGATTGAGCAGAGAACAGAAAAAACCCTAGTTCTTTTCCAAACTCTGCTACTTGCACAATTTATTTTAAAACTTTTTTTCACATAGTGATATGTGTGTACTTATTAAGCACTTAGGTATATATACCATATATGTATGTGATTTAATTTTTTTTTTTTACAAAGTAGATAATAGGCCACAGTGAGTGGTTTCACACATATCAATAAACAATAAATCATGGCTTATAAAACATCTGGATATACTCATTGCACCAAACCAAAACCAAATAAACCATATTATGGCTTTGTGCAATATGTTAATCAACCATTAAAAGTTATAAAAAAAGTTGAAAAAACCCCACAAAACACAGCAGTCTTTCTTCTGTACTAGTTGCATATCTCTGGGTCAAAATGCTTTTTCAATTGCCCACTTGGTTGCCAGATTCATAGAATCATCAATCTGGAAAGGATCACAAAGAACATCTAGCCCGAATGTATCAAACTTGTGGCGTCATGGCAGTGTCACGTGACGTATCGGGACTTTTTCTCCCTTCACTGAACCGGGCAAGGGCGTGGCCAGGATATGACGCATCTGGCCCGTAGGCCGTGAGTTTTGCAACTCCGATATAGCCAAATTTCCTCAGTGTTCAGGAAAACCAGTTAACCTTCATAGATGGTGAACTCACAAGTCTGTAGGTAGATTATTCTACTGTTTTACAGATCTTGCCACAAGGAAGTGTTTCCTCATATGTAAATGAAATTAAGGTAGCTGCACCTTTTAAAAACAATCTTTTTTAAACATAGGATTTCAAGGCATGACATTCCATGTTGTCTGGGTACCCTATATTTTTCTCCTTAAATGTAGTACAGGTAGTTTTCATTTATCAATTGCAGTAGGGACCAGTATTAGCTTAAGTTGCATGGTTGTTAAGTGTAATGCCAGTTCATTGAGCTAATTGACATCATTGCTTCTGGCTGCAGTCATTAAGAGCAGTGTGATTGTGACTTACAACTTCCTGCCACTTTCCCCATTGACTATGATTGTTGGAAGCCAGCTGTGAAGGTTACAAATGGTAATAATGTGACCACAGGATGCTGCAATCATTGTAAATTCAAGTGCTGAACAGGTAATCTGTCTGTCTGTCTGTCTGTCTGTCATCTACCTACCTACCTGCCTACCTATCTCAAGGACTATCTGTCTTTTACATTTTTCTTTGTTAATCTTGGTCTGCTCAGCTCAATCTTCCATCCTGTCCTGATTAGACTGCTGTCTTATTCTGTCATCCAGACCTCCCAATTTTGTGTCATTCCCAAACTTATGAACAGCCTATTAATTCCATAATATAGATTGTTAATAAAAATATTGAGACATCATGTCCTCAAGAAAAATCCCGGTGGACCCCCACTGGCTACTGTTCTTCAACTTGATTTAGAACCATCAATCCTGACTTTTGTAAGTGTGGTTAGCAAGCCACTTTACTGTAGTGCCAGCTAAACTATAGTTTTAACAGCTTGTCAATAAGAGTGTCATATGGAACCTTGTCACAAATTTTACTGAACTCAAGGTAAATTATATTACAGCATTTCCCTTAGCCATCAGAGTGTCTTTACCTATCAAGGAGGGAGTCACATTATCTACTTTTAATACAGTCATGTTACTTCTTAGTAATTACAGCCATGTCTTCACAATGCATATATCATCTGCTTTATTAGTGCTATAAAAATTTTCAGAGATTGATGTTTGACACACTGACTGACAATTACTGGCTTCCCACTTTTCTCTTTAGTTTTCTCTTTATTCAGTCTACAAGACTCCTTTTGGGTCATTTACAGAGGTTCCGAAAGCTTTTCAGATACGTCCTTTGGTATTCTGGGGTCTGGGGAACTGAAGTCATTCAAATTAGCTAGAAGATCCTTTACCCTACATTCTTATTGACTTATTGACTTATCCTTTTCTATCTGGTCTGTGTTAATTAAACCCTTTGTTTGGAATCAACAAAATCTTGCTAGTTGTAACTCATTTTCTGCCTTTATCTTCCTAAGCTCAGTTTCAATATTTCTGAGTTAAGCTTTGTAGACTTTTTTGTTGTAAGTCCCTCCTCCCATTTGAAGAAAACATCCTTATTTAAGTTTGAACTTGTGCTGGAGCTGCCAAGTTCGTCATATTGATTTCTTTATGCTATACTTTTGTTAACCATAACATATTGCATAGGCCATCATTGACTAGATTTGCCATCATGCTAACCCACAAACTGGAAGTGGGCAACCTGTGACCAGCAAATTGTGTGCAGCCTTTAGCATATCTTTTTCAATCTCCATTCCTGCCATAGTGACCCTGGAATGAGTAGACTTAAAGCTGTCTTTGTAGTTTTGGAATCTTGGAGGTTTTAAAGGGAATTCATTAAATCTCAAAAGCTCTTCTTGAACCATCTCTTCATAACCCCAAATTTCTGTCATATCTCCTGCATGACTTGGAGTCATTATGTTTATGTACCCATCCATGCAAAAGGAAAGTTCTGAATCCTTTTATAAACTATAATGGTTGGGTTCATAAAAAACGTAAATTCAGTCTTCATGCATAAATATTAGTAGACAGTCATTTGTAGATAGTTCATATTTTTAAAGACTTCAGCTGTAATCTTTTCATTATTTCTGCCTCTGCCCTATACATCAACTTTCCAGGATAGCAATAAAAAAATGAAAAAAGGGAATGGTTGGCATAAAAGAGATTTATGTTCAGAAGCAAAAATAGTGTCTAGTCTTTAGTACTACTAATTATATAAAACAGAGAATTGTTCAACAATATATATTTTCATATATATACATATACATATATACATTCTACTAGATAATCAAAATGTTTTATATTTATATATATATAAAATCAACATTTTATATCAATATATCTCTATATATCAATATCAACATTTTGATTACCTAGTAGAATTGATAGAGCAAAAGAATACCATACCAAAAAGTATGAAAATACATACTAAGACTGATGAACAAATCTATGTTTACATAATTAATTGAAATGAATTTGAGCACTGTCCTTCCAGTGGGCAGCTTCTGTTGCCTAGGAGAGAGTGTCTGAATAAATATTCTATGGGTTATTTCCTCTAGTAAAATTGATGTCCATTCCTATTGAATCCAGTGTAGGATATCCAATGGTCATATGATATCCAGACCTGAATGCAGATTAAGCTGCCTGCATATTTAATTCATACATTCTTCTGCATGGTAAAATAGGAGATGTGCTAGAACAACAACAGGAAATGTAACACAAGTAGTTCAAGGAAAGTATGTTAGTTTTATATTTGTAAAGAGGAAGTATCCACGTGAATATAAATGAAATAGAAGATCAAACATTTTATGAAGAGAGTGGAACAAAATGGACAAGTCTGTATCTTTCTTAGGCATCTTTGGAGCAACAGTTTACACACTGAAGAAATTATTTAACTGAAATCATTTAACTAAAAAAAAAGTCTTCAGAATAGGAAGGAGAAACCATTCGTGCATTATGGTATGTCAACAAAGGCACTATGGCTTGGTCTAAATCTGATTGAAGCAAATGATGGCTTTTATGATTAAAGCTAGGGTATTGTGAGCAATTGATCAAAGCTCACCTGAGGGCCTTTGCTACTACGTTGCAAAAATCTCTTTAGAAACCCTCACTTGCATATCTAATATAATATGAATAATTAATCTTTAAAACACTAAGGTAGTACCCCTGCACATCAGTTGAAATATAGACAGACGTTAATCAAAATAAACTTGGTGGGAAAGTTTTAAATTCTTTCCAGTCCTAACAGAATAACAGAGTTGGAAGGCATCTTGGAGGTCATACAGGAAACCTTATACCATTTCAGACAAATGGCTGTTCAGTCTCTTCTTAAAACCCTCCAATGTTGGAGCACCCACAACTTCTGAAAGCAAGCTATTCCACTGCATAATTGTTCTCACTGTCAGGATATTTCTCCTTATTTCTAGTTTGCTCTTTTCCTTGATTAGTTTCTATCCATTGTTTCTCATTGTGCCTCCAGCACCTTTAGAGAATAGATTGACTGCCTCTTATTTGTGGCAACCCCTGAGATCTCGGACATTATCATGTCATCCCTAATCCTTCTTTTCACTAGACTAGATACACACAGTTCCTATAGTCATTCTTCATATGTTTTAGTCTTCAATCCCTTAATGATATTTGTTGCTCTTCTATGCACTCTTTTCATAATCTCAATATATTTTTTATATATTGTGGTGACTAAAATTGGATGCAGTTTCCAAGTCTGTTCTTATCGAGACACAACTTTTTTTCTACTCTGCAAAACTCTGTTTTGAAGGGCAGCATGCAAATGCTTAGTAGTAAATGAATAACATAATTTGACTGTGCTTAAAATCCCTACTTTCTACATGATTGGGATCAAAAATTGCTCCCATGCCCCAAGAATGGGGCAGAAGGAGGTGGAAGTGAGCAAGCCAAAGTTACTGAATATGCACTTGTATATTTTTGTCATATTCTTATTTTTTGAGAGGTACTTGATAAAAATGCCCCATAGAAGAACTTGCACCTTTCTCCATATTTACATGTTAAAAGGGCTATACTAGTACTCAGCTGCTACGCAACACAGACTTGTTTCCACTATCCTTCATTCCCACAAATGTCTGCCAGACTTATAACACCATACTGAAAATTCAAGTTAGGAGTAAATAGTTTTCAGTAACATGACTTTTGTCTGCTTTGGAGTGAAGAAAAGATTCCAGAAGCATGATAGATGGTAAAATGAAGCCCTTCCCCAGGATGAAATGAAGTCCGTGTCTAATTTGGAGATAACAAAACATCTGTTTTTTCAACTGATCAACTTGCTCTGCAGTTCTACTAAAGACCACAATATGTCTTGTTCATATTTAGTATTTGGAGACTAATGTCCAACTGTGTTCATAATGTTACACACACTCTCAGTTTTGTTTCACTCCTAACAGGTATCTAGAAACTAAAAAGAGAAAAATGTGGATACTTGTTCACCTGATATGTACAGTAGTAAGTTACTTGAAATATGGATAATTGTAAAAAAGTCTGTGATATTATTGATTATTCATAAATTTAGAATAGAATACAGTAGAATAACAGAGTTGGAAGGGACCTTAGAGGTCTTCTAGTCAAATCCCCTGCTCAGGAAGGAAATCCTATAGTATTTGTTGTCCAATCTCTTCTTAAAAACTTCCAATGTTGGAGCATTCACAATTTCTGAAGGCAAGTTGTTCCACTGATTAATTGTTCTAATTGTCAGGAAATTTCTCCTTAGTTCTAAGTTGCTTCTCTCCTTGATTAGTTTCCATCCATTGCTTCTTGTCTTGCCCTTAGGTGCTTTGGGAAATAGCTTGACTCCCTCTTCTTTATGGCAACCCCTGAGATACTGGAACACTGCTATCATGTCACTCCAGTCCTTCTTTTCTTTAAACTAGACTTACCCATTCAGCAACAGTTCTTTAGAACTGTTGCTGAAATTGCTAATCATCTTTGTTGCTAATCATCTTTGTTGCTTTTCTCTGGATTCTTTCTAGAATCTCAACATCTTTTTTACATCACGGAGACCAAAACTGCATGCAGTATTCCAAGTATTCCAATTTCTGTATTTTTTGATAAGTGATCAATTTATTTATCTTATAGTTATGTATATATTTATTATACAGTAAACTATGTTTTATGATTATGTTGAAAAATCAAAAAGTTCCACTAGAGAGCCTAATCCTGAAAAAGGAACTCTTCTTTCACTGTCTATCAGCTTCATACACAACAAAATGGGTGTGCTATTTGATCTCTGGTTTATAATTCTGTATAGCCTACTCAAACCAGTATTTTCAGTAACAGTTTTGGAGGATCACATTCAGAGAAGCATTGCTTCAGAAGTTATTAGATATAAAAAAATAAGTTAACTTTTTGTTTGTTTACCTATTGATGAAGAAGGCTATATCCAGATGCACATTTCTCTTGCATTATATTACTGCTTTTGTAATCTAAAGTATATTGTCTTTGTAATTTGTATTGTCATCAGTTCTTATCACCCATCCCCTCCCACTTGTGATTGTAGGACTGTAATTATCCAATGTAAATAATCTTCTGAACCTTGCATATTAAAATATTATTATAATTATTTAAGATAATTATTTGGAAATTAAAAATGTAGATTTAAAGATGTAGGCCTTTTAAAAATAGTATATTCAGAAGAATGCCGACTTCAGGATAAAACTTACACAGATAATTGTTGCAAGTTTTAAGATATTGTTGAATCAGAAGCAATCTGAGACACCAATCTGAGTCAGAATATCTTTGGAAGTTTGGACTTTTAACCATTTGTTCATTGATTTAATCATCCAGGTTGATTTATCTGCCTGCAAATTATATTTTTTGAAAAAAGGATAACATCTGTGATTTTATCTCTGTGAAGAAAAAAGAAACTTCCAACTCTTTCATGTGTGATTTGGTTTGGATATACAAGAGTGGCTCCTATCTGTAGAAGGGTAGGTGTTTTTCAGAAGTGTACTCTACTTGCAGTTATTCAAATCTGGGAGATATAAAGAAATCTGACATCATTTTTTCCACAGTTAATGCATCTGTTCTCAAGATATTCTTAGAATACTACTTAAGTGTTCTGAAATCATGCATGTTTTCCATTTGGGGTTTGTCATATCTTTGTTGTCATAGGACTAGCTAATATTTCTGGAGTAAGAAGTATCAGTGTATGCAAAATAGGGATTTTGCTCAATTCTTTAAATCACTGAGGTAGTGTAATGGACCTTGTGATGCTGAATTCCAAGAATGTGCATGGCATCTCCACATTAGATATAAATTTATCTCCATGCAGTAAGCTGGAGAGGATCTGATGCAGTACATTTGGAGTGTGTATAGTATGCAGAATGAAAAGAACAAGGAGCAGCATCTTAAGACAAGCTGAACTCTCCTCGCATGAATTTGGACTTGGCATGGGGAATCATTTAAGGTTTTAGTGCTGATACAAAATAAGCAATAGCCACAATGGGACATGTGCTAGTGGGACTTGTTGAACTAATCAAACTGTTTGTAGCTTCATGTTGTCAGTCTTCGGGAATATATCACTTTAGGATATGATGAGCAGGTGGCAATTGTGGTTCAACTTCATGTTGTGCACCAATATGTGTTCCTGGATTGTGAGGCTCTTCTCTCAGTCATTCATGTCCTAATCAACTCTTGCATGGACTACTTCAAGGAGCAGTAGATGGAATGTATCCAGAAGCTGCAGCTGGTACAAAATGCAGCAGCCCAGCAGTTCTACTACATGAGCTGCATTGGGTGCTGGTTTCCTTCCAGCTCCACTTCAAGATGTTGGTTATCATCTTGAAAACCCTGCATGGCATGGGTCCAGTTTCCTGAAGGACCATCGCGTTCCAATTTCATTGACCCATCCCACCCCGTCAGGCAGGAAAGATATTATGGACCTTGTCAGCTAAAGAATTTGAACTGGTGAGGTTAAGCAAGCAAAAAAGTCTTTTCTACAGTTTCCTTTGCCATTTGGAATATATTTCTCCCTGAGGTGAAGCAGCCCCCACCCCATGTTTCAAGCCTTCTAGAAGAGTGTTACACCTGACTTTGTCAAACAGCATGAGGATCCAATAGTGGTATGCAATCCTGAGGGGTGATTGGGGGTTTTAAGGTACCCTCTCCATCTGTTTAACTTTGTCCATTTTTAATGGATATTATGGTTTTTATCTGTAAACTTCTTGGAGTCATTTAGGTAGCGAGATAGGCAGCATATAAATTTGCTAAATGAATAAATAACATTCCCAGTGTATACTTATGCCTATTTATCCAACAGAAGATACTCCCTATTTTGCCAAAATATAAAATCATTTTTTGTTATTTTGGGGAAAAATGTGTTTTTTGAAAAAAAATTATTTGACATTCAGCATATTGTAGTAATTATTTAAATTACACCAGCTATCAATTTGCCAACATGTGTTGTTCAAAAAATGACTTTCTTTTACCAACTTAGCTGAATTTTAAAACATATTTAATACTTACTTTAATACTTACTGAGCTGTTTAATGTTCTTTTTAAAAAGGAACAAGTGGCTGTGAAAAAGGCAACCACGTGGACATTGCTAACACGGGATAACCATGACTTCACCGCATCTTCCCAAATTAGTTTAGCTGTGTGTTTGCTTCATCATCAACTACTTTAGTGGTATGTAATTTGCTTATGGAATGTGCTCTAGTTTGTTGATTTTCTTACCATTAAATAAAGTTGAACCAGATGAAGTTGTGGTTTTTAGCAATCATTTAAAAACAAACTTATTTTTAAAAGGAAGGGTTGTTCTCCTCTCCCTTTCATTTTACTGAAAAGAATTAACCATTAGTAGAGAATTTTTGTTTACAAAGTTAAGCCATTTCTCTAAGTCATAACAGCCATGATAGCTGGTAAGAAATAAGTTAACAACTGCTGCAGTTGATTGGTTTGTTACCATGTTGTCTAAATCCATTCATTGTGGTCCAATAATCTATGATTTATGGCTTAGAATACAATGCCTAAAACCATCCTTGGTATCTTGTTTGACATATTGTGACTAAATAATAGTTTGTTTAGCCACTGAATATTGAAAAAAGGGTTTTGTGCCTTGATTGACAGACATTGTTTAAGGCCATGAGTCAAGAGAACTTTGTACAACAACTCTATTCCATGTACTGTATGCAGCAAAGGATCAATACCACAGTCCAAGAATGTAATTGGTCAATATGGGATGTTGCTGGTCATTCAGAAAGAATATTCCCATGTAGCTGCTACTTGGGAATGGTTGTTACTTACTGTTATCTAGCTCAGTGACTGTGTATTGCATGTAATTGCATGTAAAACCTAAAGCATTTATTCCTTTATGAAGCTTGTCTCAAATGGCACCAGATTCTACCAACCCTGGCAATAATAATTGGAGTATAATGCAGAATTCCCAGTTATGCCAAATCACAAGGAAAACTTCTTTTTTTTAAGGCTCATTACATCTGTGAATGTCCAAAGCCTTATGTTCCTAGACTGTATTTGTCTTAAATCTGTTCCAGTTCCTGACCACAGCAGCAGAGAATATTGCCAATCTGTTTATATTGTTAAATGAAAACGAGAGAATATTTCAGAGAAGCTATGAATGCATTATTTAGGAATTAACAGTCTGGTTGTCTCCCATGCTCCATGTGGATCCACAGCAGAGGCTAGGCTGCCACAGCCTGTGACCAGCCAAGTCAAAGGAAGCTCACGCATATAGGACACCTTACCAGGGATTGATAAGCTTTCTTGCATTCACTTGCGTGGCTCAAAATATAAAATGTTGCTACGCCCATGTTACTTTGGCAGTCTTCAGCATCGTGACTGTTGTGCCCCCCTTCATATACATTCAGCTTCAAAGCATTGCTCATTTTAGGAAGATATTTTTCTGCTAAATAGTAGATAAATACACTTAAAGAAAATCCATATTTTCCCACCCAACTGAACACATTTTAAAGAACAAGGGTGACTTTTACGAAGGTCTAACCAAACAACATTTGAAAGTAATAGACCAGCCGGTCACCTAGCAAATGTATACTTTTCTCTGATTTGAACATGTTAAATTGGCAAGAGTTTTTAAAATGAGTTTTTCATCTTTCCTCTAAGGGGCCAAGTAAAATAACATGGCTTTCAGGGAAGCCATTCCATGTGGAGGGAAGGTTTGCGTATGTGGATGCAGCATGCTTTAGAAACATCCTGACCCAAAACCTTGCAGGAAGGGAGTATCATGAACCTTTCTTTCTTTCTTTTCCCCCCTTTCTCCCCCTACCTCCCCTTCCTCTGAAGTTCATATTTCACGTTGCTCCCCAAAGCTCACAAGTCTTTGCCAGATGGAAATTAACAGAGGCTGCTGTAGTCCCATAGAAGAGGCCTCTCCAAGGAGGGACAGCCATGAAACATTCAAGCCCTGTGCGTTTGCCAGGCTGTGCAGGTCCACAGGGTGACTCCTGCCTGGCCCTTGACTCCATTTCACCGCCTCCTTTTTCCTTTCCCTCCCTCCATCCCAACTCTCCAGAGTCAACCGTGAGGCCATCCAGTCATACGTTGTCCATCAGATCTGTTTACTTTTTCCGTGACAGCCGACACATCTGGAGCACATATTCAGGTTATTCCAGTGCCACTAGACACATTCCAAAAGATCATTTCAGCGGTTGTTATGGCGATCTTCTTCCCTCCAGTGATTTTCAAGTTGCATGACAGAAATAGCTGGAGCTAACACGGGGGGGACAAAAGTCAACTAGCTAGCGAGGGGCTTCTTTCACAGAATGAACTAATTAGTGACCCTACTTTCTTCACAGGGCAATGAGCATATGGTTTAATAAAGTGAGTCTATGACACTTAGAAGGGGTTTCTTTTTCTAAAAGAAAAAAGAAAAAAAGAAAGAAAGATTGGTTCGTGTGTGTGCGTGTGCATTTCTGTCTGTAGTGAAAGCTGTCAGTGGCTGAAAACTTTCCTGTTTTTACTGGTGGGACCCTAGTCTGCTGTCTTTCAACAGAGTTTACTTCACATGTAGAAAATGTTTGCTCCTGAGAGTTTCACTCCAGAACTTTTCCTTGGCTAAAGACGACTTAAATGCAGCAGGTCATTCAGTTTAAAGAAGCAGTGCTTATTTCACACAAGTCCTGTCTCTGGCAACTTGAACTTTTTTTTTTTATAATTTATGGATGCATGTACTTATCGACTCAGATGCTTGAAAGTTCCTAATGAATGTGTTCCATCCTCCTGCATTTTGGATATTATATGGAAGAGCAAAAGTTTTTGTTTTTTTTAAAGGAAAAAAAATTGAAGTTAAACACAGCCTTGAATCAAAACTCCACCCTTTGTTTTAATCTAGTTTGTATGATGTATAAACACTGAAAATGTGTTATATGCTTTTTTGGGTGATGTGGGATTTGTACAAATATTTGCATTTGTAGTGTCTTAGAACCATGCATATTTTAGCCCTGTTACAGTCACTTGCTTTGTTTACTTAAACTGTTTTATTGCAGATTAACAAACAGCACTGGTTGTTAACTTGAAATAATATTTGATTAATAAAGAAATCCAACTTTACTTTGATCTATGTTTATTAAAACAATTCAGAAGGACTGTTTGCTTCATAGTAACTGATCTTCTGCAGATCAAAAAATGATATCTTTGGTGGGCAGTGGGTGGGGGGTGGGAAGACACCCAAACTCTATTAGGAATGATAAAAATTTGCCAAACCTTATGTTTACATTAGTAAGAAAATCAGAGGGCAAGGTTATAAAAATAAATTCATGTTATGATCTGCACTCTGTTGAATAATGTCCCTGTGGCTAAAATTATGAAAAAAAATAGCCTTTACCTATGATGGAGGTATGATCCTTGATAGGGGAGATTGTTTCTGAATCCGAGAATGCTCCTTTATAAGCAGGTGACTTGTGTGTTGTTTATGTAGGTTCTTATTCATTATAATTAAATCTTGGTCACATAACATGCTGAGCCATGACGTGGTTAGGTTTAGTGTGTTGTGTGACACCAACTATAGGTTGTTTGTTAAGCCTACTCCTGCTTGGTTTCAACTTTTGTTTTAATCATAACTATGGCGCCTTGTATCATTTTGAATGGGTTGCATGCTAGGCTTAGCCTACGGCTTCCAGGAATTAGACATTTGAGTCTGGAATGGCTGCAGAATACAGTAGGGCCAATCCAGCCTCTGAAGTTTTCAGTTCTATTTTCATGCCCTGCAAATATATTGATGACTTTAATGGGAAAAGTGGGAAGGGCAGTCTTCCATCATCTCATGCGTGGTGATGTTGCTCCTGCTGAGACCCTGCAGTTTTTTTTTAATTTACTGATTTTTTTTTTTTAGGGTTAAAGAATAATCTGAACAGTCATTGCAAAGTGACCGAGTGAATGGCCAACCAGAATGTCAACTAGTACTTCACAGCTACTGTAGCTCTGGTTTGCCAAGCTGTAGCCTTAGCATGTTGAGCCAATGCATCTTTATTCCGAATTTGCCTCTCCTTGGAGCAGAATAATCCTGTATTTCTGTAGCTTCTATTTTGAGTGAATGATCTTTGTGATGTGTTGTAATATAGACAGGTTTGTGTTAGGTCAGCCCAAAGCCCTGCCTAGGTCAGGATTTTTCTGTATGAATGACTCACCAGATGTGTACTGAGAAGCTCATAAGGAAGACATGAAGATAATAGACATCAACTACCATATTTATCTGAAAGGAAGACAAAGCCAAGATAAATAAATACATACATGTTCACACATGCATTTCTCTCTTTTCGTTGAACATAAAAAGCAAAGAAGGTGATGTTGAGTTAAGAGTAAAGGCTAACTGTACTTCAAGGAAGTGGGGCTGAAGAAGGAAAAAGCAGTTGATGGAAAAGCAGTAACTAGCAAAAAAGAAAAAAGAAAGGAAAGGAAATGAAATATGAGAGCACCTTCATACTCGCCAGCAACAGTGTCTGCAATCATTTGTCTCTCTTGGCCATTCATTTATTTTCAACAGTTTCTACTATTCTTATCAGGAAATGTAAAAGGGTCCAAGAAATCCAGATTCAGAAAAGTAGAACAAATGTCATGGAGCAGAATAACAGTTCTCCCCACCCAACTAGGACTGGTTCTTCTTGGGAAGCCTATACACGAGGAACTCAAGCAAGCCCATTGGGAAATATGTGTGTGTGTCTGTGTCTCTGTATGTGTCTGTGTGTGTCTGTGTCTGTGTATGTATGTGTGTGTATATAGATAGATAGATAGATAGATAGATAGATAGATAGATAGATAGATAGATAGATAGATAGATAGATAGATAGATCATGTTCTCCTTGGCATCTACACAGAGTGGCAAAGGTACCATATTCAAACCTGAAACTATTGAAATAGATTGAAACTAATTGAGTATATCAGAATATTCAGTGCCATTGAAGAAAGCAATTGCATGAATCGCCTTAGTTTTAGAGTCTTGGGAAAGACCACCAAGTTGATAGCTAGAACAGCCCAGAGGCATAGCATCAAATCAAAAAAGTGGAGACTCAGAGTGAGACATTAATCACTTTCAGAAGCCAATTGATCAGTGGCTTTTTCCTAGATATTATAATAGGTGAAGAAGAGTAGTGGGTCAAGCAAACAAGTGGAGGGTCACTCATACCTTTCCAAGCTTTAAAGAAGAATTGCTTTTTCATGATTTTGGCCTGCCTGATTAAGCATTGCAAACAAGCAGGGAGTTTGAAGCCAGTGAATGCTATTGCTTGGTTCTATTTCATTGTGGCATGTGTATGCATTTAATTTGCAATTTTACTGACATTTCATTCCTATAGGTTTCATTGACTAGGTAAAAAAGCATCATGCAATTGTTTTGAATAAACAAAACTATTTAGTCTAAATTAGTAACATAGGGATAATGTAGTCTGATGCAATGGGCATGATATATGATATTTTAAACTCCATATGGCTATATTAACTGATTTTTTTAGTTATGTTTGTGGGTTTATGTACAAGTGGCAACTTAATTGCTAACATCAGTTTAAACGATCGTAGAACACACACACACACACACACACACACACACATATATATATAAAATCCAATTGCAAAAAAAGTACATAATTTTATAAATAAAGAGTTATTATAAAAAATATTATAGTGTCTTCATGGTATTTTTTTTTCTTTTCTTTTAATGGTTTGCTTGTTTTTTTTTTAAATTCTTTTTTTCTCCTTTCATAAATGTTCTGCTTGCCTGGGTAACGCTGAAACCAGTCACCAATAATATATGAAATAAGCTCTGAGGGGACCCCGAAAGGTCATACAATTAGACCTGATTTTAATTCACAGAGCCTTAACTTGTCACTGTCTCTTTACATTTCTGCTTATTACCTACTGTGAACGGGAGTGAATTTTAAGAGAGAGGCGTAAATTTGCAAGATGCAAAGACTGAATTCAAATCAAGAAAGTTGAGGTTAGTTCTAAAGTTGTGTTGCTTTACCTGATGTAATTCGGTTGCAGTTAACCCAATTAAAAGGTAAACATTGTACTAGTTGTATCCAAAAATAATTGGTAGCATCTTTGGAATCATGCTTACTAATTCAGTCTAGAATAAGGATTTTTATGCTATATTGCCTTTCATTTAACATTTGGAAAGAAAATACAGGCTAAATAAATTGGATCTAGCTATATGTTATTAAGACTTTGTTTTGTTTTATTATTATGGCTTGTTTATTTAGATTTATGGTACATACCATCAAATCCTACCACCATAATTGGATAGGTTGGAACATTCAGTCTTTGAGGATACTTCTTTCTATCCATGATCTATGATTCTAAACACTAACATATGTGCAAACGGTACCTAATTTTATGTAAGAGAAAGACGTATCATAGTAATGGACTTCATTAACCATGGTTTGGCAATGTTTTATATACTGTACTTGCTGATCTAATGACCTTAAGAGGCAACTGTATTTTTATTATTATTATTATTATTATTATTATTATTATTATTATTATTATTATTATTATTATTATTATTATTATTATTTGCACTTTTATACCACCCTCTCTCCCAAATAGGGACTGTATGTTGTGGTTGTCTATATATGATTTAATCTCTTAACTTAGACATGCATAATAAAACTTATCCTGGGATCAACTAAAATATTTCTGGATACAATACTACTGTAAACAATTGCCATAATACATGGCTATATAATTCCTGTTTTCTTCCTAGAAAAGTTATATTCAGCAAATGTTAATTTTATTAGAGTCCTGTTTAAATCAGAGA
Source organism: Bungarus multicinctus (assembly GCA_023653725.1). Taxonomy (NCBI): domain Eukaryota; kingdom Metazoa; phylum Chordata; class Lepidosauria; order Squamata; family Elapidae; genus Bungarus; species Bungarus multicinctus. The sequence continues at coordinate 198,094,419 of CM042834.1, forward strand.
GATTGAGGAGGAGGTGACAGTGTGTTCCCTTCAAACATTTTGAACTAGTTTCCATAATTCTGTAGCTTCCATAATTTATAACAGGTCCTGCAGAACAGTCAGAATAGAAAATGTGCCCCAAAAGATACAAGATATCTTCATTTTTTTCCAATAAAGCTAAGCTCCATTGCATTCAATTAAACATCACCCCAATATATCTGAAGTCTCAGTTGGATTTTTTTTTAAGAGTATATAACTCAGCTCTATTTATTTAGGTTCACTGAGAAGTAAATCTCACCCTATGGCTTACTTGTAAGTAAGTATATATGTTTAGACGATGTTCACATCTTTGTGAATGATGTGAAACAGTTACTTTCATTGACATACTGATAGTGCTTGGTTGCATGAAGCACATGCCATAATTGTGTTTATATGACGGCTTGTGCTCTGTGTCTAAATAAACAGAAGTTTTGGAATTGTAGTGATAAGCCAGTGAAATATTGGTTTCCCGGTTGTGAAATGTTATGTGTAAAGGATGACCTTTTTTTTTTTGTTAAGGTCTGAGAGTAAAAAAAGCTTTTAAAGCCTTCTAGTCACTTAGAGTGAAACCATACAATGCAAAGTTTAGTATTGCCAGTAGATAAATATCCATCATTCAAACAGCAAGTCTCAACTTTATGAAAGAAAATTTGGGGCAGGAAAAATGAACTGCTCAGCCCAGTTTACATTTGTCACTGCTGACTAGTTTTTAAAAAATGTATTATCCGTGTATGGCAGTAAGTAAGTTCCAGCTGCAGGGGATTTACTGCACCGAGCAAGGGCAGGAAAGTTTGGAATGTGTTCTGTTTCATCAAGGGCCTGTCCCTTGTCATTAGCTGTAACATAATGAAAGCACCACGAATAAATCAGTGTTATCTTTTATAAACTTTAGAAAACTCTCCAAAGAAGAAACAATCAGAGAATGGAGTTTGGGAAGGGGGGAAATGTAAAAAAGGGTGAACTTGCTAAGCAGGTTGAAGTTTCATGTTATTTGAAAGATCTTGCAGAAGAAATAACAAAAATTCCATTAAGTCAGTTAAGTAATACTGGAATAATTTTATAGTTGGATTCCACATACCACATTATGTCATGATTTCCTTACCTCTCGTTCGTTGAATAAGCCACAGTGGCTAGGTTTTCACACATTCATATACAAATCATGGCTTGGAGTGGCTGAATTCTCAAAACGCAGTAAACCAAAACTTCCTTATGCAATGGGAATCAGTGGGAATCATTTAACCTGTTATAATAAATACAGAATATAACAGAATAACAGAGTTGGAAGGATCTTGGAAGTGTTCTAGTAGTCCATCCCTCTGCTCAAGCAGGAGACTATACAGTACCATACAGGTTTATATAGGTAGTCCTTCACTTACAACAGTTCATTTAGTGACTGTTTGAAGTTGCAACAGCATTGAAAAAAGTGACTTATGAACAGTTTTCATCTTTACGACCATTGCAGCTTCTCCATGCTCATGTGATCAAAATTGAGATGCTCAGCAACTGAGTCTTTCATGATGGTTGCAGTGTCCCTAGGGTCATGTGATCGCCTTTTGCGTCCTTCTGACAAGCTAAGTCAATGGGGAAGCCAGATTCACTTAACAGCTGTGTTAAGTGCACAACAACTGCAGTGATTCACTTAACAACTTTGGTAAGGAAGGTCGTAAAAGGTGGTAAAATACATTTAACAACTGTCTCATTTTGCAACAGAATTCTGTTATTTGTGGTCATAAGTCGAGGGCTACCTGTACCATTCCGGACAAATGGCTGTACAATCTCTTCTTAAAAGCTTCCAGTATTGAAGGATTCACAGCTTCATAGAGCAAACTGATTAACTGTTCTTACTGTCAGGAAATTTCTTCTTAGTTCTAGGTTGGATCTCTCCTTAGTAAGTTTCTATCCATTATTTCTTGTCCTGCCCTCAGCTGCTTTGGAAAATAGGTTGATCCCATCCTCTCTGTGACAGCCTCTTAAATATTGGAAGATTATCATATCACCCAGTGGTGGGATTCAAATTTTTTTACTATCGGTTCTGTGGACATGGCTTGGTGGGTGTGGCGTGGCTTGATGGGCTTGGCAGGGGAAGGATACTGCAAAATCCCCATTCCCTTCTCCCACTAACCTATTTCCAGCTCTGTTTTCCTGTGCAGGGCAACAAAAGAAGACCCAGCCGATCAGCTGAGACTTGGGAGGCAGAAAATAGATGGGGGCAGGGCTAGTCAGAGGTGGTATTTGCCAGTTCTTCGAACTACTCAAAATTTCCGCTACCAGTTCTCCAGAACTGGTCAGAACCTACTGAATACCACCTCTGATATCACCCTAGTCTTTCTCTTCGTTACCCTAGACATACCCAGTTCCTGAAAGCATTCATCATATTTTTTAGCCTCAGGTTTCCTTGTTGCTCTTTGTTGCTCTTCTCTGCATCCTTTCTTAGGTCTCAACACCTTTTTGGTATCATGGTGACCAAAACTGGATGCAGCATTCCAAGTGTGGTCTTAGCAAAGCATATAAAGCGGCACTAGCACTTCATGTGACCTTGGTGAAGTCTACCTCTTCCAAAGTAATAGATATTATGGGGAAAAATGATTATAGATAAGGTGACATGTCAGACTGCACCTAAAGTGTGCAGAATGGGAAATTCTGCTGTGTCATATAAAAGTCAGTAGCAAGAAGCATATAGTTGATATTCTGACTTTAATGGGAGTTGAAGCCCTAGCTATGGTTATGTAAGTTGTAATGGTTGCAGATTGGTTTAACTTCCTAGAAGGCAGCCTCAGCAACATCAGAACAATCTATATGCAAGTTGTCACCTAACTTACTCATTTATTGCGACAGGAAGTTCCAGGAGAATCCATAGCAATTATGTGCCATTTTCCAGGTTCTGGACTTGGCATTGTGCCCAGCTAACTATATAATTTCTTGAGTGGGCCTGTCTGTGTTCCCTGAGATGAGCCATTCTGGGAGATAATTTTCTCAAAAATTGGATAAAGCCTTGAGTTACTAGCTAATTCAATCTTTCCTCTGGATAACAAATCTTATTGTGAGATAATAATTCATATCACAGGTGGCTTCATTACTGTTTTGTGCAGAATATGAAAAAGTGATTCTTGGTGTGCTTGTATATACATTGTGCCTTACTTGAACCTAGTCGCAATACACTGTGATTTATAAAGTCAAGAATGAATATCAGAGATGAGAGTGTCTCCTTTGGAGTTTTTCATTTATCTAAATTTCAACTTGTCCAAATATTTTAGGTTAGTTAACAAGCGAAAGTAACAAGAAGCTAGCATGCATTCTAAGCTTTATTTACCATGGTTTACAGAACTATTTGTTCTTTCATTGGTTTGTTTATTACATATGTATATTGCTAAATATACAAATGAATCTGCCATGAACTGCTAGCAATTTACTAGAAGTCAGCAATTAAAACATTCACAAAACATTTAGGAATCATACAGTAAAACAGCCGTAAGAATTATAAATTTAAAAGTTATAAACTTAATCCTAATAATCTTGGTGGAACCATTATTCTGCAACAAATATAGGAATCAGGAACAACTATATTAATAGTCAGTGGTGAGTAAAAGTCTTCCACTGTCTTCCAGGAACTTCCATCTTTGCCCATCTTCCAGAATGCTATTAAAGAAGGAACAGACTGTTCCTAAGGACTGGGGCCATAAAATGACAAACTGCTAAACTTGGCCTCTCTCACTTCATGGAAGTAGGGAACAAGCAATAGTCTGCAGTATGTATTAACTGTACTTTCCTATCTGTGTTATGGATATAATAAAAGTAGACTGCTTGTATAGGCCTTTTGTAAGGATTTCTGAAAATGTGTGAATGGTTTGTATCCTCAGAGTTCTGTAACTACTTTTGTGTTATTAAAAGTATGCAGCTAACTATGTTAGAATTACAGAAATAAGCACCATAAAGAGGAACTCTTTTCCTGGGATTTTAAATTCAGCTTACATGCCAGCAAACAGTACAGAAAAGCTTTTGGCATAGTGCCATCATGAACTAGTAAACTTACAGCATCTGTAAAAATTTAAAGGGAAGATCAGTTTTCGCAGACTCTAGCCGAAGACTGATGAGGTGCAAATGATGACACCCACACAATCCTTCTCTACCCTAGCTGTGGAAGGAGAGATTGCAGGATGAATTGCAAAAGGACTTGAGGCACTGGCTTTTAATTATAGGATTTTTGGAAGAGGGGATTGCAGTGCTGTCATATTGCTAAGAAGAATCAATGTTCAAATAGCAGCGATATTTTCACCTCCCCCTCAAAAAACAGAAAAGCGAGCAGATCTTGGAATGTCAGTGACTTTTTAAATCTACTTCCATAATATGTAATTAGTATTTATAATAATAGACGACAGGAACATTTACTAAGTGGGGGTGGCTTTTATTTTTTGGTTTCCTTTCAAGAGAAAGAAATAAAATTGGATGAAGAAACTTGATTTGTTCTAAAGAACACAGCAAATCTGGGGTGTGCGATCTACTGTCTCTTAACAACAGATGGTGCTTTAGACTGGCAACTAATCAATAGTTTTTGTCTTTTTGTGTTGTCCACAAATTGGGCTAAACTAATGTGGAAAAGCAGAAAAAAAGTTTTGTTATCCCCAGCATAACACAAGGAATCTCTGTCTCTGAATCATAGTCCCCTTTCCTTTTTTTCTTGTTGTTTATAGGAAATGTTGCTTCTACCTGGCAACACCTAAAGGCTTTAATGCCAAATTCATCCCACTTTAAAAATATGTGTTTAGGGGCAGAGGTGTGGTATCTTCAAGTGGCTGATTCCTGTCATAACTCGTATGGCATTAGCCTTGCTAAACAGGGACTAGAAGTGACACTGTACAATTTGAAGTGCCTCAAGGGCACTCATTCATCCCTCCTACACAGTACAAATGCACACTGAAAGTTGTGTCTTTATGCCCAGATACCATGCTATCAAAAGTCACAGAAGATAAGAGATTTTATGCTACTGGATTTTGCTATTTTTTGTGACTCTTTTTAAGAAAGAGAACGTGGAAGATCAGCCCAAGGCCAAAGTAACATCATGTACAATAACTTTGTTCATCATTTCCATCCAGTCTTACCTTGAAAGGACAAATATTTTTGTGATGGGGATAGAATGAAGGTGGTTTATACTAAGCTGGCTCTTAGTTACAGCTGACCCAGTATAGTTCCTCAGATGAGGCTGAAATAAAATGTCCAAAAAACTCTCACCAAGCTTGCTGAACAGAGTTGCTTAAAATTGTAATTCAGAATCCTATTTTGGTAATTCTACTGTGTCAGTGGAGAAGCACAAATTGAATTCAAAATCAACTGCAAATGATACATGGGACCTTACAGCAAAGTAAGAACTTGCCTGGAACTCACTACCTGACTCGGTTGTTACATCCTCAAACCCCCAAAACTTTAACCTTAAACTGTCTACCATGGACCTGACTCCATTCCAGTATGCCTACTGTCCCTGTCTTACTGTTCCCATTTATTCATGCTCATTTATTATGTGTATACTTATACCTATTTATACTTATATGTTTATATGTTATGTTCATACTTATACTTGTTTTCTCATACATGCTTGACAAATTAAACTAAATAAATAAAATAAATAAAAGTATGGCCCTTTACTATTTTGAATTCTTAGACTTCCTAAGGCTTGTCTGCTTTGAATGCATCCTTTTTTAAGGATGTATACAAGTTAGGGAAGGAGGGGATGGCTAGAATAGAGGCTCGGGGATTAGAGAGAATAATGTTGGGATGTAAGGAAAGGGACAAGCAGGGGGAAAAACAGTTAATAGGGATATAGAATGTAAACTTTAACAGGATGATGAGGGATGCATAAGGGTAACACCTCTACAGTTATGGACATGAAAGGACAAGTAAAGAGTTAAAGATTAATGGCCTATTTCCAGGAAACAGTGCAGCAGTAATTGTACATTGAATGTCAGTCCCACACTTCTTGTAACTGCTGTGTGCTAAGTATACAAAAGCCAAGTGTCTCTATTTTCTGGATATTTTCTTTGTATATATAACTGTAGAAGGAAGATGACAGGAATGCTGGGTAGAGATGAATGAGCATTTGCTGTTTATCTCAGATTAAAAAGGCTCTGCATTCTCTTTCTTTTTCAGAGATATTGAAGATATTTTTCTAAGCTAATTTAGGCCTTGAAAAGGTATTTCTACCTTCCAGAACAGTGTGAGGAGTTTTTTTGTCCTTTGCTTAGTATGCCTTGGGAAATAGCCCCTGGGCCAAATGGGGATCGCATATTTTCCCAGAGCTTGGGTATGGAAAAACTGGTGTTCAGGGTTCAAGAGGCCATTTCAGCAGTCAACTTAAGGGCAAGAAGATGCTGTGGATTGTGATAATGCCTTTTCACACAAACAGCAATTTTCTGGGGGTAAAGCTCTTTGAAGGAGAGATAAACTGGAACATTTTCTCCTATTTATCTTTAGAGTCATTAAAAAATAAAGAAGAATAAGAAGTCATGCAGCAGTCATGCAGTCATGTTTAATATGACAGAGACCAACTAGATCACTTCATCCTTGAACGTGAAATGCTTGAAAAGAAAAATGTTGTAGGTTGTCCTCAACTTAAACTGGTTGCTTAGCGACCGTTCAAAATTATGTTGGAGACCTCAAAGGCTAACTATGGCCAGCTTTACAGCTACTTGAAGTGTACAGTGGTCATGTGATCATGATTGACAATATTTTTGCCAGAAACCAAGGATAGAAGCATTCCTGTCAAACAGACAACAAATGGTCAAAATTGGGAGTGTCCTATCAAATTCTGTACCTGTCAACAATGGTGTCCCCCAAGGCAGTGTTCTAGGACCAACCCTTTTCATACTCTACATAAATGACCTCTGTGATCATATTAAAAGCAATTGCCTTTTCTTCGCTGATGATGTAAAGCTGTTCAATACCACAGACAATACTGCTACCCTTCAAAAAGATCTTGACTATGTATCAGAATGGTCAACAAATGGCAACTTCAAATCTCAACAATTAAATGCTCTTTCCTACATATTGGCAAAAAAAATCAGAAAATAAAATACAAGCTGAATAATCAAGACCTTGTTGATGAACCAAGCTCTGTAAAGGACTTTGGAATACTCATCTCTAATGATCTAAGTGCTAGAGCCCACTGTAACTAGATAGCCAAAAAGGCATTAAGAGTTGTTAATCTAATCCTACATAGCTTTTTGTCTGGTAATATCGCACTACTAATGAGCATACAAAATATTTGCTAGACCAATACTCGAATACAGCTCATCAGTCTGGAACCCACATTACGTATCTGATATTAGCACAGTTGAGAAAGTCCAGAAATATTTCACAAGAAGAGTTCTCCACTCCTCTACTCGTTGTAGAATACCTTATGCCATCAGACTTGAAATTCTAGACCTAGAAAACCTTGAATTACGCCGCCTTCGGTCTGATCTAAGTATAGTATATAAATCATACATTGCAATACATTGACTTACCTGTCAATGAATACTTCAGCTTCAACCATAACAACACAAGAGCACACAATAGATACAAGGTTAACTGCACCAAACTTGATTGCAGGAAGTACGACTTCAGCAACAGAGTCGTCAATGTCTGGAATACTCTACCTTACTCTGTGGTTTCTTCCCCAAACCCCAAAAACTTTAATCTTAGACTGTCTACTATTGACTTCACTCCTTTCCTAAGAAGTCTGTAGGTGGCGTGCATAAGCGTACCAACGTGCCTACCGTCCCGTCCTATTGTTTCTTTTATTTTTCTTATACGTACCCATTTCATGTATTCATAACTTTGTATATACTTATACCTATTATCTTGTAAGCAATTGACAAATAAAATAAAATAAATAAATAAATAAAACCAGTGTTAACTTTTGGGTTTTTGGCAATAATGTCCCATAGAGAACAATTGATTTGTTTAATGATTGTGGTGTTCGCTTTATGAATGCAGCATTCACATAACTGCTGCTGCAAAAAAGTAATACAATCTGGGTCCAGTCACGTGGTGACCCGTTTCACGACCTAGGCTCCATTACAGTCGTAAGTCAAGGACTTCCTGAACTGTTAAGTAGTTGCAGAATAAATAGTACAATGCTGAATATTAAATTATTCTTGAATATGATAACAAATGGAATAGTAAGTTTTTGTATCTTTTCAATGATGCAAGGAATGAGTATAGAATGTTGCTTTATGTTGAATTCTTTGGTTTATGGCATCTGTGTAACTCTGTCATATGTTTTTATGCTGGGAGATAATTTATTGCATATACGGTATATTTTATGTATGTTGTAATCTTTCTTATAGAAGCAATTATATTTTAAGCGTTGAGTATTTATTTTCTTAGTCCTTAAGGAACCAATAATAAAAATTAGCACGGTTATATTTTAGAGATGAGAAGAAAATGCTTAATTTACTTGTTCATTTCTAGTATAGATCAATCAACTTTTAAAAAAGTGTCCATGCCTAGATATAGGGTTATAAATTTGGTTATAAATTTGCAAGCTGACTTTGGCACTGTTCAGTACCATGGGTTTTCCACAGTTGGAAGCCAAACGGTAATCTTGACTTAAATGTTAAATACAGTGGATGTGTTATTTGCTAGTAAGTATCACTTTTAATTCACCCACAATTTCCTTCACTTTCAAATGTCATTTCAAAGGGAAAACAGTTCTGCAGTGTAATCCAACACAGCATTCAGAGGTTCTCTTTTCACAATAGTTGATATAGATTAGAATCATGATTCATGACATCTCTCCATTTATTTGCATTATCATTTTAGCCCCTTTCTGATATAGACAGAATAGTGATACATTGGTTTTTTTCTCTTCTACCACTTTATATGTACCTCTTAAGATCTCAAAAATCATTAATGGTTTTGGTGATATTTCTGTTGGCTTAATAAAGTATTGTAATAAGGATTTTAGAATAGGACTGTCTGTCTGTTGGCCCGTATTTTCAAGATTATCTGACATTACTTTTCTAAAGTAGTGAATTTCAATAATTTTATGTAGGCGAAACATTAATTGAGAATATTTAACTGGTATACAGAATATTTTCTGAAAAATTAAAATGTTTTCTACTAATATTTTTTGGAAGGTGGGGGAAGGACAAACTTGCTGTATGAATCTGCATGTCTAGTTCTTCAAATTTAAATAGCCAAGGTAAATTGATGACCATTGTGGTGTGGGGCTGATGGCAGCGTAACTTTCAGCATAATAATTCTGTGACCTCAGTTCTCAGGATTTTAGTCTTAGAGTCACTTTGGGATAAAATAGCAGTTTGAAGACCAAACCATGGTCTTCTGTGGAACTGGGGTACACTACAATGAACAATATTTACATCTTATTTTTATTTGGAATGCAACAGTAAGAATGTTGAACAAGGTGATGTTGTTATACAGATAGTCCTTGACTTAAAACAGTTCATTTAATTACCGTTCTGTAAGCGTTCCAGAATACAAACTCCAACGCAACGAACTCCGAGAAAAGCATTTCCTCAAAGTCCCATTTTATTAGAGTTGTCATACTGGCACATCTAGGAAAACCCGAATCTTAGAGTTCCGGGTTTTCCCTCAGTAAGTCGAAATCAAAATCCCATCTCCTGCACCCATCAGTCTATCACATGGCCCAACCACCATCCGTCCCATTCCTTATCCAGATGCAGGATGACATGACCTTGACTGAAAAGAAGAATGCTATTATGTCTAACTACAACCACTCTATGAAATCCCGCCTCCCAATTTCCCAGGCACTGGAATGTGGTAGCGTGGAAGCTTCTGGTGCTAATATGGATTCCAAGGTTGACATGTTCGAAGTTACAACAGCACTGAAAAAAGTGGCCTTTTTCACATTTACAACTGTTGCAGCATGATCATGATCAAGGATTGGTTGTTTCTTTTTTTAAAGTATTCTTAGGCAGAAGCCTGTGTGTAACCATGAAAAGTTCACAGTACCTGGTAGAACCTAATTGAGAGCCTAGAACAATATCCCCAAACTAATTTTTTTTAAGCTAGTGTGCTAGTCATCTGTTTGGTGCTAGTGATTGGGGCAGCAGTGATGGAGCTGGTGGTGTCTGTGAGGCCTTTCCAACCCTCCTGGGAAAACCAGGCAGGAAAATATGACTAGGTGAGCTAATTCCACTTCATTGTAAGGCTAAATGGACAGAATCTTGCAGTTTGGAGGAACAAACTTCTTGCTGCCATTTTTATTTGCCTGGTCCTTCCTAAGTTCCTTTCTTTGGCTTCTCTTTCTCTTACCTCCACACATTAGAGGCCAGAAAGCATTTGAGGAGCTTAGCAATGTGTCTTTCAGGGAAGCGGCAGTGCAGAAATGTTTAGTGGCAATAGATTTAATAAGTTTTCAAAAAATAATGTAGGATTGTATGTTGTGTAGACCTGGTTTAGAACATGCTCCATATTCCATTTTAAGGCAGAGGGGATTGCTATTTTCCACTTTCTCCCCTTTTTGTTTTGTTTACCAATTGCACTAATATGGAATTTTGATTTCCTCCCCCCCAGAATATCACTATACTGTGATAGGCAGTATTGTTACAATATAGGTACAATTTGTTTTTATATAGCTCAGTGAGATGAGACTTTTTATCAATTGAGATATTTTCAAGAGCGCTTGAGGAAGTCCTTCTTTGAGGTGATTTGATTACTGCTGTTGATTCACTATCATTCCAGCTTGATAAATAATGCCCTTATTTATTTATTAGATTTATATGTCCTCCCATCTCAAAGGCATGACTTTGGCTGCCTGACAATATTAAAAATAAGATGGAGGATCTCTGGAACCAGTAGGCCCAAAAGCCCAAAGCAACTCAGACTTGGTAGGATTGAGCTGAAACCTGAAATGCTCTTCCCAAAGCTGGAGTCTGTTCACCATATATCATTTTTTTACATTTATTTGTTATATTTCTATTCCAATTTCCTTTCAGGACTAGCAAGCAATATTCATAACATACCTCTCTTAACTTTTCCCCACAGCAAGAGTTTGTTCTGGTGGTGGGCATGAAAGCCAACTTTGGGTAGGTCTCTTTCTCTCAGCCCTGCCCAACCTACCTCACAGGGTTGTTATTATAGGAAAATAGGAAGAGAAAGAAGTATTATGTAAATAACCCCTTGAGTTATTTATACAGATAATAGAGATAATGAATAGATGAATCAAATAGTTGGACTGAGAGAGAATAAATAACCCAAAATGAGCTTGTATGATTGAGGATGAAATTGGAACCTTATGTTCTAGTCCACCATTTTGATTACTGTATAACAGTGGGTGGAGGAAAAATATATTTTAATATATTTCATCCCTGTCAGAGAGAGGCTGGCTGAGCCAGCAGGAGGAATCAAATATGGAATTATTCTGGCGTATAGGCACAAGAAGGCAAGGTGTCACACACACACACGCACACATGCGCACACGGACACCCCTTGAATCCTGTGGAACCTTTTCTAGTCTACCCAGGTGCAAACTGCCAATCTGGGAAGATTTCTGTAAAATCAGTATGAGCAATAAAGTAGCTAGTCATCCTTTCACTTGTGGTTCTGATTGTGCTAATGATTGTTTTTATTTTATTTTGTGCTTATTTATTTTTACATTTCTTTACTTTATAAGATGCTTTGAAAAGGTTTAATTGGAAGCTGGGAAATACAGGCCTTCAAAGAATCAAACTAATCTATCCAAAATAGTGACCAGCCAAGTTCATCATAAATACTGTGTTGTAGAGTATGTGTTTAAGTAGATTCATGAACAGTGACTTTGATAGCTTAACACCCTGATTTGTGGTGGCATTTCTGCCAGCAGTGCCAGTATAATGTCATGTTCCATGCCGAATTATTGATTTGGCAGTCTGTGTATTCTATCCCAAATGCTTATTTGCCAGCTGCAACAGAATTGGGTCATAAAGGAGAATACTGTACTTATTTTACGGTGTAAACTGCTTGATTGAAGGTGTGCTGCTGCTCAGCTGGCAAATATGTACCACCTTTTGATTGGGTTATGCCAAATATTAAGCAAAATGAAAAAAAAAAAACCCTGCCCCAAGAAGCTTACATTGTTCATTTCATAATTCAAGAGATAGGGAAAACTAGTGTTAACTCTACGTATGGAAGTTTCAGAAGACTCTATGTGTGTTTAGGAAATGTTTAAGACACTTTTCAGGCTAGGGTAGAATAGACTGAATAAATGAATAGGTAGTAGGGAAGAACTTACTGTATGTGCAGTACCCAAATAGTAGTGTTTGCTGTACATCATATGTTAAGTATAACATGTATTTTTAAGTCAAAGATGATCAACCAGTGGCAGTCCATATATTGAACCATATATTTCCACTGAAACTAATGACATCTTCAAAATGCTCACCATATGACCCAAAACAATTTTCCTCCAATTTGTCTCGCCTCCAGAGAATCTTAAACACAGCCAAAGAAGTGAAGCAGATTGGTAAGTAGATAGAGCAGTGAGTGTGGGCAGCTGTTCCTTTAACCGAAGGACAAGATTGATACATGAGCAGCCATCTTGCATCTAATTAGGAGGTGAAGGGATTAAAAAAAAAGTTGATTTTCTATGGAAAACCCAAGCTCAGATTTTTCTTCTAATCTGTGATCCTTATCATTTGTTTTGTAATAACCAGTACATTATTTGCAACAACATCAGGCATGGAGTTTTTATGCATGAACTGAAATCCTGAACAGCTTCACTTTTAGTCATGCTAGCTTAAATTGCTGGCTATTGAAATTCAGCAGCATGTTTGAGTGAGCAGCCTGTAAATCCAAGGATGTGAAATTGATGTGAAATGTACTAAAATTTTCCCAGATTCCTTCCTGAATCTATGCTGGTAGAGATCGATATGCTATCTTTTATGAAAGCTTGTCTGAATGAATAAATGTTTTTAGTGAGGATTATTCCAATATCATTTTCACCTATAAGAGTATGTTTATACATTAACGTATGTGGAGGCCTTATTTTTGACCTTTTGCCCACTATCGACTGCCATTTTTTGAAATACATGACCGTTTATATTTTATTAAGCCACGTCATATGGGCATGCGTGATAATCCTCAACAGTAAAATATTTTACTTGGATGCTATTCAGCTGTGTTTTGTGGGACTCCAATATTTTCTGGCAGTACATCATCCATGACATTTAATACTGAGTTATTTTACCCAGTAAGATATTATGAGAGGATTATTTTTGATTCTATTTTGTTATTATTAGCTCAACAATGTCCTGAAAGTAGTTTAAATACACAAATAAGCTTTCTGATTTGTCTTCAACTTCCTTTGATCCCTGTTTTAAAATCATGGTGATTAAATATGTAATGATATATTCATTGCATCACCATTATGAAAGTATTATGATATAAAGTTCCTGGGTTATGATTAGTTTCACTGGCAGTGAAATAAATCTGAACTACTTTGTGGCACCTGTCAGGGCATACTCTGAATTTCATCTATTGTAGCATTTGTAAAATTTAGTGATACATGCTAGTTAAAAAGCAGAATAAAAATTAAAGGTTTAGCTCTCTATAGAGTGTCTGATATAGTAATTAAGAAAGGAATTCTAGATAGAAGATACAACTCTAGAAGTTATTAGAATTCCTTTTATAGCTTTGCTACAATGAGTAAAATACATGTGTCCATAATATGTGCAGCTATCAACATAATTTATAGTAAATTCAGTAGTTTTAATTGACAATATTTCATCTGTATAAAACTCACATTTATAGGACTCCCAGCGCAAAGCAACTCTAGGAGGCATGCAATTAAAAACACATCCAATATATACTATAAAACAATAGAAAGCAATAAACTGGGAGCTAAAATAGCATAATGTTAGTTAAAACTTCCCAATGACACATGCTGTAACCAAGACTTGGGGAAAGAAGCAGGAATTTTATACCATGTTCAAGATGTCAGGGTTCGAAGAACTCAAACCTCCCGTGAGCAGGTGATAGTCCTTCAAATAGCCAGTTCCAACATAACAGTTCACATGCAAGATGACTAAGGTGTAATGATTGTGAGAAAGGATTTCTGATCCAGAAAACGGTGCCATTGGCATACCGGACAACTTTTGGGAAAGATCCTCCTGATCACAACGATCACATGGACTTCAAGCAGGAATTGTGAATCCAGGTGGAGCATTAAATTGTGGTCCAGGTTTGTCCAGGACAATGCTCTTGTGTTCAGTAGGTAAAAACTCCCTAGCATCAGGGAACCAGAAGCACAGAGACATCAGGCTTCTCAAGGGGTGAGTTGAAACCAGTGGTGGGATTCAAATTTTTTTTACTAATGGTTTTGTGGGTGAGGCTTGGTGGGCGTGGTGTGGCTTGGTGGACATGGCAGGGGAAGGATACTGCAAAATCCCCATTCTCTCCCCACCCCACTAACGTGCTTTCTAGCTCCATTCTCTTGTATAGGGCAACAAAAGAAGACCCAGCCAATCAGCTGGGACTCGGGAGGCAGAGAATAGATGGGGGCGGGGCCAGTCAGAGGTGGTATTTGCCAGTTCTCTAAACTACTCAAAATTTCCGCTACCAGTTCTCCAGAACTGGTCAGAACCTGCTGAATACCACCTCTGGTTGAAACCTATTCTTCCCCATCTGGAGCCTGATAGACTCAAGGCATTGGAGCAAGAATCCAGCAGTTCTGTAGGTCATGTTACACAGTATATGGATGATACCTGATTGCATATTGATGGATGACCTCTGCAGCAGCTTCATGTAGATATTAAAAAGGAGAGGTGAACTGTCAAACCTTGTGGTACTTCACAAGTGAGAGTTCCAGTGTCAATTCTACTGGAACCAGTCTGACAGAAAAAAGAGAACCACAAGTCTTAAAGCTGTCAAGCTTGAAGACCTCTGTTCTATGGGTTCATTTTTTTCAATCATCATTACAAGAAGCCAATGAATGGGAAATAAAAGCATAGAATGGAGAAGATTGAGACATTCGGTCTATGGACTTTAAAAGACTAGACTTTTGGAACCTATTATTTATCATGGCACTGATCCTTTCCTCCATATGAGTTGGTATAAAAGCCTCCCCAAATCTGGACGTTCTTTGATGTATGGACTTCATCTCACAGAAATCTTAGCAATGGCCATATTAGATGTGGATTCTGGAAGCTAAAGTCACATTTTGGAGGGCATTCAGGTTGAACTAGAATAAGCAGAGGTGACATCTGGGATAAACTTCCAACTGATTGTCCTGGTCCTCCTAGCCATTCTCCTTTTTTGGGAGGACATACCACATGGATTGCATTTCATAATCTGACTCAAAAATAACTTTATTGGAGTACTGATTTTTTTAAATGACCCTGTTATCCCTTGCATTGGGGTAGAGTCAGGGCGACTGAATGGAGCTGAGCATTTACTGGCCAGATGCCCTTCCTGATGCCTCTGCGGAGTTCATACCAGATATTTTTTCTTTGTTCCCAGAGTGAGAAATATCTGCTGCTACCTAGGATCGAACTCACAGCCTCCTGACTGTCAGGCAAGAGCTCCACCTCTAGGCCATTATGGGAGTATTGATTAATGACTGATTGTGTTTTGTTTATTATATGATGTCCTGCAATTTTAATTATGTGTATTTTCACTTAGAGTTTAGGATTGAGGCAAGATATAAATGTTATAAATACGGTAGTAAAATCTAATTGCTATAGCTCTCTGAATTTTTTGCTTTTTACTGTGCATTTCAGAAGAGGAGATAGATTTGATTTTTTTTGCTGTTTTGGAGCATGGGTGGCTCTTAATGTATGTTTTAGGTACTATGTATAAATCAATGGCAGAAGTATATTAAATCCTTAACCCTGGGCCTTGAATTCAATCCATTTTTTGTCTATAATTATATCACAGGTTTTTCTTCTTCTCCATACTAGACTTAAGACAACAGATATTTTGATGGTTAATTCAAATATTGCACTTGATATATACCATGATTGCAAAATCCCTTGTGTGGAATTCTTATTTTATTATAATGAAAAAGCATACCATTTACCATATGACTTGGCCCAATTATTTCAAGAAACTTTTTATAGTACTAGCATTGTGTTAGCTTTGCTGACACTGATAAAGAGGAATCAGTATCTCAAAGGGTATAGTTTTAGTCTTCCTGCAAGATCTTGGCATCCAGTTCTCAATCAGATACAGGTGGCCACTCCATATTAGCATGGAATTTTTCCCAGATGATTCACTAGCATGAAGTTGGCTGGCTTGACACAGTACAGTGACATTAAGAACTACAGAAAATGGGATTATGGCTTTTCACCAGCTACACTTTGTTAAAGGTGGGAACCTCTTGCAGGAATGAAGGGGAACTGATAAACGGTATACAAGCTTCTCCCCTATGTAATGGTCAGTTTTTGCATAATGCTGATAACCCATTTCAGACAAGGTTTTTTAGTGCCAAATGGTTTTTTTTCTGCTTGTACATAAGAAAGATATAACTAGGCTCTGTAACATCTTTTTGTTGTTATTGTGTAGCTATAACATTAACTTCGTATCATCCACAGCCGATGTGTAAAATAGTCTTCAGTTGTTACATGTACTTGCATTAAAGTGCTTAAGCTGACAGCATCCAATAACAGCTGCAAGAGATGTAAAATTAGTTGTTTACTGCTCATTATGTGGAAGGTAATCAGCCTAAGAAGAAAGAAATGGCAAACCATTTCCAAAAAACGTTGCCAAGAAGATTTCATAGACTTGTCCACGTAGTTGCCAGGAACCAAGACTAACTTGAAGGAACACATACATAGAAACTCCAGTGACAAATAGGCAGGTAAATTAAAGCAGAAATTTGATTGTTTCAGGATGATGCAGGACATGGCCTCTATTGTCTGGACTGTGGCGCTGTGGAATTTTCTTTAGCTTAGTCAAAGGCATATCTGTCACTAGAATGTCTTTGCTTCCTAAAAAGTGAAATAGTTGTGAAGAACTACAATGGAGGACAGTGGTTGTAAAATAGTGCTAGCTTCCTTAGCCATAGTATTGTAAATGTTTTAACTTACAGCCCTCACTGGCTTAATACAAGGCTTAAATGGTGAAATTGTGAAGTAACATAAGAGGCAGAAGTTTAATGCTAAACTGCCTCCTGGTCTAAACATGGAAGAATATTGAAGTTGGTGTTTGCGACCAGTGGAAAGAATGGGGGAAGAAAACAGGGGTGGGATTCAAAATTTTTAACAACTGGTTCTGTGGGCAGTGGCTTAAGTGGAGGGCATGGCTTAGTGAACATGTGACTGGGTGGACATGGCTTGGTGGTCATGTTATTGGCTGGGTGTGGCCAACTCAATATCATTCACATCGAGGCATGCATCTCCTCAGCCTCTAATGACTTTGGGGATGCTGCAACAGTCGTAAGTGTGAATAATGGTCATAAGTCACTTTTTTCAGTGCCATTGTAACTTTGAATGGTCACTCCACACAAGCAAAGTACCAGCAAAGGAAGGGGAAAAAAGAACCCAGAGACGTTCCTGAGACAGGAAGTCTAGTCCTGCCAAGAATGTAATAAGAGTTAACAGAGAGGCAGTTTCTGTAAGCAACACCAGAATGTTTCTTTCCTGCCTTCCTTACAGGATTAGGCCAGTAATTTCTTCTAACAACCGGTTCTCCGAACTGTTTAGAATGTTAACAACCGGTTCTAGCAAATAGGTGCAGACTGGTAGAATCCCACCCCTGGAAGAAAAGCTGAAGGACCATCTAAGTAGAACTGCTGTTGTATCTCAGCTCCCCTTGCGACTTTTCCTCTGTTTAGATTAGGGGTGTCAAACTCGTGTTGTCACAACATCATCACGTGACATATCGGGACATCCCCCCTTCGCTAAACCTGTTGGGGGCGGGGCCAGCACATGATGCATCCGGCCTGTGGGCTGTGAGTTTGACACCCCTGGTTTAGAACAAAAACACAACCTTTATTCAGCTCAGGATTAAGCCAGGATGTACTATAGGGAAGGGGTTTAGATGGAATGGACCAGATCCTGCAATCAGACCTGTCCCATTCCTGGCAGTGCCATGATTGGAGGACATTTTCTCCCTCTGATCATCCAGCTGTTTTGTTTATCTCATGCTGGAACAGATTCAGTACAGGCAAGATAGGGACGAGAAATGGAGAAAGCAAATTTAAAGCCGGATACCTTCCTGCTGATTCAAGGAAACAAGAATAGAACTAACCACTAGGGAAATGCTCATAGAAATGCCTGATAGTGAGCAGTATGGAAATATATAGTACTGAAAGCTGCTATGTAACCTTAAAAACACATTTAGATTAATACAGCTCTATTATACAGCTCCATTGCCCACATTGAAAAGAAAGTGGTAGAATCCTTAGCTCTAGAGTCTATGTAGAAAGTTCAACCTTAATTAGTTCCTTTATATGATCTTCTTGTCAGCATTTGTATGCAGACAACCTCAGCCGTACTTCAGCTTGCTCTAATTTCTTAAGGTTGATAAAGAATTTGATGGCACAAAGAGGCCATTGTATATATGGGTATAAATTCCCCTCTATTTTAATTCTGGTTCTCTAAACCTACAACCATTTGATATACTGTCTCTGTACATTAGGAAAATATTCCCAATTCCTGCTTTAAGTAATGCTTTAAAACGAATATGGCTTTAGCAACAACCATTAATATCTTTTTCTTCTTCTGGTGTCTTTTGCTTACATGGAACAATAAATGGCTCTGGAAAAGGGTTGATGCTGTGGACAGCCTTTGTTTTTGCAGCTGTAACCATCTTTTAGAAAGAGTGCTGCAGCTAATTAAGAGGTTTCAAATATTACATTTCAGAATAAACTTTAAAAAATATGAAATTAATGGGAGAATTCTAGATAGAATTGATACTTCAACTGGAAATGGCATGCTACCTTACTCCTCCTCCTCCTATGACTATTACCATCACTACTACTCATTGCTAGCCAAGAGTATGTTTGAACTTTCCCAGTCATAATTAGGAAATAAATGCTTATTGCGAATTTTCACACATTTCTGCTTTCTCTTTTAAGGTTTAGCCGTTCCTGTAGCCTTATGCCTGCACTAAAGTAGTGCTCATTATGAGTTCATTTAATCATGATTTCTCTATTAACATCATACATTGACTTTACAATCTAATTTAAGCCTCACCTTAATTTAAGCAACATTTATTTTGTGTTTATTGTTTGAACCCAGTAAGTTATAATTCATTGAGATTGTGATGACTTGCAGTGTGTGAATTCAGACACTATCTGCATCAGACCAATAGGAAGTCAATAGGATGAATGATGCAATACAATTTAGAAGGGAGATCCCCCCACATACAGATAAGCATCCATTTGACAGTGTTATTTTCTAGATGCTGTAATAATTTAGGAGGGTGCCTCCCTCCCAATTAGCATCAACTTCTGCCTCCTCATTTTCTATCTGCCATATAGGATGTTTTAACCATTTTGGGGCATGCCAGAAAGGAAATGTCTACATGTTGTGTTTGTGATGACTCTCTGTGTCTTGGAATATATCTTCCCCCTGAGGATATGTAAGATTAACCTTCAAGTAATACTCAGTTTTTCTCACACGTAAAAAAAAATACTGTAATGCAAGCCAGCCATAAAATTGTCTGCTTGCATTAAGGTCTTCTTGTTTTAAAGCTCTGGTATAATGTTGGATGCCTTTTGGGGCTCAAACAAACAGAGATGTGCAGAAGAAGTATGAATTAGTGATTTGAATCAAGATTACTGATCCCTGTTATTTCCCCATAGTTAGAAGGGCATAATTTTGAATGGGCATTTTTTTCACTCTGGCAGATGTTATTGCTTTATTTGACTTGGTTTGGGTGCTTCATGGAGGCCCTTGCAATTTTTAATGGCCATTAAGTCCTTAGAATGTTTTTTATGTCATTCTAGGGTAATCAGCTAAACAAGTAACTGAGAGTGAGTTGTAGAGCCCTATTAATTTTCTTAAATAAGAATCTTAGATTTAGAGTCTCTGAATATTTATTTCTATATACAACTCAGTTTGGTGCCAGGAATGATTCCCCTTAATTTAAATGGATTTAATAAGAGACAAGATTTAAGGTATTAAATATTAGCTGTTCATATGGATAATCCTCATGTTCAGCTTGTAACTTTGTTGATCTATTATTGTTGCATCTTGAAGGACATGTTTGCTCATCCAGTCTGGTGTGAAACATGGATAACTGAGTTACAGGGGTTGTGTGCTAAACAAGATGTCAGATGTCAGTCCTCCTGTACCTTTGCAGTGGCTGGCAATATAATGGTGATGGTGTGGGTAAATAAATAGTTGACCAAGGCAATTGGCATAGCTGATTTCTGTATCAGAGACCAAAGAGAAAGAATATCAAGCTAGCTCTTTTGTCCAGAGCTGGAGATGCAGGAAGCCTGGGACAAGGTAAGTAAATGAACCACTTAAATCACATTTTATCCAGGATACACATTGAAATAGCATACTGTATCTTTAAATTGGTTTGGCTCATCATAATGAGTCCATAATGCTGAACTAGGTAAGCCTTTAACCCCATCATACAGATATTTCTTAGGTAGTTGAAAAATGTGTGTCCCTCCTATTCTGCCCTTCCAAATATTTTGGAGACAATTCCAGAAAAAGAAATGTTGAATAGCGGGAAAGATAGAAAAAAAAATAAACACCTTGTAGAGGATAGGAGATACAGTGTATTGCTATATGAACTCCATGCAAATATTCTGTGATGAAACCTGAATTAATAAGCAGTCGGTAGGAGAATAAGGAATATTTAATGCAGGGTTGTCAAACTCACAGTGTCACGGTGGCATCACGTTAAGTATCGGGACTTCCCCCCTCTTTGCTAAACTGGGTGTGGGCATTGCTAGCACGTGACGCATCCAGCCCGCAGGCCAGGAGTTTGATAGCCCTAATTTAGTGGGAGGTCTTGGTGTTTCTTGAGAGTTATTTTTGCAACCTGGTGTTGTTACTGTGCCGGGCTGTTGTTAGCAATGTATGCTCATCAGAATCCTATGTGTGTATATATAATGTATAATGTACTGTATGTTTGGGTATTTGTGTGTTTTTCTTCTTGTCCATTGCCTCATTTCAACCTTATGAGGCAAATGTTAGCTGAAAAATAGTGATTGGTCCAAAGTCTTCCAGTGATCTTCAGAAATAAAATACACCTGTAAAACTGTGTCCTGATTTGTTTTCACCAAGTGAATTCATAAAATGGATTTGGGTCCACTGCAAGTTATTGCAGAATAAGTTATTATGCAATAACTTAACAGCACACCCAAATGACAGCCAACATCTTTTGCTTGTAGAATTGCGTTTTGCAAATCTTGGGAAAATTCCGCTCGCATCTCTTTAGAATATGTGTCTGTAAAACAGATTTTAAAATGCAAGCTGGATACTTTTTCAGTTATAAAAGATACAAGATAGAAAGGACAACTATGGATTGTTTTGAATTTCTCTGGCAGAGTTTATCAAATTCTGTATAAAAAAGTATCATTGGGATGGTTACACATTGCACTGTCTGCTTTGAATTACACCTACTGTTTAAATGGGCAAAGGGGCTGGCTTTCTATCAAGAATGCTTGAAAGTAGCATCAGTATTTCAAAGCATCAGAGTGCAATTATATTTGTTTACTGCAATAATGTGCATGGATATTATCTTGATTTATTCTTTTTTATTTTTATGTTTTATCCTTAAAAATTTTTGTATGGCATTATCTTGATTTTTTAATCCAACCCTCAATTTCATGCTAAGCTTATACAGTTTTGGTTAGAAATAATTTCGAGCAGACATAAAATGGCTTAGTCTTTAGAAGCAAGCCCATCACGTTGCCATTTATTTGATTTAGGCTTAGCTTGTATTATATGAACTTGGATGGTAATAGTTTAACCAGATTCACATCACATTAAGCCAGAGATTGTTCAGTGATGGTGTTTTAAGCAATTTAAATTAATCAACCAAGTAATTGCAAAGAGTTGTGTTAACTCAAAGCCACTTGCTAATCCTCATGACTGAACATCAGCTTGAAGCTAGTGCCACCCCACCACCCATTCCAAATCTATGGTTAACCTCTATCCCAGCTATAGAGCTTTGTACAAGTCGCCCTACTTTTTACACTTGCTTCTTCTCCATTGCCATTTGCTGTATCAAATTGTTAGGTATCATATACACAATAAGCCTGGCGTTGTCAGTACAATCGTTTTAACTGCATCAGCTGAATACATCATGTATGCATACCAAGGGCATGGCTTGTATTCTTTATTAGCTTCTTGGACCTTTGGACCAGAATTTATCTGTTCTATAGTCCCAACAGGGACAGAGAGAAGACCTCTGCGAGTTGTTATGGCTTCCAGGTTCAAATGGAGGGAGCTTTGCTTAGGTAAGGTCCTGGCTCTTTATAGGGTATACTGCCTTTTTCTGTTTTTTAACATCTAAAAGACAATTTAGAACTGATAACCATGCATTAGGATGGTGTTTTTTCAGAATATATTTCTAGGTTCTACATGTTATAACTGTGCACCACAGTTATACAATCCACATGAGGTGTTGGTTAGGCAAACTGGTCTAATTGCTGTCTACAAGCACCAAGGATGTCCCTTGTAATATCTACCAGAAAATATTTTTGTTCCCGGTGGATAGCCATAATTAGAACTGGGAACTTGTGTTCCCACTTCAAAAGGGAACTAGTGCTTTTATGGAGTTTTGATTAATGATGCTCATTTATCATGGAGAAGTTTCATGACTGGATACTTTGGCTCATGGCCATTTCCCCCATATTCAGATGTTGTATTACAGCCATTGTCTTTAACATATATTAATATATTAGTTATTCAGTTATTAGTTATATTTAATACATTAGTTATTCAGTGATATACAGGCTGACATGGAATAGGAAAAGTCTTAGTTTGAAATATTGCCTTTTATTATCATCATTTTATGTGTAAAAACACATTTGAAATCAAGTTGCATTGATGACAATAAATTCCCTATAGTGTAACAAGTTCTGTTTTATTCTCTTTTATTTAGTTCATTGAATATCATTGTAATGTAATGAATTTAATCAAAAAGAATTGCAAGGTTAAAGAAGGATGAAAACACTGTACCACAACTATTTATACAACAGTATGGCTGAAAGAAAGAAAAAATTATCAAGAAAAATCTATTCAGAAACAGATTCTACTAGAATGTATGATAATGCAAGCTATCAAGTAGGGAAGCACCAGGGAAGGTAAAAACCCATTGGATTGCTTAAAAGTGAAGGAGAACGTGCAATTAAAGAAATAAATTGCTCTACTGTATGTCAACAAATACAAAAATGTGTGTGTGTAATCTAGAAATTGGAAAAGATTGCTGTGTATATCTATGCCAAGAAAAGAAGATGTAAGAGAAAACACTGACTACCAAGCTATTATAGTAATTCTACACAAGATTGTACAAAATATGGCCATGCTTGGAAAAAGAAATGCTAAAGGAATAATTATGTTTCAGGAAAAGCAGAGGAATATGGCATCATAAGAAGTTTTATAAAGAGACATAGATTATATAAGAAAGTAGCTTAAGTTTGCTTCAATGACTGCAGCAATAGCCATGCTTGATCCTGTGGAAGACATTAAGATTAATCGGCCAAACACTAATTGTTTTTTAAAATAAATCTTCACAATGAAAAAGAAGCTACAGCAGTTCCGATATTGATGAAACGTAGTTTTGTTGTTAATCCTCACATTTAGGACCTTTTCAGGACTATAAAGCAAAGGAAGTCTGAAGAAAGATCATAAACATATATGTGTTTCACTTAGTGATCACTTCGCTTAATAACCAAATTGCAGTTCTCAGTTGTGGTCATGAAATGAGGACCATCTGTATTAAGTGCCTTGTAAGGATGGTAGGAAAACTTCATGGCTGTCTTGTTTCCGAAGGACTGAAAGAAACTTGCTAGAATACTTGGTTACTTCATTGACATTTCAGCTAAGATCTATCTTTATATTCTGTTTCCTGTGTCCCATTAATTCTTCCCAACACATATTGATAGATGTAGGAAAATTAAGGTAACATATCAGGGATTTTAGGGGGGTAATGTCCTTTAGAAGACCAGTTCTTTTTAAACCATTGATTTGACAATATTGAAACCAAATAAAGACGCACCAATTTTAAACCATATAGATAAATGCCTTAAAATAAGAATGTATTCTTTGATTGCTTGAATATTCCCCATTCCCTTAAAAGGACAATATCCAAATTTCTTTGGTAAAAGTAGCATGTACAAAATAAGAATGCTACCTATTACTAAACATGGTGGATGACATTCTCCTTTCTCACGCCAATGAACCACTGCAGCTAGGCAATGGTTTCATGAAACACTGAAGCTGCATCTTTTTAATACGCAGCCTGTTTTTCATAGTTCATAGAAACGTTGCATGGCTTCAAAGGTTCATCAGCCTGAGAAAGAAGAATGGCATGTGCCCTTATGTCCTTTCATAAGTTATGAGTTCCAACCAGGGGTGAGATTCAAATTTTTTAACAACCGGTTCTGTGGGTGTGGCTTTGTTGGTGGGCGTGGCTTGGTAGTCATGTGACTGGGTGGACATGGCTTGGTGGTCATGTTATTAGCTGGGTGTGGCCAACTCAATATTACTCACATCAAGGCACACGTCTCCTCGCCTGGCCTCTCATGACTGTGGGGATGCTGCAACAGACGTAAGTATGAATAATGGTCATAAGTCACTTTTTTCAGTGCCATTGTAATTTGAATGGTCACTCCACACAAGCAAAGTACCAGCAAAGGAAGGGAAAAAAAAACTCCAGAGAAGTTCCTGAGACAGGAAGTTTAGTCCTGCCAAGAACGTAATAAGAGTTAACAGAGAGGCAGTTTCTGTAAGCAACACCAGAATGTTTCCTTCCTGCCTTCCTTACAGGATTAGGCCAGTAATTTCTTCTAACAACCGGTTCTCTGAACTGCTTAGAATGTTAACAACTGGTTCTAGCAAATAGGTGCGAACTGGTAGAATCCCACCCCTGGTTCCAACCTACGTCCAAATTC
Organism: Bungarus multicinctus; assembly: GCA_023653725.1. Lineage (NCBI taxonomy): Eukaryota > Metazoa > Chordata > Lepidosauria > Squamata > Elapidae > Bungarus > Bungarus multicinctus. The sequence goes on from CM042834.1 coordinate 198,119,452, forward strand.
AAGTTAAAGAATGAATTCGTCCTTAGCCCAGGGCCATATATCAAGCAAGGATTGTGCATTTAAATGTAAATATATTATAAATCGCTGACTTAAAAATTCACTGTATGGAAGAAGGAAATAATAAACATCAGTAAAGTCCAGCATTTAAACTCTCAAGCAAATACTTGACCATGATTCATTCTTTTGTGCCTTCATGAAGGAGTTAATAGAATTTCCTCCCCCACCTCAGTCTTTAATTTAGGCTCATTGTTATACAAAAACGGTTAGCCTGGGTAAAGCCGCACCTTGAGCACTGATGTAAACTCAGTTTTTCAAAGTACATTAAAATTTGCCATACTCTTCCCTTGACGATTGGAAGATTTGCATCTGGTAGCGATTCACTCAGCCGAATGGAAGATTGCTCTCCTTAGAGTGCTGATAAGCGGACACATGACATTTGCAAAGTGCAGTTTGCCCACTTGAGTGCCAGGGCAAACTGGAAGAAATTCTGTGCTTCCAATTTCATCAGAAACGTAGGGAATATTGCAAATGACACTACCAAATCAACTGTAAATAGATGATAATTTGATTGACATCTGGAAAGCTGTCACTGGCTGAGCAGCCCATAACAGGAACATTTACCGAATGCAAAGGCAGCTTTCAAGTAAATCATTTTTTGTCCAGTGGGGCCCAGACAGATTATAATTGCATGTCCTTCCCTTCATTGCAAATTCCCCATTACCATTACCAGCAGCGTCTCATTTATAGGAAGGTTGTCTTCCAAATATTCAGAGAGACTCACCGTTAACTCGTCACCTCCCTCTTTGCAGTTGCTAATTTTGTAGGATTATCAGATGTTTACTTTTCTTCATTTTAATAAATCCTATTAACTATTTGCCCCCTTCCCAGCAGTTGTATTCCTGGTTAGCTATTGTTCACATAAAGAGACATCCTTTAGAACACCGTACAAAAATTGTCGAGATAACAGAATAACAATGGAGATATTACTACTATCCTCAAATGAATAATATTCTTTAGGTTCCTTTTGTCAAAGCAAGTCATTGACTAACATAAAGATTGCCATGTTCTTTAACCCATTAAATATTTGCAAAGCAAAGTTACGCTGCTTTTATATTATGCATGGAAGGAGTTAGCCAAATATTTTGAAGACTAAAGACTCTGGATAAGGAAACAAAGTGAAACAACACACCTTTTAAATTTCTTTCACCGGCTACGCATGTCTATATGTTTTACACAAACTTAAAAGAGCAAAATGTATATTGAAACAAGTGATATGCTCTGAGAACTGAATGGATAGTTTGATATTTTGCCATAGAGCTGCAACGCAACAGTGAAAGATTCTGTATGCATTATTTAGTTATTTATTTAAAACCTTTATATAGCTGCCCATCTTATGTACAATATTTTCCCTAAGAATCAATGCTTTTATGTTTTAGTAGAATTTACCCAATACTGGGGTCTTGTTTTCCTAGTTATCTTCTGAAATATTGCATCCATTTAGGTTTATTGTTTAAACTATGTATACATTTTACTAATTCAATTTGATCCTAAATCATAAGAGCTGAAATGGTAATCATTGATCACAACAGAAAACAAAATGAACAGAATGTAAGTAGATGGAAATAATTGTTCCTGTTGTTATTAACTTTTTTTTCTACATCCTCCCCCCCCCCCCCCCAAAGGAAATGAAAAGCTGAAATTCCAATGACTGGAAACTGTTGTTCTGTTCTTAACTTTATTTGTTTTTTATACTGTTAAAAATCCATTTCTTCTTGTGTTCCTGGCCCAGCCTATTGCAACCTCAGAGGAAAACAAGAAAATAAAATAAAAAACAGAGTCGCTTCTCTCACTAATTGTACAAAGCTTGCTGCAGAACAAGTGTCAGATGATTTGATAGAAGTGACATGAAGCTAAATGGAATAGGAAAAGTCATAGCAGAAACACACTGTTAGTCCATTAGTTTGCACTAGCAGCTTGTTTTACTAAGGAGCTCTCTAATGGGTTCTTGGCAATAATTACTATCTTTCTTATGCTATCCAACATGACAGGCACTTGCTGGAGTTCCAGCTAATATACATGCAATCTAAAGGCTCTGATGTGGTGTAGCTTTGGCTAAGAAATAAATTACTGGTTTTAGATTGTTGGGTGGTTTTTTTTCAGTAAAAGGAGTAGTAGTCCAATGTGGTAGACTGTCATATTATTTAGCATATTAAATATTTATGTGCAAAGTTAGATAGATACTACATACTTCTGGCTTATTATGAGTTTAAAGCTATTTCAGGCCAAGGAAAAAGTTTTTTATGGAAGATATTTTTTTTCTAAGCCTAAAAACAGAATCATAAACATCCACCATCTTTAAATTCAACAACCATTTTATATTTCTAAAAGTGCCGCGTCACTTAGTTGTACAGACCTGTAAGTACCTTTTAAAAAGCCACTTATTTACAGTTTTATTTTACAGTTTTCAAAATCTGATTTATAATACTATCCCTCCCTCCAAAAAGTGTGTGTGTGTGTGTTTGTGTGTATGTGTGTGTTTGTGTGAGAGAGAAACAAAAGCTGCATTGAGGAAGGTTCTGTATTGTTGTAGGTGTTTTAAGGGACTTTGTGACATGTTTCAGCAGCTGCATCAGCGTCATTATTATTATACCTTTTCTCTAGGAGATTAAGGCTGCTTACATGGAGGGTCTTCACTTTATCCTCATGATTAAATAATAAACTGGAATGGATGCTTTCCTTAGTGCATTTTCTGCATAACAGCTATCTGCTTCTTCCTGGAAATCATGTATTTCTAGCTTAAAGGCAATACAGCAATAGCACTTAGACTTATATATCGCTTCACAGTGCTTTACAGCCCTTGACAGAGTCAGCACAATAATAATCTGGGTCTTCATTTTACTGACATCTGAAGGATGAAAGGCTGAGTCAACCTTGAGCTGCTCAGAATTGAACTGCTGGCAGCTGGCAGAATTAGCCTGCAATACTGCATTCTAACCACTGTGCCACCACGGATACATACTACTTGACTTACAACCATTTGTTTAACAGTTGTTTGAACTTGAGACAGTGTTAAAAAGTGACCTGCAACTGATCTTTGCACTTATAACCATCACAGTGTCCCTGTGTATTACATGACCAAAATTCTGGCGCTTGGCAACTGGCATGTATTTCTGATAAATTGGAACATCCTGGGGGTGTCACATGACTGCCATTTGTGATGTTCTAAGGGAGCTTCCAATAAGTAAAGTCAGTTGGGAAGCTGGATTCACTTAACAACTATGTGCTTCACTTAATAGATACATAAATATTACTATTGTACTTAACATATAGCCCTGTTACCAGAACATATAATCCTTTCCATGACTCCTACTACTATTTATTTATTTATTTATTTTTGTCAATTGCTTATAAGATAATAGGTATAAGTAAAAACATAGTTATGAATACATGGATATATATATATAAGAAAAAATAAAAATAAAAGAAACAATAGGACAGGGACAGTAGGCACGTTGGTGCACTTATGCACGCCCCCTACAGATCTCTTAGGAAAAGAGTGAGGTCAATAGTAGACAGTCTATGGTTAAAGTTTTTGGGGTTTGGGGAAGAAACCACAGTCAGGTAGAGTATTCCAGGCATTGACCACTCTGTTGCTGAAGTTGTATTTCCTGCAATCAAGTTTGGTGTGGTTAACCTTCAGTTTGTATCTATTGTGTGCTCTTGTGTTGTTATGGTTGAAGCTGAAGTATTCATTGACAGGTAGGACATTGCAGTGTATGATTTTATACACTATACTTAGATTGGACCAAAGGCGGCGTAATTCTAGATTTTCTAGGTCTAGAATTTTGAGTCTGGTGGCATAATGAGTAGAGGAGTGGAGAATTCTTCTTGTGAAATATTTCTGGACTTTCTCAACTGTGTTAATATCAGATATGTAATGTGGGTTCCAGACTGATGAGCTGTATTCGAGTACTGGTCTAGCAAATGTTTTGTATGCTCTAGTTATTAGTGTAATATTACCAGAGAAAAAGCTACGTAAGATTAGGTTAACAACACCTTTTTAGCTATGTAGTTACAGTGGGCTCTAGCACTCAGATCATTAGAGATGAGTACTCCAAGATCCTTGACAGAGTTTGGATCATCAACAAGGTCTTGACTATTCAGCCTGTATTTTATTTTCTGATTTTTTTTGCCAATATGTAGGACAGAGCATTTATTTGTTGAGATTTGAAGTTGGCATTTGTTTGACCATTCATACTAGACAGAAGAAACTATGAGAATTGGATATAAATTTGAACAAAGAGCATAGAAATCCTGAATATTTGAATATATAAATTACCTATCTCGGAAACTAGTATTCCGAGTCAAAGCACATATGATAAATGACACTATTTAAAAGGTAAGCTTCATTATTGATTAGACCTATTTTATGCCTTCTTTGTGATTCTGGGTGTTAGCATAGCTGGCTTGCTACCTACCACCTGGATTCTCTCACATGTATAATTACAATAAAAATTAAGTGGCTTTTAAAATTAATTTGTTAAGAGTCATTGTATGATTTTTTAAAAAAATCATTTTGATCACACCACGTAGAATAATTTTGTAATTCTTTCTTACATCCGTTATACTTGCTGCATTTTGCCAGACTCATAAAGACTAAACAATGTAGGTATCCCTCATGCAGCAAGCGCGTCATGTTTTTGGAGCAGTTTAAAAGGTGAAATGCAAGGCAGATCATCATATACTCTGATCTTGCACTGACACTCTTGGCAAGGGGTGAGAGTGGGGGGGTGTTAGCCTTTGGCGTCAGACTTCCTTTGAAGGTTTCAATATTGTCTCTACAAGTCTGTAACAATTAAGGAAAGCAGATTTTGTTATAGGAGGTTCCGAGCTAAAGTTTTAAAGCTCAGGTTGAAAAAAAAAAAAAGAGAATGTAATTCCCTTGATCTGCACTTAATTAATTAATTTACTGTCATAAGAGGTGTGTTTTTCTCTGTTTGCATTCCTTAACATTCTTCTAAGGCTTCCTATAGATGCATTGTAGCAATATTTGCTGTATCCGAAGCACAACGCCCAGATTCAGTCACTATTGTGTCCCACGCAGTATCAACCTTGTAAACTCTCAAACTTCCTCTTTCTGCTATGTATTCAAGATGGACAGTGATTAATATTGATATGTTAGGCTGTAGTTATATACATATGTACATGTCTGTATGTGTGTTATGTATGTGTACACTTTTGAAAAAAAAGCAATAAAATTTCATTTTTAATGGGTGTCAGTGTGCCCACAATAAAAAAAAAATTGACAACAAATATTATTCATGGTGTGGATCAGCTTTCCCAACATGGGACCTCGCAGATACCTGGATTATTCTGTATACAGGTAGTCCGTGACTTACAACCATTCGTTTAGCTGCCAAAGTTATAATGGCCCTGGAAAAACGCACTTATTACCGTTTTTTACAGTTGCAACCATTCACGGTCCCAGTGTTACCATATTAATAACTGCAGTGGTTCACTTAACAACTGTGGCAAAAAAGATTGTAAGATGTGGCAAAACTCACTTTGCAACTGTCTTGCTTAACAATGGAAAAGTGGTGCTCCACTGGGGTTGTAAATTGAGAATTACCTGAAATTTTCAAAAAAAAAAGTGTGTTTGTATGCTTTGCTTTTTACTTTTCTGAATTATTTTCTGCAGGGGAGCAGTAAGTCCTTTTTTTGCCTTTTGGGATCTTTGTTTTGTTTTGCTTCAAATTTTGAAGGATGTCATAAATTTTCATCCAGGGATCTTCTGGCATTCTATTAATGAAATCTTGTTTTTCTGCTTAAAAAGGGTTTTTTCTCTAACTTTGCTTAATGGGTTTGTAATCAATTTGATTTCATTTTTAGTCATCTAGTAATGTCCGTATTAAAAGCTGTCTTTTAGGTTATTCAAAAAAGGTGCTTGCAATAAATATTGAGGTTATTAGAAGAACTCTATTTCTTTCCTTTTGGATAGCATACATCAAAGCCTAATCTTCCATAATTCCAGATATTCTTTTAGTTCAACATTAACGCACCAGTTCTCTATTAAAAGTGTGAAGATTTTGAGGGGCATCGTATATATACCGTATCAGGAACCACAGGAGGCATAGACTTGGATCACCATGAAAAGCATTGGCTTGCCTTGAACTTGAATTGATATAATTTTGTCGTGGCTGTTAAGTGAATCGGGCTTCCCCATTGACTTTGCTTGAAGGTTACAAAAGGACACTGCAACTGTCATAAATATCAGTCCGTTGCCAAACATCTAAGTTTTAATCATGTGATTATAGGGATACTACAACAGTCATAAGTGTGAAAAATGCTTCTAACTTTTTTTCACTTCTAGTTGTAACTTCGAACAGTCACTAAATGAAAGGAGTTGAGGGAGGATTCAACCATTTGGAAAACTGTAAAGAGCTGACTTTTCCCAAAGCATTGTGATAGGGTGAAGCTGGTGTTGTGACATCTAGGGAATTGTAGCAACAGGTTTTATTGGTTTCTGTTATCATTGGTTTTTGTTTTTGTTGTGAGCTGCCCAGAGTTTTGGTTTTAAAATGTGTGGCCATGCAAGTCAAAGAAAAAAAAGGAGAAAGAGAAAGAGAAAGAGGAGAGGAGAGGGAGAAAAGAAGGAAGAAAGAAAAGGAAAAGGAAGGAAAGAAGAAAAAGAAAGAAAAGGGTTACGTTCAGTTTGAATTCAGCTGCATTACATGCATTTATATAATTTCTCCTTGTTCTTTGCTCTTCCTGTTGGTTTAGTAGTTGCCTTCTAACCTGGATCGTGGGGGAGTTTACATTGATATATTGATTGACATCATTATGAGTGTCTATTTCATTTTCTTAGCAAAATTTTGGATTGGCTTATTAATTTTTTTCTTCTGTGATTGTTTTGGCTCTGATTCATTGTCCCTGACTACCTGTCATGGGAAACCATTCTAGGAGAGGCCACTCCCAAAGATACAGCTCACAATGTAATGGGGACACACAAGCCCTTCACCATTGCAAAGTAAATGATCCATGAAGGAAAATTATTATTTGCCCCTTTTAAAAACGTATGGTATCTATCAGTGGTGGAATTCAATTTTTTTACTACCGGTTCTGTGGGCATGGCTTGGTGGGCGTGGTAGGGGAAGGAGACTGTAAAACCCCCAGTCAGAGGTGGCATTTTACAGTTTTACGAACTACTCAAAATTTTCACTACCAGTGCTCCAGAACTGGTCAGAACCTGCTGAATACCACCTCTGACATCAATATAGGATAACCTTTATTTGTAGATATATTCCTCGCTTTTCTTCCATCTCTGGAAATTTAGGCAGTTTAGTTACAATCCTTTCTATTCTTCAAGGTATGCATGATAGGAAACCAGCGTTTCATATTCATTCTATATGAAGTACTGCTGAAAGGTTCCACACCCGTTTGCACTACTCAGGTCACCCTGAGGACACAGATAAACTTTCAAGTGGTCTCAACGACTGTCTAAAAGAGTGCAAATGACCAGCTGTCTGCAAGGAATATAAATCCTTCCATTCCCCATCATCCAATCAGAGCTGCAGAAGCTTCTTGGATGAGAAGCAAAATGTCTTCAAAGAAAGCCCAGTTGCATCTTGAAAAACAGCATCTTTGGGACAACCTGGAGAATGAGAATCTCCACAGACTATAATCAGAGATTTGTAGTTCTTCTTTTCCTATTTTCAAATGTTCCTGTTCATCAGGCAAAATTTACCTCCCAACTTTGCGAACAGAAGCTAAGAACACTGGGATAATGTTTTCTTCACAACAAGTAAAGAACAATATTAGAAACATACCTCTTTCCCTCCTTTCTACTGTATTGTCCACGCCCAGTATTGATGTTGTTTTAGATCTGCACTGATAGTAAATTAAGTTCCCCATCAACCAGTGATTTCTCCCTCCCCCAAACCTTCTCAAAATAGTAGGATGATATCAGGGGTGGGATTTAAATTTTTTAACAACCAGTTCTATGGGTGTGGCTTAGTTGGTGGGCATAACTTGGTGGTCATGTGGCTGGCTGGGCATGGCCAACTCAACATCACTCACATTGAGGAGCGCTTCTCCTTGCCTGGCCACTCATGATTGTAGAGATACTGCAACAGTTGTAAGTGTGAAAAATGGTCATAAGTCACTTTTTTCAGTACCATTATAACTTTGAATCGCCACTAAATGAATAATTGTAAGTCAAGGATTACCTGTACAAAAATACAAAAATATTCTTTGCTTGCAAAAAGCTACCCTAAATACCAATCATGGGATTAAAAATACCTGCAAGCTGGAGTTACAAATCAGGCAGGGTGCCAGAGCACTTTGAGGAATTAAAATAGTTAAAATTTAATGATAACTATCAGCAACCAACTCTTGCTCATAAAGTGAAACCCTTTAGCAGAGAGGTCATTTAAGCTCTCTAGAAAGAGCACACCCAGAAAAGCAATCCTTAGATCCATTTGCACCACTTAAAGACACAACTGGTCTCACTCACCTCACAAGATATCCTAAGGAAACCATCCAGATTTAAGGAAAGATCACATGTCCCCCCAGAAAGGCAGTTAAAAATTAGTGTCAAGCTTACTCCCTGTCTCTTGGAAGTACATCCCAAAGGGACAGTGCCAGATACCACTAAAACAGTGGAGGAAGACCCTCCCCTCCCCAGATAGAAAAGGAAATGATGAGGCAGGAAAAAATTCAAACACAATACAAATAATTACATCATAACAGTAGCTGTTGCTTGTTAAACTAATTACCAGAACAAATAAACAGGAACTAACCAGATTTCTCAACCCAGTTTCTCTTCAGGAACAGAGATTAACCTTTTTCCTTCCAAACAAAGCCGAATACAGAAAATTATCCCATCAATAAACACAGAATTAAACATCACCAAACACAGAATTAAACTTCACCAAAACCCAATTTTAGACCAAAACTCAGAAAGGGTATGTAAACTCATGTTTGAATGTCAATCTTTCTAGTTAGCCAAGAAGCCTTGCTGAATGTCACTCATCTTGGTTCCTTGTCATTATTTCTGGCAGCTCTGCTTTATTATTCAATTATTTCTTCTAAGTGCTAACTCCAACAGGGGAATATTTCCTCCCAACAGCAGTGTAAAAAGCTTAAAACAACCCTTCCCCTTTAAGAAAGTCAAGCTATCAGGCTTCCAAGTATAATGGCTACACATATGTCAATTTCGGGCTCCATGCAAGCAAAGTACCAGCAAAGGAGAGAAAAAAAAACTCCAGAGAAACTCCAGAGACAGGAAGTCTAGTCCTGCCAAGAATGTAATAAAGGTTAACAGGGAGGCAGTTTGTGTAAGCAACACCAGAATGTTTCCTTCCTGCCTTCCGTTCAGGATTTATTTATTTATTTATTTATTTATAAGATTAATATACCGCCCCCCTCTCCCTGCGGGACTCGGGGCGGTGTACAGTCATTAAAAAAATACAATAATAACACAATAATTAAAAACAATTAAAAAGATTAAATATCGTGGCTGAATAATAAAAACAAGACAAGGGTTTAAAAATAAGGACTAAAACCAGTTAAAACCGAATTTAAAATCCCATAAAACCCTAGGCCAGACCGGCTTGATGAAATAAATAAGTTTTCAACGCGCGCAGGAAAGTCAAAAGGTCAGGGATGATCCTCATCTCCGGGGGTAATTCGTTCCAGAGGGTGGGTGCCCCCAAAGAGAAGGCCCCCACCCTCGGGGTCGCCAGCCGTCCAGCCGGCGGCATCCCGAGGAGACCCACTCTATGGGAACGCACTGGCTGACGGGAGATCGATGGTGGCAGTAGGCGGTCCCGTAAATACCCAAGTCCCAAGCTATGGAGCACTTTAAAGATGGTAACTAATACCTTAAAACACACCCGAAAGGCCACCGGGAGCCAATGCAGCTCACACAGGAGTGGCATAACATGAGAGCTCCGAGAAGCCCCCAAAACCACCCGCGCGGCCGCATTCTGCACCAGTTGGAGCTTTCGGGTGCTTTTCAAGGGGAGCCCCATGTAGAGAGCATTGGCATAGTGTAGGCGGGAAATAAGGATTAGGATTAGGCTGGTAAAGTGGGAAAAACAAAACAAAAGGAGATTACTTCTAACAACCGGTTCTCCAAACTGCTTAGAAAGTTAACAACCGGTTCTAGCGAATAGGTGCGATCTGGTAGAATCCCACCCCTGGATGATACTGGTTGTCAGGACTACCAGTCCATTTCCTAGGAAATAAAAATCCTTGGCTCCATAGATTAAGAGAAAAATACTTTTGCTAGGAACAAACTGAAAGCAACACATTTCAGGCACGATCTAGGCAAAGCGTGTGAAACAGCAAATTGAAACAAACTGTAGAGCCCAATCCCCTTGTAGCTAGGCAACCAGAGGGCTACTGCATACCAAAGCTAGAAGAAATGGCCTTGGAGAGATAAGCAAAACCCAGACCCAGTTGCAAAGCTGCAATAAACAATTCTCCATTGACTCCTCCCCACTTGTCCATGGCAGCCAGAAGCAGGCTGGCTGACACCCCCCCTTAATAGAGGCTTTAGCCATGCAGATAAAATTTATACAAGTAAAGCAAACAACACATTTCACCTGGTATGTCGGGGTATTTTCTACAAAAAGTACTTTTACATGATAAAGAAGCAGACAATTGACTTGGCAAGCTTGATAAGAATTTTCCCTTCCCTTCCCCTCTCCTCTCCTCCCCTCCCCTTCCTATAGCTACCCAGTTCAACCAAGTGATTCTGAATCTTAATTCAGAGAGTCTTTATTGCATACTGGAATAAAGCTCTTTTAAGTGCTGATTGCCTTCTGTCAACATGAGGATTTTATGCCCTCTTATACCCAGTGCAATTTAAAACCCACTGCTTCTTTTTCTTCCTTCTCCCATCGCTTACTAGACGTTGCTACTTAGACTGGGTCCCAAGTGGCTGTTGCTTGTTGACATAATCAGCATTCTTGCTATGGGAAACTCTAACCCCTCAAGTAACTCATATGCAAGGTTTCTTACCTTCAAAAACCTACCAAGCATGTCTCAAAATTTCCAAAGTGTTTTAATTTCAAAGTTTCAACTGCAACATTTAAAAGTGAATAAAACATTTTGGTAAAATGATGCTTAGGTTAAAAGAATGCATAAAAAGCAAAAACGGTGTATCTACCCAATGGACCTGGGCAGAATGATGCTTTCTGTAATCAAGTAATGAGCCCAAACCAAACGTGTTTACCATCATAAAAAGGCACTGCGTATAGAGCAGAGAAAATTAATGGACCAATGGTTTAATTCAGAAGAAGATATTTTATGTTTGGAATTTCTGTGTTTTTACATGTGAAGATTTTCAGAAAGTGAAGTAAGTACCTTTTGTTTCAAGCTTTAATTAAAAATAATATATTAGGTAAATATTCTGCTTTTTATTACATGATCCTTATAAGAACTTGTAATAAAATACCTGGCTATAAGCAACAACACCCTGTAGTCCTTAGGACTTGGACAATTGTTAATATCAAAATACTCTTTCCTGTGTTCTCCCACCTTAAAGCAATTCTAGTTGGGTGTCTTTTTGGGAGGGGAATGAAAACAAACTCCACATAGCAGTGAACTCCTCAGTCAATGGATGATCTGTCTCTTTCTTCTCCTGTTAACATTTCATAGGAGCAAGGGTACAATCTATCAAAGGACATTTATCCTCAGGTTGATGTAAAAGCCAGTCTGTGCTTTCCTTTAACGTGGTAGATCCTGGGCATTCCTGTAGCGTGGTAAGTGTTTGATAGTTCCAAATGTTAATCATAAATGTAACGACTTGCCAATTCATCTATATTTATGACATTATTAAAATAATAGAAATCAACTGAGACATATGAATTATTCTCTTCATGCTATTCCTGTACTATAGCATGTTTCATGTCCTCCTTGATGCGATCCATCCACCGTTTCTTGGGTCTGCCATGAGGTCGCTGGCCATCAGGGTCCAGAAACATGGCTTTTCTCCTACTGAGTCTTCTTTACTGATGGGTGTATTCTATCATGTCATATTTATATGGCATTAGTGAAAGAAATGCTTTGGGCTCTTAATGAGAAGGAAGGACTCACTGGAGAAGAGCCTAATGCTGGGAACGATTGAGGGCAAAAGAAGAAGGGAACGGTAGAGAATGAAGTGGCTGGATGGAGTCATTGAAGCAGTCGGTGTGAGCTTAAATGGTAGGGATGGTAGAGGACAGGAAGGCCTGGAGTAACGTTTTCCGTGGGGTCACAATGGGTCGGACACAACTTCGTGACTAACAACAACAACAGCAGTGAAAGAAAGAGTTTTGTCATCTCTATTCTGTAGCACTTGTCTTGGTGAGTTTGAACTCAGTTGAGGAGATCAACAATCAGCAGCCAGTTCCAGAGTTGCTGGATGACCTAATAGCTGAGGAACCCCAGGCAGTAAAAGAGGGGCTATGTGGTAACCAGAAGGCACAGCTGCCATCAGTCTCTGAAGAGGAGGTGTTGCTGTGTGGAGTGGTGAGCAGAGCAGAGGCATTCTATGGGGCTCCTTGCAAGAAATCCATGTCCTTTCTAATGAAGTTTCTTTTATTCAAGAAGAGCAATAAGCTCAAGTCTCTCCTTCGATGACAATCCTGTTTTAATCCACTCTGACTGACTTGATTTTCAACTTGAAATCCCTTGGCTCTGACTTGGAATCTAGATTGGCTGGCAAACTTTGACATCATTTTGACTCTTGGACTACCCTTTGGAAAATCATATCTGCTGTTTTGTACTTGGAACTCTCATAAGGCAAGCTTGCTGTGTGTGCATGTGCATGCCAACTGACATTTTTTTCATTTATTTTACAAACTTATCAGTAAAACTTGCAACTACTTCTCTCTGTGTTTGTTCAATGTGCGTGCTTGGTTTGGGCCAAGCCATCTATCTACTTGTGTGATCTCCTGGATGGATCATTTAGGGCTGCTTTAAAGATGAACTTACAAATTTATACCTTTTGTATTGACTTCACAGTAAACTATACAGATTGTCCTTAGTTAACGACTCTTAAGTGGGACTAGGAATTCCAATTGCTGAGTGATACAAAAAAATAACGCCACCATACAAATTTACTTTTGCAGTTCTGGAAATTCCAGTTGCAGTTGTTATTAAGCATGCCCAGTCATTAAGCATAGTGCAATATGACCACAACTTAGGACTTCCAGTAGGCTTCCCCATTGACTTGTTCAGCACCATGTAACTTTGGACAGTCACTGACTGAATGGTTGCTAAGGGAGAGCTATCTGTACTGATATATTTCCCTGTGTTCCGTAGCTGCACTAGTTTGATTTGCTTGTACAGCAAGGAGATTTGATGTTGTGATATGGTGTAGGAAGGAGGAGGATTTCTAGGTGCATTCCAGAGGAGTAAAAGGCAATTATATCAAAAGGATATTATCTCTGAGAGAAAGAAGGTGAAGGCAGCTCCTCCCTAATAGTTGAGAGAGTGCATTGTAGGTGCAGATAGTAGAGTGCTCAGTTTATCAAGATTTTGTCTATAGGTGTGGCACAATAAAGAACTCAGCTTGGAAGAGTCACCATGTATCATTCTTGGTTTGGGCCTTGACAGATGTCATAGTTTTGACGTGTTGAGTGATATGTGTGTGCAAATATTTATTTGCTTTCACATCTGGCAAAGATGTGGTCTCTACCACCATAATAGATGTTGGTTGAATATTAGAACAAAATTATCTGATGGAGCTTTTTTGGTAATATCACAGTGCCATTACATAGATTAATACAGGTAGTGCTTATTTACAACTGTTTGTTTAGTGACCGTTCAAAGTTACAACAGCATTGAAAAGTAACTTATGGCTATCTTTCACAGTTGCAGCATCTCCATAGTTACATGATCAAAATTCAGATGCTTGCAGCTGACTCATATTTATGATACTTGCAGTGTCCCAGGATCAAAGGCTTTCCTTTTGCAACCTTCTGAGAAACAAAATCAATGGGGAAGCCAGTTTCACTTAACAACCGTGATGTTAACCAAACAACTGCAGTGATTCACTTAACAATGGTAGTAAGAAAGCTCATAAAATGAGGCAAAACTCACTTAACTAATGTCTCACTTAACAACAGAAATCTTGGGCTCAATTATTGTCATAAGTCGAGGACTATCTATAGTGTGACTGCATCTGGGATTTTGTGCGCTGTTCTGCTTGTGAATAAAAGTGGACAAGGAATAGTTGTTTTTTCCCTTCACAACACTGGGAGCCAAAGATCACCAGTAAATCTAAAGCTTGGAAGAATCAGGACAGATAAAAGTTGTTGTTTTTTACACAATGTATAGTTAAACTTTAGAATTTGGTGCCATGAAAAGCTTGCTTTAGGGGAAAAAATGGGGCGGGGGGGGGGTATCAGCAGCGATTAGCCTTGATGGCTGTGTAACTGGCATTGAAGATGATCTGCTGGGAGACCAGAGGGCTTTCTTGGGTAATTGGTTAGCCAGTACAAGAACTAGACTAGATGGGCCGGGGGCATGATCCACCAGGGTAGGGGTGTCAAACTCACGATGTCATGGTGGCGTCCATGATGTATCAGGACTTTCCCCCCTTTCGCTAAACCGGGCGTGGGCGTGGCCAGTAGTGACGCATCTGGCCCATGGGCCAGGAGTTTGACAGCCCTGCACCAGGATATTTCTTAAGTTCTTATCTCTTTAAATCGCGGGTGACAAACTCAAGGCCCGCAAGCCAGATTCGGCCCACAGGGTGCTTAGACCCAGCCCACAGGGCCGCCCTGGAAACAGCAAAGGACTGGCCTGTAGTGTCTCTGCCAGAGAAAATACCTCCCAGGAATGCTGTGCTCTGCCCTCCTGAGCTCCATTTTCGGCCACAATGTCCTCCTGCAGCTCTGCCCCTGAAAACAGAGCTGGGGAGGCAACTGTGGCCCTCCTGGGCTCCATTTTCAGCAGTCATAGCCTTCTGCAGCCTTCTGCCAATGAAAGCAGAGCTCAGGAGCATGCGCTGGCAGCTTTTGCTGGCAGAGGGCTGCAGAAAGCCATCGCAGCTGAAAACGGACTCCATTTTCACTGGCAGAGGCTAGCAAAACAAAATAAAAGCAAAACAAAACAAAAGGAAAAATGTTTTCCCTTTTGCATTTGAGCATCCAAGAAGGGACAGGAAAGGAGAAAGGGAAAGAGGAAAGACAAAGAAGGAAAAATGGGAAGAGAACAAAGAAGGAAAAATAAGGAAAGAGGGGAAGGAAGAAGAAAGAGAATAAAGAAGGAAAGAAAAGGAAAGAGATTATAATGAGAGGGAGGGACAGTCTTAGGGAAGCCTGCCATAGCACTTGGCCAGTACAGGTGTCCCCAACATGAGTGACATTGTGTGGCCATGCCCACCCTGGCCTCACCCATCCCGGCATCCCAAGGTCAAACACAACTGTCATATAGCCCTCAATGAAATCAAGCTTGACACTCCTGTCTTAAATGGACATAATATTATTAATCCTCAACTGCTAATGTATATATTTTGCTGCATAGGTCCATACTTTAATCTTCTGCCTGAATTTAATTGATTTAGATATAATAATAACATACCACCATGCTAGTTCTTCAGATGCTATTGTGTTTGTTGCCTACATGATTTGGTTTTGGAAGGATTATGCTAATGGTACACCCACATCTACACAGTGTCTGATGTGCTGGTTGCTGTTTTCCTGCTATCACCATATTTAGGCAAATAGCAGTTTCAGACAGTGATTAAAGCAGATTTAAAAAAAATAAATTTGTCCTTGCCCTTGTATAGAAAATGGTTAATTATCAAAAAAGTTTGTTCTTCCCAGTTGATCAGTCCATATTTTTAAATGCTCACATATTAAATATGGCAACACATTCAATGTTACATTTAGTTTATTCCGTAGACTATTAAGTTGCCTGAGGTCACATTGTACATTTGCTGTAGAGATGATGTTTGAATTGTAGACTTCCTGTTCCTAAAGCTTTGGAATTAGGAAACTATTTTGATTTATATAGCTAAACTTTGGATTTTTATGAGCATATGCAAACTATTTGGTTGCAATAATCAGATTTTGGATTCTGAATATTACACAAAACATACTACCAGTACGAAATAACTTCACTTTGTTTAGAAGTGCTGGAATCCAGAATGTGCAGGAATTCCAATTAACATAGATAATATCAATGAATTATGCATATTGAAATCCAACATATAGAGAGGAGAAGGTTGAGAAGGCTGCTATATCAATTATTTTAAAATGGGTTTCTTATAACCATAATGAACAAATATTATACAAGCTTTGTCCATCTGATTTTGATATAAACAAAGAATGCTGTGTTACAATTGAATACTGATTTTAAGACTTTTCTGTCCTTTAAGGAACAGTTTTGAACATTATGTTTGGTTAGGATTTAATTTGTATGGCAGTTAGGTATGCGAGCTTGTGCTGTGCAAATAATATTGTATTTATTCTTCCAAAGATTATGGTTACATGCAACATCTGAATTTGATGTTTTGAAACAGAGTTCAAGAAATTGAATACAAATCATTATCCCATAATTGCCCTTTTTATTGGCTTATTTGTTACTTCTATAATTAAGTCATTGCAGTATTTGTGCTCAGTCACTGGTTGGCTTCATCTTTTTCATTGTATACAAGTAAGTAATGCTCATAGAATATCATTGAAATTATGAGATTTTCCTAATGATTTTTAAAATCTATCTTTCTCCTGTTTATCCTCACTTTTTGACCATGAATCCCCACTCATCCTACTGGAAACCTCAATTCATTGTTGTGCATGAGAGTCATGTATACAAGGTTAGATTTTGACCAATATCCTTAAAAGACTAAATGTAATTTTAAGTTTTATATTTCAAGAGCTATTTGTTTACTCTTTAATTCAGCTGTGCATTGCCAATGAACAATATAAAATTTGGCTATATTGCACATTATGGAAATATACAGTATATCATTTTATTCTATATAATGTTAAAAAAACACCAATATTGCCTTCTATGTCCTCAAATAATTTGACAGAATATCTTCTCCACCATAGTAAAATTCAATAAAACAGCGAAGAAAAACTCAGATACTTTAAAATGATTTAAAAAACAACTGTAATAGGATAAACATGTTGTATGTATACACTCACGCACATATACACACCAGTGGTGGGGTTCAAATTTTTTTACTATTGGTTCTGTGGACAATGGTTTGGTGGGCATGGCAGGGGGAAGGATACTGCAAAAACTTCATTCCCACTAACCTGCTTTCCAGCTCTCTTCTCCTGTGCAGGGCAACAAAAGAAGACCCAGCTGATCAGCTGGGACTTGGGAGGCAGAGAATAGATTGGGGTGGGGCTGATTAGAGCTACTACTCAAAATTTCAGCCAAAATTTTCTCCAGAACTGGTCAGAACCTGCTGAATACCACCGCTGATACACGCACTATATATATCCTTATTAACTATATTTTTTCAGTTCTAACAAAGTATTAGTTAAAAACACTGTGCATTTATATTTAGACGTGTAAAAAAACTATGCCTAATTCACTGCAGAATACCTTAATTAGGTGTGAAAATATTATGCATGTGAGATTTAATGTCTCCCTAATAAACTTTGAACATACATCTTGCCCAAAAACTAGGACACGTTGGCTAGTCTGATAAAAAAATTGAAAGTGTTCTTATTGTATGAAAAATGTATATATTTGTCCAGACCTTCGTACGTCTTATGATGGTTCAATGTTTGCATTTTTTTTCTGCAAAGTATGCAAAGGTCCATTTGTAAATGTACAGTAAAACCTATCTTTAGTGATGACCCAAGGGCCTAGTTGTGGTGATCTTTTTAATTAAAGGTCAAACAAAATTATACTGGAAACCTTAGGGAAAATTTAAAGTGATTTCTTAAGACAGAGGCTGCTTATTAAATTTTGTTCACTATATAAATTTGAGTCCTTAATCTAAATATAACCCTGCCAACTATGTGATTCCTTACTCATTTTTATTGTTCCATTACAAATGGCAGAATATCTGCGGACTGTTGAGATTTGAGCCATAATGCCATGAAAATATGTTTTTGTGAAACTAGTAATGAAGTTATAATTAGACTTAGGTTTAATTCTTTTCACATTGTTTTTACATTAGAAATGCTGCTTTGAATAGATGAAACATCTCACAAAATCATTTTGACATGTTTAAATTGTTGTGTTGTTAAAAAGCCTTAAAATAATAATAATAAAAAAAACTCTTGACTTCTTGGAATGTTGACACTCCAAATTCATTGTAACAGTTCAACTTGGAAATTGAATCAGGTACAAACCATGAAGGAAAAATCTCAGGGGAATAATTCTCCTACATGAGAAATCACTAAATACTTTCCCCAGATTTAAAATTATGCTCCATGGTACAAAGGAATGAATGGAAGTGGTCATCATTACTGTTTAAATTTTGCTTTGCAGGAATTGGAATTATGAATGAAAAATAATTATATACTTTGGACAAAACTGTAATTGGTCAGAAAAGGAAAGAGTTGAGTTCAAATAACAATAGCGTTAATATTTAGAAGACCCAACATTTAACTTTGTCAGAATGTGTGAATTTGTGAATAGGTTCCTGATCATTGCCTTTGCACACAGGAATACCTAGAAATTGAAGAAGTGGAATCTTTTCCCTCTTTTATTAAATAGATGATGCATGTTCTTATTGAACCAACCACATCTCATTTTGCCCTCATGCTGTGGAGGCGTAATTTGTGACTTGTTCTTGAATAGTGGAATAAATTCAAAAGCTCTGTTGCTTGTTTCTGTACCAGCTCTGAGTAACTTCTTACAGGGAAATGTAGCTTTCTAACAGGGCCTTTCGGGTTTATTCTCCAGGTACATGTGTCCAGCATAACCCCATTGGTCAGTTTAGATCAGGGATGTCAAACTCGTGGTGTCACGTGATGTATCGTGACTGTTTTCCCCTTCGCTAAACCGGGTATGGCCGCGGCCAATGCGTGATGCTTTCAACCTGCGGATTGCAAGTTTGACAGCCCCAATTTAGATCAATGTTTCTCAGCCTTGACAAGTTTAAATTGTGTGGACTTCAACATCCAGAATTCCTCAGCTAGCATGGCTGGCTAGCTGGCTGGGGAATTCTGGCAGTTGAATTCCACACATCTTAAAGTTGCCAAGGTTGAGAAACATTGGTTTAGATAATATTGACTTATGGTATTGTAGTTCTTTATTTTCTTAACTTATTGCATATTTTCAGCATAGGTTCAAGCATCAGCGATTAGACTTGGATGTCTTGAACATAGTGCAAGAAAGAAAGCCAAACTGGGATTGGGAGCATGTTATTAATTGCAAGATAAGAATATTGTGAGCAATAATGGGGAAGAATATCACGAGCAATATTGACAAGAAGCTGCATGTGTCTATGTGACAGAAAGAGAATGGACTGAGAAACTATGTACAGTATGTTTATGAGTCTGAATTTAGTTTAGTTAATTGCCATGGAAGAAAAATGAGTGAAGGATAGGAACATAATTCCTATATATTTTATTCTGCCTGAAAACTTTCTATGTAAGGTTGTACTGGACATTAATTTAGTTAGTGTAAATCTTAAGTCTATAATTCTCCGGACAGCAGATTCTTCCTCTCTTACCAATTTCAATGAACCCTAGAGCCATAATAATAAGTTAAAAGTAAAGCTTCTAGAATTATGTTATCTATATCTCCAGTCCCAGCACATCTGGAATGCACCAGGTTAGAAAAGAATGACATTAATGTTTGTGTTATGGATTGTATAATGTTTTTAATAATGGATAACAGCCAATCACGTTTCAGTGTTACTAACTGCATTCGTGCATGTATCAAGTTTGTAAAAAAGTACATGAATGGACTGGAAAAAAAACCCCAAAGGTCTTCTTAAATGAATTTTCAGGAAACAGGTAAGCCATTCCTGTGGCGCTTTCTCCTTGCACATGAACTAAGATCACTTTAGGAAGTTAAGACCGAGTACCAAATATTATGCATCAATATTGCAATCATTCATCAGTGAAATAGCTAAAATAACAACATTGTAAATAAAAATAAATAAAATTCAACAATTTACTCAAAGGAAAAAAAAGGCCTCTATACGCTTTTTTTGGTGGGAGGGGAGAAGGTTCTTTTGTGAAAGCCTGAATAGGATGACCTCTCCTTAAATTATGATATAAAACAATTGCTCAATATTCCTATATTCCTTTGTTCCAAGACATATATGATAATTTATGTGTGATTCTTCATAGTTTCATAGGATAGAATATGATTTTGCAGATATTTTGCTAGATCAATGGCTTATTCATGTTGGAATAATGATCAATGCTAGAACATGGATAGGGATTTGTTTTTTATTCAGGTTGGAATAATTTACTATAGTATATTCAAAGTATTTTGTACTTTGCATTCCTTGACGGCCACAACTGAGCTCAAACTTGCTGTTGGTAAGTGAGTTTTGGCCTCTTTTGCGAGCTTTCTTGCCACAGATGTTAATTGCTGAAATTGTTAGGGTAGTAACACAGTCATTAAGTGAATCTGGCTTCCCCATTGACTTTGCTTATCAGAAGGTCACAAAATGTGATCACATGACCCAGGACTCTGCAACCATCATAAATATGAGTCAGTTGCCAAGCGTCCACATTTTGATCGTGGGATGCTTCAATGGTTGTAAGTGTCAAAAAATGGTCACTTTTTTCAGTGCTGCTGTAACTTCGAATGGTCACTAAATGAATTGTTATAAGTGGAAAACTATCTCTACCTGTTTGGCCAAATAATAGGAGCAGAAAGATTAGCAGACAGAAGAATTAGGCAAGGCAAAAACAGTTGTTGGGCATTGATACAGCACTCAGATGCAAGAGAAGTATATCACTTTCTGAACTGTGATATGACCCACTTATCTGGTTGTACAGTTGTTTAGGATTGTGCTTCTGTTGGTATTTTAGAGCAGTTTTGTGGGATTGTATAATCACCTGTAATTTCTCACAGATGGATATCGTTCCTTTTTTGCTGTCAGCAACAAGAATCTCATTTTTCATATAATGTTAGGAATGAACCTTTTGTGGTGTTTAATTCTGTTGATTCGCAGCGAAGTTTTTTGCATCTTGATCGAATGACACACACTGTCGTTTTCTGCCGTCAGCAATTAAGTAAAGCCTTTGGCAGATTTTTAAAAAATCCTTGTGATACAGGGAGCATTTGCTTGAAATATTCCCATGTGAGCTACGATCTTGGCTAAACTCTGAAAGGGAGGAGGGGGAGTGAATGAAGCTTTTGTTGAAAAGTGACAGCCAGGCAACACTGGCTAAGTTTATCTTAAATCCTTTCATTGATATTGGAAAATCATAAGCCTGCAGATGACATTGCCACATTCAATGCACTTTGTGATCTGGGACTTTGTTGCTTGTATCACTGTATGGGCCTGTGTACAGTGTAAACATTTTATGAACTGCAGTTACTGATCCATCAGTCTGTCTGAGCAAGAAAGTCCCTTGATACTAAAAAGAACAGCAATCAGGACAGAATTGGTCAATGCGGCATGTCTAATGGTGGGGAGATATTTGAAGGACTCACTATAGACACAATAGACTCTCTAAATAGCCTCTTTGCACCCTGAGTCTTATTGCAAACAGGTTCATTAAGGAGAGACATTCTGACACACAGCATCACAGTAATGAAAGTAACTCTGTTTTTCTAATATTGTATCTTGCCACTTCAGTTATGCTGCCTGTACAAGATTTCCCTTGTGTTGCTGTATATTTCTCCAGAAAAAGAATCAGTCTTCATAGAATATACAATTATTTTGTACCGGAATATAAAACTCATACCTAAGATACAGCCTTTTCCTGTTGATGTGCACTAGTGCAAAAATAATTGGCAAGTACATCTTCCAAGCTAAAAGACCAAAATATTAAAAAGAGGGTCTCTACTTCTATGAAAAAGATTTTAAGCAAATTGGAAAAATCACAAAGAAAAGTAACTGGTGTTATAGTATTCTTTGACAACGTGTAACCAATAATATACCTATAAATTCACCTTGTTTTACATTTTCTGTATTATAATAAACTCTGTATGATATAGAATCAAATATGGTTGGTTTCACACATCATGATAAACCATAATGTGATTAGTTTAGTTTTGGTTTAAAATGATGTCTGAACCTAGCCACTGTGGTTTGAAAACATTGGTTTTATAGCTTAGCATAATGTGTGAACTCAGTCAATTGTGGCTTAGTCAAAAAAAAAACCATAGTTATGTAGTGAAACCTATTACTGTGAATAGTTTTGCATGGGTAGAAAGTGATTTTATTTTCAGGAAAGGAGCTATTAATTTTTCTTTCATCTGAAGAACTTTATGCTACATTAAATCCCACTTTGGACAGTTTCCTGAACCTCATGAACAGTTTTGCAAGAGTTAAGAAGAGGTTGTAGTAGAAGGAGAAGTTCTACTGCCATTGAATTAACAAAATGATGAATAAGGGAGAAAATGAGATATTTATTTAAACAGGATGTAGAACTTACTTGTACTGTAGGGCTCAGGTATCATTTCCAGCATGGATTGATAATTTATTTTTAAATACATTCTTGTCCCAATCTTACATTCTAAGGGAGGAAAAATAACATATGGGGACATCATATATGCTTTTTATTAAACACTGTTTGATTTTTTATTTCAAACTATTTCTCTTGATTGTTTATATCTTAGCACCTCAAAATATTACTGATATTCTTACCAATCTAAATACTCAGAATGTTGCACTGTTCATAACTCTCTGAATCATTATCCAGTGTGGGAATTCATTTCCCATGGAGATCAGAAGAATTTGGTCAGGCCCCAAGAATCAAGAAGGACACAGATTTCTTCATTGTTCCACACCTATAGACAGAATCTTGCCAAACTGAAGCCAACTACCACCCACATGAAGCATATAGACTCTGGGAACTAATAGGTTTGCTTCACTCTCTTTCTCTCACATAAACTATCTGAACTGAATTGTCTCTTACTCCTCTGGAATGTACCATTGCATTCCAAATTCTGTAGTTTAGATTTTAACTTATATGGACAACAACAACACAGGGACAGCTGCATTAAAATAATAAGAGTAAATAAAACATTACCTTAATGTCACAATCACTAACAGTCAAATATTTTAATAAATATTTGTTTGTAATCACATTAAGCTATTTGGGAAAAAAAAGTTATATCAACATCAGCAATTTGGGGGGAAATGGGGGTGAGTGTCAGAAAAAACAAGGGAATTTTTGATCCTTAGACACATTGCTATTTCTAATGTGTCCAAATTTCTCTCATCTTTCCATATACTGCTGCTGAAATTTAGTATACACTGCAGGACCACCAGTGAAATATATGTCGCTCACATAATACATTTCTTTTCCATCCAAGAGTTAGACATTCAACTTATCTGGTAAATATAAAGAAAAGGAAAGAGTTTTTACAGGAAGGAGGATGAAATGCCAAAGTACTCATGTTCTCCAGACACACAGAAAAAAGCAGCCCAATTTTTATTCCCATTGTGGCGCTTTTATTTCTGTCCCGCAATGTCCCAAATTCTCTAATTTAAACAAAAAATCCTTTATGGATTATATTATTCTGGCTGTAGGGATGTGATGACTCTGCACATCCTGGCTTTGTGGTACTGTTCTGTTTGTAAGAAGCTGTTTGACTTCCTTGGTTCAAGAAATTGCTTTTTATTTTGGTTTATTTTGATACGATTGCTTTTTCATAGCTCTGCATCCCATGAAAGAAAAAGCGGTACGAAATGTGTGTGTGAATGCATTTATAAACATTTTAATCATATGCTTTTGCAGAAAGTCACTTTTCATATTATTTATGATACTCTTACCTCAAGCGTGATCAACAGTGTGCCAATCCATTATTGTTCTGGGGAGGAGAGAGCACTGCCTAATTTAATTCATACAGTTATGACTGGCTGTGCTTTGTCAGATGAACATCTACCTTCTAACCTCACAAAATAATACAGATTGCATAGCTTTCCTAAAGTACTTTGAACATCTGCACTGGCTCTTAGATATCTCTGAACCAAGCAATGACTAAAATCTATAGGGCAGAGGTGGTATTGAGCAGGTTCTGACTGGTTCTGAAGAACCGGTAGCAGAAATTTTAAGTAGTTCGGAATACCACCTCTGATTGACCCCTATCTATTCTCTGATTCCTGAGTCCCAGCTGATTGGCTGGGTCTTCTTTTGTTGCCCTGCACAGGAGAATGAAGCTGGAAAGCAGGTTACTAAGGTGAGGAGAGAATCAGGATTTTATAGTATCCTTCTCCTGGAGTGGGGTGGGAACGGAGATTTTACAGTATCTTTCCCCTGCCATGCCCAACATGTCACGCCCACCATGCCACACCCACCAAGCTATGCCACGCCCTCCAAGCCACACCCACAGAACCAGTAGTAAAAATTTTTGAATTCTACCCCTGCTACAGGACATATAGTACAACAAAGTAAGAGCATAATACAACAAAGCACCTTAGTAGTAAGGAAAGCCAGGAAGTGTGACAACATAGGTTTGTGGGTGTAATAATTTATGTTTATTGTCAAACGATAATTGGCTATGTAGAGAAAATTGGGGGTAGAATAATGGGAAATTGAAACAAGGGGAACTAGCCTCAGGTCCTCCATTCCTTGTCGCATCTTTGCAAATCTAGAATAATCTGTCTGTCTTCTTCAAACACAACACTTTCCTTCCCCTCCCCCATGCAACATTTAAAAAGTAATAGTTTGCAAAGTGATATCCCTTTTTTCCTGGGTGGCCATCTCTTAGATCTGCCCTGTTCTGAAAGCAGGTGAAAATGAAAGATTGATTTTAAAAAAAGGTTTAGATGGCCCCAACAGATTAAAGAATAGCAAGCATGATCAAGAACACGGAAACGCCTTGTGGCATTTGGTAAAGTTTAACATAAGTTCCTCTCTTTTTGACTGAGGTCATCTAATTGCAGCGTTGGTGGTAACCTCAGAGTGCTATTTCCTCCCATTTATTTACTTTTACCTCAGTTCATGGACTGATGGTTTCATAGATTTTTAAGTTGAAGTAATAATGGAATTCACTACAATGGATACTTCATAGAGGAAAGCATTTTGTTTAATAGCAAACTCATTCTAAAACTCAGGGTGCAGTAAGGAGCCCTAGATCTGTAGTTGATATAGATCTTCCCACTGCTTTGAATACTCTCAAATGTACCATTTTAATATTCCTAACCTAGAATTGTTATTACTAATTATTTACTCATTTGGATGGGTATCTTTTAGATCAGTGGTCGCCAACCAATGGGCCGGGGACCACTGGTGGTCTGCGAGAAAATTTTGATGGTCCACTGAGAAATGTCACACTCAAAGCACCCCCCAAAGCAATTAATCCAGGCTGTGGGGAACACAAGTCTTGCATCGCTTACATGAGGTAGTTAGGGGAGGGGGGGAAAGGCAGGGGGGGGGAGCTTGCCCCACTCACTCCACACGCTTCACCTGGCCACCGAGCTGCTTCTTTCCACTTCTTTCTTCTTCTGCTTTTGGCTGCACACAAGGGAAGCAGCAAAAGTCTTTCTTTCTCTCCTCCAACCTCTGTCAGAAATGAGTCTTTGGGACCCTGCAAGGCATCCTGCTCCAAGAGGTTGCAAAGACTCATTTCTGGTGGAGTTTGGGGAAGAGAAAGAAAGACTTCTGCTGCTTCTGCTGCTTTCCTTGCATGAAGCCAAAAGTCTCTCTCTCTCCTCCTAAGAACGGAGCGGAGACGGTATCCTGCGATCCCAAATGAAGAATAATTGACCCGGTAGAAGAACAGGGTGGGGAATTTTCCTGCAGACTTTTTTTTGGAATTTTCCCAGAGTCTCTGGTCTGCAGGATTTAAAATTATGAGTTTGGTGGTCCCTGAGATCCAAAAGGTTGGTGACCCCTGTTTTAGATTTTCCTTTGAGTCTCTTGACTGTAAATCAAAAAAGGTTATGGCTTTTAGACCAAGCAGGAAACAGAAAATGTCTTTATTTTTATTGTATTTTAAATATATGGAGATACAATAAATATAATGTGATTAAATGCTTATTATGAAAACAACATTAAGTAAGGTCAGGAAATTCCAAGAAAGAAGAAAACTGGAAAAAAACAGAAAAAAGAGGGCAAAAAGATGAAGCATCAATAAATTTTTACACAACCTGGAAACTCTATTGGGCTTATTTTTAAGGCAGGTATGGAAAGACATTATATGTCTCTTACTTACTGTATTTCATTAGTTCTCATGAACTACTACTTAAAGTTAAGATCAATAAAAATTCAGGGAATAGCAAATAACTGTGAACGTATGGTAAGAGCCAGTATAGCTTTTCTTTCTCTTTCTATACAAAGAACTTTACCTTTCCTATCATTTTTACTGCTTGTTTTAAGAATTTCATTTCTGCATTAAATTAAAAAAATGCTAACACCTTGTGCTCTATACTTACTAAAGAATCATCAGGTCTGTCTGATTATCATCTCTTAGTTTCCATCGTAGTTTATGGGATATTTAAAGCTCCCTGGCAGGTGCATTGCTCCTCCCATTCTCAGCACTTCAGAAGGAGTTGTTAAGCAAAGTTGAAAGAAATTAACCTCAATTAAAAGGAATATTGATTGATAGTTATAAAGATAAATAGGATTCATTGCCTAGGAAATAAAAAACACATTAAAATAGCATTAAAGTCATGACCAAATTTGCCTACAGTTAAAAAATGTAAAGGAAATGAAAAAAATGTATAGTAATTTAAATCTCTCTTAAAGTATTGCAACTCCAAATTAACAGGGCATTGGAATTATTTAAAACATATTGTGAGGTGATGATTAAGTTTCCATGCTTTGAATATGTTTTGATAATATTGTTTGAGCTAGTTAGAATTTTTGAAGCACTATCTTTAGAACAGAGGTCTCTAAATTTGCCAACTTTAAGACTTGTGGACTTCAACCCCCAGAATTCTCCAGCTGGCTGAGGAATTCTGGGATTTGAAGTCTACAAGTCTTAAAGTTGTCAAGGTTGGGGACCAGAGGTGGTATTCAGCAGGTTCTGACCAATTCTGAAGAACTGGTAGCGAAATTTTGAGTAGTTTGGAGCAGAGGTCGCCAACCTTTTGAACCTCAGGGACCACCAAACTCATAATTTGAGATCCCAGGGACCACTAACCGGTTCTGTGGGCATGGCCTAATTTGTGGGTGTGACTTGGTGGTCATGTGACTGGCTGGGCATGGCTTGTATGTAAATATTATAAATATTTATATAAATATTGAATTTTCATTAAATCTCCCAGCACAGCAGAACAGATGATGGATAGAAAAAGGAAAAATAGCAATTTAGCAGGCAAGTTTACTGGGTAAGGAGTGAGTGGGCGGGGAGGGTTCCCGTGGGCCATGTGGGCGGTGCAGCCTTATGTTTCTGGGCAGCCTGAATTAATTGCTTTGGGGGGGGTGCTCTGGGGATGAGATTTCTCTGCAACCCACCAAAATTTTCTCACGGCCCACCGGTTGGCGACCGTTGGTTTGGAGAACCGACAAATACTACCTCTGACTGGAGATTTTACACCTGGTAGTGCCTATCAAGCCATACCGACAGAATCGGTAGTAAGAATTTTTGAATCCCATCACTGTTGGGGACCCCTGCTATAGAACATTGTTTCTTCGACTGTGAAGTTATTTTGGTTGTTTCCTGACTTTTTAAATAGTTTTTTCTCCCAAAAATATGAGGTGTGACCTAGTGAGAACAAGCAAAAACTATCTTGTTCAGTAGAGTAAGGAGTTTTACAGGAGTGAAGATATATTCTCTTGGCACACATATGGTAGAGGATCTTGCTGGATTATAAGAACTACTTTAGAAGAATCTACTGAATCTTGATGGCTGTTATCCAAAACAGGAAAACATTTCTGTAAAATATTATACAAATGTCATGCTCTGCAATATAGAGTATGTTAGTTTTTAATAAAATGTGTCTGTCCCACTGTTATTTAAAAAACATGACATATGTTGAAATCAGTATTTGCAATTTAATTATTAAATCTTCAATGAAATCATGACATTAGCACAGATATAAGAACCAGCTCATAACATGCCCTGCTCAAATATTCCATTTATAGCAATGATTTAAATCACTTATATAAAAATGAGTTGAAAAAGATTCTACAGATCCTATTTTTTATTGTTTATTTGTTTGTTCAAATTTATTATATCTGCCCAACTCACCATGAATGGTGGCGTATAAAACAAAATAATAATAATCCTAAAACATAAAACCTTACAGCCAGATTAAAACTACTTTCAAAACAACACAAATAGAATAGGATAGGATAGAATAGAATAGAATTCTTTATTGGCCAAGTGTGATCAGACATACAAGGAATTTGTCTTTTGGTGATTGCATTTGGTGCATAGGCTCTCAGTGTACATAAATAAAAAATAAAATATATTCATCAAGAATCATAAGATACAACATTAGTGATAGTCATAAATTACTAATAAGCAATCAAATCATACTAGGGAACAAATAAAACAACATAAATTGTAAAGATACAAGCAACATGCTTATAGTTATAAGTTGGAAGAGATAGGTAATAGGAAGGATGAGAAGAATAATAGTAATACAGTCTTACTAAATAGTTTGACAGTGTTATGGGAATTGGTTGTTTAGCAGAGTGATTGCATTTGAGGAAAAACTGTCCTTGTGTCTATTTGTTCTGGTGTGCAGTGCCCTATAACATCTTTTTGAGGGTAGAAGTTGAAACGATTTATGTACAGGATGTGAGGGGTCTGTAGATATTTTCACAGCCCTCTTTTTGACTTGTGCAGTATATAAACATACTGTAATACATAGCTTGGGACCAAAGCCAGGTTTAAGAGTTTCAGCATGATGGGCAGCAAACAATTTTAATAAAGGAAAATAAAATAAAAACAAAAACAAATGAGAGCTTTCCAAGACCCTAGGACAGAAGCCTCAGTTCAAATCTCGGAGGTAGGGGGTAGGGTGCTTTTTAAAAGTGTGGGGTTTGCCATGAAGGCACACTGCCTTGTTCTTGCAAGATGACAACTTTTGCAAAGAAGACACTGGAGGGCAAAATAGTATTTTTTTTTCACATTTTAGATTCTTGTGCTCTTGTGTTTCAATGAAAACTTGTGGAAAATGGAAGTTATAATGTTATCATGGTGGTCATTACTGCAGAACAAAATTCAGTGCCAAGGAAGAAAATTTCAAAATATATTTTAATAACTTTACAGATAGTGCTTGGTTAATTATGGCAATTGGAACTGGAACTGCCATCGCTAAACAACACGGTCATAAAATGCAATGTCATATGTCCATGCCCCAGCAATTCCAGTCACCATTTAAGAAATAAATACTGTATGTCAGTTTACGGGTTATTAGCATTTTCTTAATATGGAATTTTAAGTTGTTTTTCCAGATTTCATCCAAAAGTCCAAAATCTTAAAAGTCAGGTAATTAATACATAACCATTTCTATGCATGTTTAATCTTTCTTATTTACACTGAGGTTAATTATGGTTCTGGGTCTCCTTTACTGTTATAACCTCACATTTGCTGAATAAGTTAGAAACTTTTGCAGTTCACATAAAAAATTAGTATATGTATTTCCTTGAAAAAAAAAGATACTTTAAAAGATACTTTCTTTCCACTAGAGATTTGGTGACTGTAGTCTGCTATCACTTTCATCTGTTCTTGCCTGCTGTTTTCCATCAGTAACAAGACTCTTGAGCCAAGGGCTCAGTTCCTGACAATGCAATTACAAGTGCTTTTAATCCTTCTGCTCTTCATAGCAAAGTTGAAAAGTGCTGATTCTATTGGAAAATCATATTTTAGATTTCTGGCAGGTGATAATTTA
Organism: Bungarus multicinctus; assembly: GCA_023653725.1. Classification (NCBI taxonomy): domain Eukaryota; kingdom Metazoa; phylum Chordata; class Lepidosauria; order Squamata; family Elapidae; genus Bungarus; species Bungarus multicinctus. Next base: position 198,149,345 of record CM042834.1, read on the forward strand.
TTTATTATTACATTTTGTCCTACCCATTTCCCAAGGAGCTCAGAGTACCTAAAACAATCTGATTAAATGCTTTAGGATAAAAGACAGTAACAACCCAAGAAAAACTTCACCTTCAAAGATTGTAATAGTCAAGATTGATGGGAGATTTGAATTCCAGTCTCTCTGGAATGTGTAACCTTTGAGATACTAGAATCAAATTTTCATTAGTCTAGTATAGTAATTTCAAAAATGATGAGAGAGTGTAGTCAAACTGCATCTGATTCCTTCCAGATTCCACCAGAAAATAAATATATGAAGCCAATGTCCTAATCTGATTATTTACCATTGATCACAGGCATTTTTGAATTAAAATTTAATTCTCATTTCATTTTTGCATTGATATTACAATATATATCTTTAGAATAATTCTTGGAACTATCAAGAGTTTTGTAGCATCCCTGTAACTGTCCTTGGCATGTTCCTTTCCTTTCCCTAGAAAATTAAAATGTGATAGAATTTTTGGAATATTCTTGATGCTTTTTAAAAACTCCTATCCAATGAAGGGAATTCTAATTTATCATCCATTCTTTTGGGGAAAGATATTGGCCATATATTTGCAGAAGCTATATTATTTCAGTGTTACAAAAATCTAGGTTCACACATTGTTGCTTAATCATTATTTATTAAGTATACCAGAATAGGCTGGATTAAAAAAAAAATGCCATCAACTCCATTATTCATTATAACCAGCTAAACTATCTAGCAAATCGTATTAAGCAATTTGTGACTCAGATCGTAATCCTTACTTTAATCATCCCAGAATAGTAGATACAACTATATTACTGGTTTATTGTCTATCCTTGTAGCACATAAGTATGGTTTATGTGCTACAGATGCTATTTGCTAAGATTGGCATAAACTTAAAAGTGTTCACTGCACAGTTGGAACAGATTTACAAATGCAAATTTTAAAACAAATAGAATAAATACCAGAAAATAAACACATTGAATAAATAGGCTTTTGTCTTAACGATTTATAGTTTGACTGCAATCTTGTACACATTTATTTGCAAGTAAGTCCAACTGAATAAAATGGAATTTATTTCTTTATAAACACGGGTATTATTGTCTTGTGGACTCCTTTAATAAGGAGATAAGATACATGTTGAACTAGACATTTTCTCAACATATGCTGTTCATGCTTGAATTGCAAGCTGTAAGTGCTTGCTTTAAATTGGTAACATTAAAAAGATCAAGCATTCATATTAACAAAAATAAATTAGAAACATTGTACACACAATGGTAGTAATTCTAGTAAGTAACCTATTCTTTATACATCTTTCTTGTCTTTTGTAGACACTAACTTTTAAATTCATTATAAATATCATGCATAACCATATAAATATGCAAAAGCATTTATATTTGTAACATAGAGTTGAATAAATTATATGTTCCTAATGTGGAATCTAGCAATATGTGTTTACACATGTTTTTTCTAAATACTTTCTTAAAAGATTAACTTTTCATTGTCAACCCATATTGAAACATCATTTCAAAGTTAATGCAATTCTTTGTAATTGAAGTAATGTCGCGTATCAAATAAAATTTGAACTTAAACGAATAACTTGTTTTATGTTATATGGCTCTTGTCCTATTTGCACTTCAGATATACTACAGTGGTTGCGATAAAATAAATCTTTGCTTTGTGCTTTCTACTTTTTATTTATTTCACTTTACATTAAAAACCAATGCTTTTTCATTATTTGAGTCATCTATCTAGGGTTCCAAAGATATAGCAGGACATTTCTATATCAAAATATCAAATTTGTCATACTGTTTTTAGACAATAGTCATTAATATTATTATGAATATAATTCATATATAATTAAATATAATAATAAATAAATTTACGTTTGCCTCCTTCTTGCTCAGGTATAAGGCAGGCAGGATGGGAGTGAGAATGTGTTCCCCTCCCTGGCTGGCCAGTGGGAGAGACAAGCTGATTGGGGGGGGGGATATCTTGAGATATTGTGGAGGCTGTGGAGGGTATGGACTCCAGGGGATGATGAAAACCACACTAAAGAGCCACGGGAATGTACCTCCTCCCATTATTCATTGAATGGTTGATGTGAGTTGGAATAACTGATAGAATGGCAGGGACATTGGTACGGAAGGGAGGAAGGTCAGGACTGGGGTTGAAGTCCATCTCACCAGGTTTGGGGGGCGGGGGGCGGGCAACAATTCAAATGGTGACAGAGGTAGGAAGGAAAGCAAGGAGGTGGGCCATTACAGGGGAAGATGCCTGTGATTCTTCATACTGGTGTTGTGTTCCAACTCTCTATGCTCAGACCCTGGACAACAAAGCCTCAAAGTCTCAGGCCTTTGCCTGCCGCTGATGAATGCCAAGTCAGTCAACTATGAGGCCCTCTCATTTGTGACTTTTTTGGGGAGGAACAAACTGACCTGGCATGTACCATCTAGATTTGTCTGAAACCAGAGGGGGATGTTCCCCTCTCAGAGAGGTTTCCAGCTGGTTTTAGGATTTGGCGCCAGCCTCAGGGAAAAAAAGTGAGTGTATTAGTTGTCATTCAGAAATCTTTTGTGGCCTTCAGAGAGCAGCCTGCTCAAGTTTCCAGGTTTGAGGTGCCATTCCTGAAGTCGGCTTGTGGGATGAGTTGAGAGTACTGCTTCTGTACCAGCCTCCCTGTTGCTTAGCAGCTCCCTGCCTGAGCTGCTGGCAGTTGAATTCCCCAGTATTATGGTCGTGGAGACTTTAATCTGCCACCCTTGGGATTGGCCTTGGAAGTTGGTTTGGAGTTCATGGTCGCCATAACAACTTTGTGTCAATCCCAGGTCATCCCAGGACACTCCAGATATGATCTTCTTGTTGGAGCAAGATGTGATATCATTATAATACCATTATCCTCTCTATCATGGTCAGACCACACCCTAGTGTTGTTGAGATTTTCCAATGCTTCCCCCCTGTGCAGGGAGACTGGACCTGATCCTTGGTGACTGATGGACCTGCTTGGGTTCCAGAGGCAGCTGGGAGATGTCCTGGAAGCTCTGCTTCATGTTTCCGTGAAAGTTCTGGACATACCCTGGAAGCAGACGGTGGCCAAAACCTTGGATAAGATTGTGTCTGTGTGCACTTCCTTGGCCATACTCCCAACACTCTCCATAGTTGAGGGTGTTGAAAAGATGATGAAATCATCCACTAGTGTAGCTAATGCTATTTCTGAGACATGCCCAGATCTGAGACTATCAGATCTAGATTATTTTATTTTGTCTAGTATCTTCTGTAATGAGTATTATCCTCTCCATAGCCTTCTCCCAAAAAAAGAAGTTGGAGATAGTGCAGTTATTCTGCAACTGTTTTTAAAAATAATTTTATCTGTTGGTTTTAGCTTGATTTTTTTTCATCTAGTAAGCTAGTCTGGAAAAAATTGCTTTGAATGGAGGTTTATAAAAATTAAAAGAAACAAATTATGAGTACCAGTGAGATCCCTTCCAGCTCCCTGGTTGTGACAGACAATAAATTCTTATGTCATGTTGATGTAAGTAGCCAAGTTATTTCATGGCAATAAGTGCAGTTGGGATGTGGATTTCTGGTGTGGCCCAAATCAGAGCTGGCAGCCCATGTTAACAAAAATGGCTGATCTCTGTGAAAATAGTTCAAAGCAGGAAAAAATGCCAATAAAAACAATAGGGAATGTGAGTCCATTTTTGCATAGTGTATAACAAGAGCACTTATGAAAATTACTGAATGTAAATGACATCTGAAGTAACATAGCGAGAAAAAGAATTATTTTCTTTCTTGTACCACCTTCAATTAAACAAACAGATCCTACAACAAATCAACCCAGAGTTCTCACTTAAGGCACAAATGACCAAGCATAAATATCATATTTTGGCCATAAGACCTAACTCTCTTGAGAAATCTTTAATTCTGGAAAAGATGGAAGAAAATGACTTGAAAGCAAGGTGGATGGACTTATTTATAGTGATGATGGATTTACCATTGGAAAACCTGAAGGACCAAGGTGGTCCTAGATCAACCTAGAAAGTCTGTATATATATTTACTAAGAATTAACATTGAGCTGATGGTACACAAGCGTTCACAAATTGTAAAAAAAACCTGAGCATTCCATGAGCTATAATAAGCAGAGCCTTCAGATCAATATCAGAGGTATCTTTTGCTATATGACTCGTTGACATTAGGATTTTGAGTTTATATTTGGATCTTATACTTTCTTGGGACTGACAAATTTGAATGCTCTGTCTTTTTTTCCAAGAGACTGTTTTTGGATACTTATACAAGTGGGTATAAATGGGTACTTCTGACCTTCTGGGTTTGTTTAAATTTATGTGGCTGTCCATCTCAACCTTGTGACTCTGGGCAATGAACATTAAAATCAATCTAATTTTATTGTTCCCCAACATAGTGTCCAATCTGGTCTACCCATTGTGTTACATTAAAAGACACTCTTTAAAAAAAAAACACCCCAAATTGATACATTATCTCTAGAGATGCCTTTAGACCATATGTGAAATTCAAAGTTTTCTAAAAAAATAAAAATGGTGGCTGGTTGCAGATGATTTCTGGTAGTTCACCCATGTGAACATATATGAAAGACAAAGTAATACAGGGAATTGTGGCATGTCCTAAGCAGACAAGAAGAGATAGCACAGAAAATCTCACTAATTTGCCTTTAGGTAAATTGATGCCATATGATTTACTATCCTTTCCATCCATGACAACCATTTTGAAACTAGTTGTGAAAACTCCCATTATGTTTTATTGAAATTTCAAATATAGGTAGTCCTTGACTTATGTCCATTTGTTTAACAATTGTTCAAAGTTCCCATCATACTGAAAAAAGTATATAGCCAGTACTTGGACTTACAACTCTTGCAACATACCCAACACTCCAATGATCAAAATTGGGAGCTTGGTAACCAGCATGTATTTACAATGGTTGTGATATTCCAAAATCATGTGATTATCATTTGCAACCTACCCAATAGGCAAGGTCAATGAGGGAAGCTGGAATCACTTAACAACCACAAAAGGCAAAATCAGGTGTTACTTGATAAGCAATTCCATCATTTAGCAACAAAAGTTGTATTCTCAATTATGGTTATTAGTCGAGGACTCCTTGTATACCTATTGAACAAGTTGTGATTTGTGATACTTCCGATATTCTGTATCATAATTTGGATAGACTAATCAGTAGCAGTTGCTTACCCTTGACTTATAAAAGGTTATCAGATCCAAGGCACAAAAGAATTCTGTATAATCATAAGTTGAGATATCATTGCCACCTTTTGTGGTTGTCCAGATGTTTGTAGCCCAGACAAAGTGATCCTAGATCTGTTCAAATATAATCTTTTATTTTGCATGACTCGTTCATCATGTTGAAGAGAAAACTTAGATATGGAGATATTGGTAATGGTACATCTGTCTCCTCAAACTGCCTATATTTACTGGACATGTATCCCAAAGTTACAATTTCAGTCATCCAGCATTTTTGGAAATACTGCTAAGTATATAAAACAGTTTTAAAAGCATATGGTGTTTGGGCAGGAACAAATAATGGAAAGAGAAATGCTTTAAAAATGCATTTAAAAAATGCTTTAAAAATCTTTAGTATTTTTCTCACTTTCACACTATCAAAATAAAGATAATTGCTGTAGGTTGTGCTAAAAGGACAAACAATGATGAAGAAAACTTTAGAAGAGTTCATGGATAGATAGATTATTGATTAATCTTAACAACCATATTTTAAAAATTAATGGGATTAATTCCGTGCTTAATTTTTGGTTTATAACATTTTACTTTATATATATATAATTGTATATATATATATATACAATTTCCTATTTGATTGCCAGATTCCCTGTCTGTAATAGATTGGGTAAAAGTAAATCCCAACAGATAACAAAATGGTTAGTGAGCTTATAACCATGATAAATGAGTCTTATAATTCCAGTTAATAGTCTTTTTTTTTCTTACTAGCTGCACTTTCGTCTCAGTGTAGGGTGAAAAATGCAGCAGGAGAAACAGAAAAAAGAGCAACTCTATTTAATCCATCCATTTGAAATCTGTAACCTACAACTTGCACTGTGTCAGACAGAGAAAATATGCAATAAAGATTATACCAGTATCAAAAAAGCGAAGTCAAATGGTGATTTTGACACAGATTTAGCAACCCGGTAAACATGGGACTATTCCGTAGGCTAACAGTTTTAATGGGTTTATCTTAGACACTACTTCAGTTGTGAAAGTGTCAGTTAATAATTTACCCATCCCAAGAGGCTGTGGAAGCAATCACATATGGGGAGGAAGGTACTTCGGTGCTTGTCGCTTCACCGTAGCTCATCTCCACTATAGCAATGCAGCATTGGATGCGACATCAGCGCTGTGTCTGCACTTTGACAAATGAAGTCTTGTAAGAGCTAAATAAGGCATGGGAAGTTTTAGAATGAGCAAATAGCTCTTCAGCTGATTCCTGCAATAATGGATTACTGTAAATGTCCATCAGCTGCACTTCCCAAGAACACTGGCTTAAACTGATACTGTTCACCCGCTCTCTCTTTTTCTCCTGCTCTTCCTCTTCCTCCTTTGTTTGAAACCCCAACTTAACTCATGATATAAAATTGGAACCTTTTTTATTACATACAGAAATATGTTTCTGAACTTTATTTTATTTTCTATGGTGCAACAGAATGCAGCATGAATGCATACAATTCACAAAAACAGCATATAAAATGTGTATCAAAATATAAAACACTAAGGTGTTCCATTGCAGAATCATGGAAAAAACTAAAATGGCCTCCCCAAAAACGAAGAGGGAAATTCTGTGCAAATTGTATGTTTCAGTTTCCTAAATTAATCATACTATCTTGCCATGGTTAGGTTTGCAACTCAATATTTATAAAAAGAAAAATCAACTCAAATACAATGTTATATTAGGATTTTTCACTACACAATTTATCATTATTTAATGATTTTTTATAGTAATTTATACCGTGAGGTGTAATACTAGTTTTTGAAATTGCAAATAAAATTTATACTAGGATCTATTGGATTGCCATTAAAACTATCTAGCGATCTATCAATACAGATAAACATACAAACATACGCACACATACATATAAAAATCACCTTAGAATCCGAGCAACCACATGGGATAAAAACTTACTTGGTGTTCATAGTTTGCCATGTGTGGGAATAATTACAGCAGGAAATAATTAAGGATTAATTTTTCATCACTGCCTTAAAACATATTGGCAAAGGTCACTCTGAGTGCACACCTAATTAGCTATTCTGCATGCAAGTTTCTTAGGAATCAGAAGGAAATATAGCTTGCTTTCATCTCAAACCTATATTGAAACTCCTTTTGTTTTATATCAAAACTCTTGCTTAAAAAACCTCCATTTGTTACTTTGACTGCATTAGACTTGTTTTATTTGTAAATGAAGTTTTCCAAGTTCTTAGTAAGGTGGATTTACTGTGCTTATTTTAAAGATATTCTGCTAGTTAACAGGTTCAGTAAGAAGAAGAAAAGAAATATTCTACTAAAAGCCAATGCTAACAGTTATGACATCCAGTATATACATACACAACTTGCTGTGAGAATTCCTGTGTAGCAAATCTCTTCCCAAACTTCTTAGTCTCCCAGGTGTTAATTTCATGTTAGGAATAAAACCTCAGGGAAATCATTTGGAAAATGATTTGGATTAAATATCCTCAAATGTTCACCTGCCACTTATCTGCTACTTCTACTTATCTCCTTTCAATCACACCCTTCTGAAGCAGTTTTCTCTAGAGCAAAAAGGTGTCAGAGATGAAATACCTGAATTTGCATGAAACAAGAGGTGAATCCCCTTATTTTAAGAAGTCTTAAATGTATACCAGAGAGAGCGAGGGAGGGGTAGAGAGAAGGAGAGAAGAGAAAGAATGAATGTGTTGTGTGGCCCTGGGATGCTAAATGAAAACAGTTTGTTGAAGTGCAAAAATCTTTTGCAACTGGTGATGTTTCATTCTAAACTTAAAATAATTAAAAAGTAGGTAAAGTAAACAAATGAGCAATCATTATAAAAGATTTGCTCTTTCTAATTGGATGTCCTTCTGTATAACGGAAGCAACAGTACTAATTTTAGAATATGCATTCTAAAATTAAACCAATCTAACCAAGCATATATGAACTTGTAGCTGTATCAACAATAGGAGAACCACAATCATACCTAGATTATTTATTTATTATAAATTAGGTGTTGGATAAATCGGTTGCATTTGATCCCCCCCCCTCATATCGGTATGATGGAAAATGAATTTAAAAAGAGAACCAATGGGGACAGCAAAGGTATAAATCCTCAGGGTTGCTAGTACTGGGCCTGATCCATTTTGGGGGAAAGTGCATTTACTAGTAGGTCAAGAAAAACAAACACGAAAATGCTTATGCACAGATGGTGTATGGCAGGGCTGTCAAACTCGTGGCCTGTGGCCCGGATGCGTCATGCGCTGGCCATGCCCATGCCCAGTTTAGTGAAGGCATAAGAATTCCTGATACACCACGTGATGCCGCTATGACAATGCAAGTTTGACACCCCTGGTAAATATTGCTTGTTTCTGAGTAAGCAGATATTGTATGAGATTATTTTAGCCAAAAGATTCATTGTGAAGTTGCTGCCTCTTCTGTGAGTTCGCTTTTTAAAATCTGGGTGATTATGAATCAATAGAAATTAAAAGTTCATAAAATAATTTTAACAAAATGTTACAAGGACAGTGTCTCAGACTTTCCGATACTGTATTTCTGTTCTCCTATAGTTGGAAGTTAAGGTTCAACTGGTACCCAGTTGTGGGTTATTAAAATATCGCACCAGTTTCAAGATCTTGACTTTGAATAACGCATCCAAAAGAACTCTTTAATATCACAATCTTGCATTTTATTCGGAACTGCAACTATATTACTTGGAAATACAAATAATCCTCAATTAATAATAAACCATTGGCATTGGTAAGCACACAATCATAAAGTGCAAGGCCACATGTCTGTACCATGTAGACAAGGGAGTTCTAGCAGTTGCCATCATTAGGTGAATATTTCGTGTGACTGTAATTTCCAACTTCTGGCTGTCTTGCCCTTTAACTTCCCTTGTGGAAAGCTCAGAGGAAACTTTGGCAATCATGATCACATGACTATGAGGATGCTATGATAGCTGGAACTTTGAGGACCAATCAGAATTACCCTTGTTCAGCAGAATTGTTGCTGAACAAGTGGTCATTAAATGAGGATCATGAATAAAGTCTATTGTACTCAATCTAAATCCGTCCTTGGGATATGCAGGCAGAGATTGTAGTTTAACTCATATCTTCACAACAGTTTTTCCTACCTTGATGCCCTAATTAATTTCTAACAATATGCTTATTTGGACTTTTAAGCATGAGAGGCTAATACAGTATCCGTAATAAATCGCTGTATAGCAACTTTAAAACCTGAAATTGTACAAAAGACACAATTTAGTACTTGCATCATGATAGCCAACGCAAGCATGTAAGCCATCCACTCACTTGATCACAACACACATTATGTCATTTGTTGTCTTCAATGCCTTTATGTTTACCTGGAGGGAACAGTTCTGAGCATGATAAAAGAACATAAAGGCAAAAATCTTTAACTATGTACCTTTTCAATCGCCCACTTTACATTACAACACAGAGATGCACAAGATAAATGGAGTTGGCTGTAGAAAATACATTGCAGATCTATTTATGTGTGAATTTTGAGAATACCAGTCTGAATTTGTCTAGACTAGACATGGGCAATTCTGGACTGGTTGCAGAGTGCAATTCAGCTTTTTGATCTTTTGGGGATCAATGACAGGTTGAGTGCAACCCTGTTGGTACGAGAAAAAGTGGTTGATGATTCTTCTTATTACTCCTTGCTTTCCAAAATATCAATATACAAACATGGGGAGACAACCAAGAGCAACTCTTAGCATAACTGTGCAGACCTTGGAAAAACATGGCTGCTGTAAAGATTCAAAAAGTTCTTTGCATCCTATACATTGCAAAGCATATCTTACCATTGCCCTAATGATTATATATGTAGGTATTGCTCATAGGAGTTTAAGACTGTAATTAGCAGATTATTCATGAAATGAAATAATGAAGGGGAGATATATTTTCCAGTACCTTTATGTTTTTTAAAACCATTAATGGTGGTTGTGAGTCAGGGAACTTGGCTTCTGCCCAGAACTCACTAGGAAGGTAAGTATTTTCTCTTAGCATCTGACTGTATCTGCTCATGGGAATAATAATTTATTTTCTTACCAGACTAGTTGAAAGGATGCCTGAGGTAAGGGATAATGAAGTAGTTTGCATTTTGAGTACTTCTTTATATATGCAAATGTTGTTATTTGCATTTTACTATAGTAGCCCACCCATGTTAACTGGCCACCTTTGCTAAAAATATATTCTTTGCGGTTGTAAAATTAAAAAAAAGTTTGTTCATGCTTATGTACTGTTTTATGATTTCAATCTTCTGAAAGGGACATACTGGAACTGTTTCCTATGGGCTTTTGGTCTTCCTGTACATCTTCCTTAGGACTGTCCACTAAGAAGCAATCTTTAGGTCTGGAAGAATGAAACAAGCAAGAAGAGTCAATAGGAGCACCATCATAATCAGGTATTTCCTCCTGAGTAAATAAATGAAATGAAAGATGCCAGTTTGGTATTTGTCCATCTCACCATCTTTGCTTCTCAAGATAGCTGCCACTGATGTTATCTGATTAGCAAATACTCTATAGTGCAGAGGTGTTAAATTCATGTTGCTACGGCAGCACCACATGACGTATCGGGACTTCCCCCCCTTCACTAAATGGGGTGTAGGTGTGGCTAGCACATGACACATGTGGTCCAGGGAGTTTGACAGCCCTGCTATGGTGTCATTTTAAAGTTTGCTTTTGCAAAATTCTAGGATCTTCTTATCTAGGATCTTGTTAACTGGATATTGAAAACAGGGGTTTGCTGTAATGCTAGGCCACTGAGTTATGGTGCCCCTTCTGATGTCTTGCTTTCATTTAATCACCCTTTTGTAGATAAAATATACATGTCATCTGTGCATCTGGATTGTAAGTTGTGTAGAAGTTTTTATATGCAATGGAATTTCATGAGTACAGATATTTTTTAAAAATGTGCAGTGCATTATGTAAATATCTAGCAGGTTATGTGTAGGAGGGATTATTTCCCATATGAAGAAATGTATGCAGACAAAGCTTGTTTTAAGGAATCAGTACAAAAATGTGACTTTGAAACACTATTTTAATACTATCTGTCCAAATTGCCATTTAAAACACAAGCAGATATTTGTGCAGTTTGTTGCATAACCGGAGGAGCAGTTCATAATGTCCTCTGGACCTTTAAGTCTAGTGTTGCTCTTTTGTTTCATATGACAATTACCTGTTTAGGTAAACCAAGGGCAGTGTTATTGTACTGCAAAAATTAGTAATTTGTTCTTATTTGAAATAAAAATACTAGTTCAGCTCAGCAATATGATTACAAAATGCTTTGGAAGAAAAAAAGGGATTCCACATTTCTCCAAACCAAACTTTTCTGCAAACCTGAAAATACTATACTATAGATGAAAATGAAATCATGCCTGTATCAGGTTACTGTAGGGGTGTTCAAACTCACAGCATCACATTTCTGTCACATGACATTTTACGACGTATCCCCCCTTCATGGAGCTGGGGTGAGCTTGGCCTATGTGGGATGCATCTGGCCTGTGGACTGCCTGTTTGACACTCCTGGGTAACTGTCAGGCTTCCCAAGATGATCTTGAACTAAAATCAGCAAACAGACCATTAACAAGGTTGTAGAATATATAAGAGTGTAACCCACCCGTAATTAGCAACTTGAGTTGCACTTGATAATTACTGCCCTGGCAGTAATAACTTTGCTAACTTCAACATTATCTTGAGAAAAGTACACTGCTTTATACAGGTAGTCCTTGACTTACGACCACAGTTGAGCCCCAAATTTCTGTTGCTAAGTGACAGGTTTGTTAAGTGAATGTTAGCCATTTTATGACCTTTCTTGCCACAGTTATTATGTGATTCACTGCAGTTGTTAGGTTAGTAACACAGTTGTTAAGTGAATCTGGCTTCTCCATTGACTTTGCTTGTTAAAAGGTGGCAAAAGGTGATCCACCTATAATCTAAGATTCCTTTAGACCAGGGGTCTTCAAACTTGACAGCTTTAAGACTTGTGGACTTCAACTCCCAGAATTCCTCCTCCAGTCACGTTAGCTCAGGAATTCTGGGAGTTGAGGTCCACAAGTCTTAAACTTGCCAAGTTTGAAGGCCCTTGCTTTATACATTCTAGAAAAATGTTTCTTGACTTTATGTTCTCCAAGTGTTCTGTCTGGAAATTATGGAAACTGTAGGCCAACAAAGCTTCAGGATATTAGATGAGAACAATTGAGAGAAACGCATGTTCTTTCCTTTCCTTTTTTAGCTACCTAAATATAACTAGCATCTCAATATTTTCTTGAAATAGCTGAAGTGGCTCTTCTGTATTAAATTTAACCAATTTAGCTAGAGATTTATCTCTCTCTCTTTCTCTCTCTCTCTCTCCATTTTAAAGATACAGACCTCGTGAACCAAATTTGAAGGACTCTGTGCTACATTTAACGTAACAATTCATACTATTTTAAGCAAATGAATTGGTTTGGAAGATTAGATGAGTGTTGGGGCTTAGCAAGTGAGTGCATGCTTAAATATGGCAAGTTTCCAATAGCAGGTTTTATACAAGGTCTGTCTGCCAAATATCTGCAGTCTCCTGGGTTGCAAGAAATTAACACTGTTGCATTATCGGTAGTACTAGTTCTAGGATGAAGTATAGGATGTGATAATTAGATATTTTTACTAGGTGCACTAAATATACATTAAATATCATTAATATTAACATTCATTGTATTGCTTAAATAATAGTAAATTATACCATTTTCATTTCATTGGAAATATTTTAGAACAATTAACTAGCTTCACAAAATAAAGCCACAGTTTTGGAGGCTTCAATATAACACAATTGCCATAGAATGGGCAGAGAAAAAATAAGACTCTTGGAGTAAAATTAGTAGGTCTTTTGATCAATTATTTATGTGGAGATGCAACTTTGTGAACAGTAAGAAATTTGGGATTTCAGAAGTAGTTTTCTAAAAGGTCCAGAAATGTTCCGAAGTCCCTCAGTGCTGGTAATTTAGAATTTAAAACCTATCCTGAAAATAAAAAAGCAGGAATGGCATTGGCTAAATACAGCCTCTTATATCTTGGGTAAGGAAAATGAACATATATACAACAGTCAAAATCCTTTTTACTCTAAGCATGCTTGCTTGTTCAGGGAGCTGGAGAAAATTCTGAAAGGAATAATCTTTCTTTAACTTTGTTTCACGCAGATATATGTGTGTGTTTTGTGTGTGTGTGGTACAGGCAACTTTATATTTCTATTCTCAGAATCTTAAAATTTCTGTGGTTTAGCTGTAGTCTCAGACAACAGATGTATTTTAGAATAGCCTGTGTAGAAGTGTTAGAGGCTTGGTCTATTGTGGGTTCCATATGTTTGCTACTCACATAATGTGGCTAGGATATAAACCATTGTACCCACAATCCTATATGTTAGTACTTAAACTATATCTCAGGTGGCAATGGTTACCAATTCCAAATAAAAAAGTTTTTTTGTGAGCCCAAGTTAATTCTTGGTTATGCCTGTTATGGAATATTCTGCTTCTCTCTCTCTTCTTCCTGTTCTATAATGAAAAACTATATGAAAAGAAATATATCATTACATTCCTATTAATTCTCTGCAACTTCCTTGACAAAGAGTTTTTCCTTTAAAATACTTTGCAGCCTACTTTGAAATTACACACACACACACACACACACAAAACACACACATTTTAGGAGAATAGAACATGTAATCTTCGGGTTATGAGTATTCCCTTAACGAACGTTCAAAGTTATGCGATAAGCGCTCCCTAGCATTTATAAACCAGTCCCAAAACTATGAATCTTGCAGCACCCTGGCAGTTGTTCGCCCTTACAAACAATCACAGAGTCTCTGCAACATTTGTCCTGCATGTTGCAGGCCAAAATGGAGCTCTGGAGGGGCACTCTGGAGCTCCATTTCAACCTGCAACATGCCAGGCGAGGCCTGCACAAGCCAAATGGAGCATCAGGGGGGTGCACATGACTGAGAGACTGGAGAAGAGACTGCTTGCTGGATCTTCGCATGGTAAGTGACCTGACGCAGTGCAGCAGGTTGGGTGGGGGAAAAACAATTGTGGGGAGCATGAAAAATATCAGTGGGTTGGGGAGGCCTTGGGTGATCTTAGGCAGGTGGCCTGTTCTATCATTAGACCCCACCCCATGGCCTTCCCCATCCTGAAATACCTCATGTGCACTTAACGAGCCCCACATTTGATTAGCAAATGCATGGGCAAAAGGAAGGAGTGATCCTGTTCAAGGTAGAAGATTCACTCCCACAAATCCTCGGGTTATGAATGGAATGGGCAGAACTACAGCAAGAAAGATATTTTAATTATCATTTCCATAAATGGTGAACTCCATGTTATAGATATGTAAGGATCTCCTACAAGGCCTAGAAATCATGGGGTAACTGGATCAGATTATCTTATTATGTCTTGATACCCTTTAGTAGTTCTCAAATAAATTTATTATTAAATTGCTTTTATTGTATGCACAGAAGCCATCTTTTTTATAAAGCTGTTTCTGTATTTCATATCCATCTATGAACCACTAAGATGTACACTCTTCTTAGAATTTACTGACATAGCACAGTTATTACAATATGCATGGATAACATCCATGACAAATTGTAATATCATAAATATGATCTATAATCTGTTAAATAATCATGCACACTACTCTTCCTGTTTTCTAACCATCTCTGTCAGCTGCCATACCGATGCAACTAAGTGCAACTATTCCCGATCATTTGCCAGCTGTCAGCTTCCATTTTTTAGGTACCGCATCTACTGAAATAGTCTGAAATAAAAGATTTAGATTATGCTTTTCCCCATTCTCTATATAGAAGTCAATTGAAATCACATTTCAATATTGGTGATATGGGGGCTTCTCTAGCACATATTGTATATAGACAAAAGGGTTTAAAAGGACACAACCTGCTATACACAACTCTGTCTTCCTACATTTGTTGATGCTTCATTCTGTAGCCTCTGCTGCCTATGGTAACTGCTTGACTTTGCCTAATTGCCTAAAGCAGAGTCTACCTTACTTTCTAAACTGATTCTAACTCCATTCATCATTCCATCTCGGCCCTTGCAGCCAATCATTTCTCCATTCATTCTTCTCTTATGTCTTTAAAGAGAAGCTCTCATTCAGCTGTAATGATCTGGGACAACAAAAAATGATTCTGCATTGCAGGAGTGTCAAATTCGATTTCATTGAAGGCCGCATCAGGGTTGTGTTTGACCTTGTGGTGCCATATGGTATGGTGGGGATGGGGTGGGCAGGGCCTCATTTTTGGCCATGGTGCCCTCCTGCAGCCCTCTGCCAGTGAAAATGGAGCCTGGCAGAGGAGTGCAGGAGGCCGTCCTGGCCGAAAACAGAGCCTGAGAGAGCCGTGTGCTCTGTTTTCACTGGCAGAGTCACTGCGGGCTGGTCCTTCGCTGTTTCATGGGCGTCACCATGGGCCGGATACAAGCACCCCAGATCTGGCCCACGGGACTTGAGTTTGACACCCCTGCTGTATTGGTATGATGCAGAGTTCTCCACCTTTGCAGACTGGCAAGTGGGGGAGAAGGGATGATTCTGCAGGAGTGGTGGGCAAGCAGAGGCAGCTCCATTTGTCTGAATGGTGAGGACCTGCGCCCCTCACTTGCGCAAATGGAACACGCATGCACACGCTGCTCACACAAGTGGGATGTGCATGCACAAATCACTTCTGTGGCTGGGTTCTGACCAGCTCAAGGTCTGGTAATGGGCCACAGCACTGGTGTTGGGGACCCCTGGCCTAGTGTATTCAGTGTATTCCCAGTTTTGTTGTAATTTTCATTTATTTGTTTTCTAAGAAAAGCTTGATAAATTTTAAAACAAATGTGAAATATATAAGGACAGCAATTGTACAGTCAGGCAAAATTTTGTTGAGCCTAATTTTCACATCTTTCATTCTTATTTATATACCATCTCTTGTAACAGCCTAGGTAGTGTCACTCTTTATAAAATATTCATTAAAAATATCATAAGAGGTACAAGTATTTCTCACCCCAATTAGATCCAACTTAAAAATTTTCTGTTATGAATCTTTATTAATGTTCAGATTGAACAAATGATTAAAAGGATTATAACAGAAAAAAAAGCGTCAGCTTCTAATTGACAAGATGATTTTGGAAAATTGTGAAAGAAAGACCAACTTGAATGTAGCTTCGATTGATTACACAAAGATTGGATAATTAAATGCCAGAAATATCAGAGGCTTTATGCAAAGATCAAAATCACAATGGAAGACACAGATCCTGGTCAATAGTGATAGACTGGGATAGGTTAATGCCAAGAGAATAATCTTTCAAGGAGACTCATTGTCACTGTTACTATTTGTCATTTCATTGATTCCTCTGTCAACAATACTGAACAAGTCAGGTCATGACTATTAAACATAAAAAAAAAAATCTCTGCCAGAATATAAAAACACTATCTGAAATGGACTCACCATTCAACACTGTCTACAGACACACACAACAAACATATACATGCCAAGATATTGCAATGAAGTTTGGGCGAGACAAATTAGCCATCCTTACCACGATTAGGGGAAAAATAATGAAAACTATCAAGATGCCCTATGGAAATAGCATCAACAGTCTGAATGAAGAAGATTACTACAGATATCTGTGAATCAAGAAAGTCTGAAGTCAAGAAAGGTAGTAGTGAACACATCACAATGAGAATGAACAAGATCTTGAAGTCCAAACTCAGCAAAGGAAATACCATCAAGGCAATCGACATCCAGTTATTAGATTCACAGCTGAAATAGTAGAGTGGACTCAAACAGAACCAAATGCCCTAAATAGTAAGACCATAGAAAACCCCAAAATGAATTATGTCCTTCATCCATGTAGTGATGTTGACAGACTCTACTTACCAAGGAAAATAGATGGCAACAGTATCCCAGACAGATGAAAAGAGTATTGAAAGAATATCTGAAAGAGAGTAAAAAAAGATACATAGATGCTCATATACAATGAAGACTTCCTGAGTACTGGAAAGATCAAACTAATCTAGAAGAATAAAAGGAAAAGAAACAATAGGACAGGGACAGTAGGCACGTTGCTGCGCTTACGCACACCCACTACAGACCTCTTAGGAAAGGGGTGAGGTCAATAGTAGACAGTATAAGGTTAAAGTTTTTCTGGTTTGGGGAAGAAACCACAGAGTCAGAATATTCCAGACATTGACCACTCTGTTGCAAAAGAAAGTCAAATGAAGAGGAAAAGAGATATTGGAAGACAAAATATTACATGGCCAATACATTAAAAAAGGGAAAAGCAGATGACAAGATCTGGCAATGGCTATGAACAGGAAAGTTGAAGAAAGAGACAGGGGCTAATTCTGGCTGCACAAGGCCAAACCTTAGGAACAAATGCCTACAATGCCAGAATTGAGAACACAAGAGAAGGCAAATGCTGCCTCTACAAAGAAGCTGAAGGAAACAGGGGACCACCTAGTTAGCTACTGCAAGGTCACCAATACTGACTACAAACAGCATTACCGAAGAACAACAATGGTGTATTGGAAGATCTGCAAGAAATACCATTTGCTTGCAAGCAAGAACTGGTGGGACCACAACAAAAGCAAAGTAATAGAAAATGAAAAGGCTAAGGTGCTCTTGGACTTTAGAATTCAATTAGAAAAGCACTTGCCATATAACACCCTAAGTCTAACAGTTGTTAAGTGATAACAAATTGACAAAAAAAACTAGATAGTGGATCACCTCAATACCTAGAGACAGCAAAACAGAAGAAAAAACCACGAAGTGTAAGTCCCGAAAATACAAGTACTGTGTTTCCCCGAAAATAAGAGCTGGTCTTATTATCTTTGAGACTTGAAAATAAGCACTCGGGCTTATTTTTGGGGAAGTTTTATTTATTTTTTAATGCAGGATAGGGGCCGAAGGGAGTGAAGCACAGCTACCACTGGCCCTGCCCTCTCCATCCCACTGTCTGCTTGCCTGCAGCTGCAATGGGCCAAGCTCTCGGCATGCCCCAGCCTCCACCCACCCTGCCTGCTGGGATACTTCTTGGCCGCAGGGGGTCTTTGCCTTCCTGACAGGATGAGAGGAGGCCAAAACTTGGCCCCAATTGGCAGTGGGATGGAGAAGGCAGAGCGATGTTAGCTGCCCAAGCACTTTTTATACCGAGAAAGAGACTAAGCTTTGTCTCCTTACAAAGGGGACACTTTGAAATGGAAACCGTCAGCTTTGCAAGCTTTAAGTCTCCGCCATTTCTCCATCTGGGTGAAAAGTATTCGGTCGCCTTGGGAATGCAGTAAATTGCTCTGTTTCCAAATGACGGAGCCTCAAAGCTTCATGGGCTTGCAAAGGGGACAGTTTGAAGCTTTGTCTCCTTCTGGGTAAAAAGTGTTTGCGCAGCTACCCACCACCCTGCCTTCTCCATTCCACTGTCAATCGGGGCCAAGCTCTCAGCATGTTCTGGCCTTCACTCGCCCTGCCCGGAGGTCAAAGAACCCCCACAAGAAATATCCCAGCAGAAGCTGGGCTAGCAGGCAGGGCAGGTGGAGCCTGGGGGCATGCCGAGCTTTCTGTTTGAACAATCATAATTAATACTATATTCTGTATATGTATCAATTCCACCGAAAAGTGTAAAACTCAGAAGCATCCAAAATAGATGGGTTTGTATGTGCTTAATTTTGTATGTAAATCAACCCACTTAAATCAGCAGAGAAAATTAATGTGAAACATAAAGTTCTATAACGAACTATTTTCTCATGTTTTCATTCACTCTCCTGATTATATATAATGACAAAATAGCCATTTCCATTGTGAATGTTCAAGTAATTAAAAAGTCTAGTAAATTGAATACAGCTAGCAGCTTGTAAGTATTCAAAAGTTTATTGACTTGTATTGCACTTTTAAGCCCCTGATAAATTATTTAATTGTCTGATGGATGTGTGGCTACTATAAACTATAGAGTATGAAATATGCACTGCTCTTCTAATACACTGTAGGGAGACCTGTTTATAAAGTATTTAGTATTGGTTTTATAATGTACTGTTGACAATAAGAGACCATGAACTCCAAGATCAATCTTACTAAGCTTCCAGTGCTAATGTTGCTTGAAGGCCCACAGTATGTATGAAGGTGCTTTCGGATGTCATAAAATTAGATCACAAGCAGGGCCCCATTTTTCCTGTTTTTTTGATAGATGAAATTACCTGTCCCTTGATACATACAGAAGAACTGCATGGCTAGACTGTTTTCTATTAGAAAAATAATCAGTTGCAATTTCCCATGCCCATCAGTATTCTGTTTTATAAGCAACAGCTGGTATCTTGGAAGGAAAAATATATTTGGCCCAATTGTTTTCTATCTGCATTTCCTAAGATAGCTATCCATTAATGAAATAATTCTTGGCACCGGAGGGAATTCCTCATATCCAAGACGTATTTTAACAAATGGCAGGGCTGTGCAGATTGATTTTCCTCCCCATCATGTAGTCATAGGACTTTTGATGTGACAGCAGCTGCTACTATTTGTCTCGTGATGGTAGTGAGCCTGTGTCTTCTGGAGAGAAAAAGGGCAGATGTGACACTTGCAGTTCAATTTGTTTTATCATTAGATAATAAATTACAGCATAATCCTGTGCGTATCTATTCAGAAATCACTCCCATTCCATTTAATAGGAATTATTTAGAAGTGCATGGAGAATTGTAGATTTAGAATTTGGTTTTAACTTCTTTGGTGGTTGAAATCCTCTTGAAATGGCTCAACAGCATCTTCAAGAGTTGCACAAATCCAGGCTGACCACTAGATTGCAGTCAAAAGATTAAAAATGTTAACTCTTTGCTGCCCCTTAGTGGTCAGGTTGGTAGTTTGAACAACTGAATGACGATCAGTTTCAAAGTGCGTGTGTGTGTATAAAAAGTCAATTGGAGATAAGGTGAGAAAAAAATGCAGATTATAGAGTATTTGTGGAGATGTGCATACGAGGTAGAGAAGGCATTTTATCTGGTGAATAATGCTGGGCAAGACTAAATTTCAAGTTAATTTTACAATCAGTTGCAGACCTTGGAATCTTGAATATTCAAACAACAGCACAACACAATACAGACCCATTTGTAAGGGAATGCCTGTAGGCACACAAGATTTACAGCAGCTGATTTCCTGCCAGTTCTGAAATGGAAGAGAAGCATGGTAAAGCAGCTTTAGGGTTGTGGCCAAAGACTGCCCTAGGCAAACCAGCAGAGTAAAATACAGTCATTACTGCAGTACTATTTGTTACCACAAATCAAAGTTTCCCATTTGCAAAAAACAAAAACAAAAAAAATCCTAATACCTATATTAGCAAGTAGATAGGATCAAGGCTGCAGTGATGGCATCAACTGATAGTTAGAAAACAGTCTACTCCTTGAGAAGATTAGAAATCAGCTTGGAATACTCATGAAATTAATTCTGTTCTACCTAGAGCAGGGGTCTCCAACCTTGGCAACTTTAAGATTTGCTTGCTGGCTGAGGAATTCTGGGAATTGAAGTCCACAAGTCTTAAAGTTAAAGGAATTAAAGTCTTAAAGAAATCTTAAAGGAATTCTGGGGGTTGAAGTCCACAAGTCTTAAAGTTGCCAAGGTTGGAGACCCCTGACCTAGAGTAAGGAAAGAAATACAAAGCAAGCCCTAATATACTGATTTCACCTAATAGCAATATTAAAAATAGCATTTGTCTGGATTTGGTAACATCATTCAATTGAATTTGTCTAGAAACATTGAAGCAGACAGTATAAGAGTCATTGTGCTCTTCTAACATGAACAGAAGAAGTTAGGGAATCATATTTCAGGATAGGGAAATTTCCATGTCATATTTAAAACCAACCCTACATTTTAAAAAAAGCTTTACTGTACTCTAGCCTAGATGTTTCTGAATGATGAAGAGCTATAGCATTTAGACTTATATATTATATGTGGTTTACAGAGTCGGCATTCCCCCCCAACAATGTGGGTCCTCATTTTACTGACGTCGGAAGGATGGAAGGCTGAGTCAACCTTGAACCGATGACAATTGAACTGCAGGCAACCGGCAGGAGTAACCTGCAGTACTGCATTCTTGCCATTGCGCAACCATGACTCAATGATCAATGTGGAATTTTGTGGTGATCAAAAAGAATCAGATTCTTAGCAACAAATTAAGTACAGGTAGTCCTTGACTTACAACCATTGTTTTAGTAACTGTTCAAAGTTGCAGTGGCACTGAAAAAAGTGAGTTACAACCATTTCTTCACACTTACAATGTTGTAACATCCCCATGGTCATGTGATCAGAATACGGGCACTTGGCAACCAGTATGTGTTTATGATGGTTGCACTGTGCTAGGATCACGTAATCACCATTTGTAATCTTTCCAGTTGGCTTCCAACAAGTCAATGAAGGAAGTCAGATTAGCTTAACAACCACATGATTCGCTTAACAACTGCAGTGATTTGCTTAACAACCATTGTGACAAAGAATGTCATAAAATGGGGCAAAGCTCATTTAACAACTTTCTTCCTTAGCAACATAAAAGGGTGGGCTCAATTGAGGTTTTAAGTCAAGGACTACCTGCATTAAAAAAAACATATTTAGTATTTCAGGTTTCTTTTGCTGAAACCAGGACATTATTCCATGATTATTGTCACACACACACACACACACACACACACACACACATGCCCTCAAGATCCCAAGATTTTGATTCAAGATCAAAGCACCATTTTTATTGAAATACAGAGTTCAATATCTTCAGCACAATATCACACTTAATGGACATAACAGAAGTCAAATCATGTAGCTGGTCCAGATCAACTGACTGAGTATCTTTCTGTCTGCATTATAGCTTGGTCAAAAACCAAAATGGCAATGAAGGTGGTGCATTAAATATTGTTTTCTTATGTTTACAAGCCTATCTCAATATATCTTAGTTTACTAGAGGAATTAACTATCTTGGTAGAGAGATTAAGCAGACTTCCGCTGAGATTTCAATTGCTAGATTTCATTTACCTGAATAGGTAGAAGGTCCAAATATAAATTTTCCACTGCCTCAAAAAAAACCAACCACCCTCAAGTGGTTTCAAAAAAATACATCCAGGTTGATCCATACAGCTAAATTTAATCATTCTTACTGTATACAGGAGAATCAGATGAGCTTTTTTTGAATGGAAAAAATCCAACACCTACAAATTAAAGGTGTTTATTTCAGTAGCCCAAATCCCTGAAAGTATAGGAAGACTTGAATGCAAACATCAACAGGCCACGACTAACAAGCTAAGAAAAAGTGGCAAGCCACTTTTTGTATGTATTCAGTATACCTCTACCTTTCATAGCTGGTTTTCTCTTGGTAGCTTTCACATGTCTGGATTCCTATGAGTAATCATTTTGAAGAAAGTAGAGTTGGGAGAAGACTCAACGGAGAAACCAGCCAATAAAGAGAGTTATACATGTATATATTAATACATTTTCAGAGAAATACTTTTTATCACTTTAAAAAAAAAATTAAATACCACTTAAATCCTCTTCCTGTTTTCCCCCAGGTGAATTGAACTGAGAGAGAGTGACTGACCCAAAAATACCCAGCTGGCTTTCATGGTTAAGGAGCAGGGGTGGGATGCTACTGGTTCGGCCCAGTTATATAGAACCTGTAGCTGCCAATAGCAGCTGACACTGAACTGGTTCAGTGTTTGGCCTACATGCCTGCCCGGGCTCTAGGCTGTCCTTTATTCCCTGCTTTTCCCTCCTCAGCTGCTTTATGCAGCACAGCTAAGGTTGAAAAAATAGGAAACAAGAGGATTTTCAAATGCTGCACACCCGAGCGCAGTGCTTGTCAGTATCCAGGCAGCACAATTGATTATTTCTTGCAAACGCTGCACACACAATTGTCCGCAGTTCAGAGAAACTGGAAAATTGCTCCACTGGCTGGCCCCGCCCTTCCCTGCCCACTCACTCCTTACCTGGCATGCAAGCCATCCAACTTGCCTGGCTTGGTAAGTTGCTATTTTTCCTTCCCCCTGACTATCAGCTGTTCTCTTCTGCCAGGAGATTTAGATTAGCTAGAAAGCAGGAAATCCTTGGATTTCTTGCTTTCTAGCTAATCTAAAAGCAGAGCTGAACCTTCCTTAGGACTGAAGCTTTTCAGTGCAGACTCAGGTAGCCGATTGCAGATAGATAGATCTGTAAGTCAATCTGTTATTCTGTGAGCAACTCAATCTGCCTGTACTTTGCCTGCTTTTGGGTAAAAGTTGCTCTTTTTTAATAAAAAACTCAATATTTACATCAATATTTATAATATTTTCATACAAGCCATGGCCACCCAGTCACATGACCACCAAGCCATCCTCTGTCAGCAAGCCATACTCACCCAGTCAAATTACTACCAAGGCACACCCACACATTAGGCCACACTCACAGAACCGGTTGTTAAGAAACTTGAATCCCACCCCTGCTAAAGAGGGACTAGATTTCACAGTCTTCTGGCTTCTAGATTAGCACCTTAATTATTACACCAAACTGCATACAAAAAAGAAATAGATTTTCATATCTCACCCTGAATTTCTTATGTATTTATTACAGATGAGAAATCCTTTATCTCTTTACTACCCTTGTGCTTTGTTTACCTGTTTATATGTTCTCTTCCTATTCAAAACTAACCATGTGAAATGTTTGTGTAAATATGCACAACGTAATTTACAGTAGACTTTGAATAAAAATACGTTTAGGGAAACCTGAAACACCCTTGCTATAACATTGTTTTTGTTAAAAAGGTTGCATTTAATATTTCAATGGATGATAATATTCAAGTTAAATGTTAAATTAAATATATGGGAACAGCACAGAAATTCTTTTGCTCATGGTAGCAACGGCATATTAGTGGTGTGGTTCAGATGTGGTATTCAGGTTCTGACCAATTCTGGAGAGCTGGTAGAGGAAATTTTGAGTAGTTTGGAGAACTGGCAAATACCACCTCTGACTGGAGATTTTACAGTATCCTTCACCAAGCCACACTCACAGAACCGGTAGTAAAAAAAATTGAATCCCACCACTGGTATGGTTGTTTTCCAAATAAATATTAAAACTTAAAAATACATAGTCCCTATAAGTTCTTTTGTTTTGAGTCTATCCACTTTAAATTTCCCTTATCTATCTCTCAGAGCAAACTATATAAGAAAGTTGTGAATAAATATTTAAAAATCATGAGTATATTAACATAAACTTCAAAAATGCATGTCATTATTAGAAATAGATATGTTTTAAATGAATTTTTAGCTATGAGTCAGTCTCTTCCTACTTAGGAAAACCCAAGCGGAAGAAATGCTTTATAAGTTTTACAGAAAAGAAGCAAGATGCCAATATTTTTTTCCTCTTGTAATTTGTGGAAAGTTAGCAGTATCTGTTTGGCGTAAGGTTTCCTGTATGGATTGTACTTTTTTCACTTAACACATCTGTTAACATTTCATAGTCTAACAGATGTTGCACAGCTATTCCTTGACTTACATTCTTGGGGAAAGAAAATGCTGCTTGCTCTATTAAAATGCCACCTTGGAACTACTGTCATCCTGCCAGCTTTGTATATCCCTGTTCTGTAATAGTCCCATCTTTTTTCTTTATTGCATAAAGTCATGTACATATGGCTCTTAATGGAATTTGTGACTGGAGGTAGTTAGAAAAAGGAAGAAAGGCAGTTTAAGACTGGTTGTGAGCTTTATAATCCAACAAATATAATTTGATGAGTCCAGGTTAATCCTGATTTATCTTATAATTAAATCAGGATTTTATTCTTGAAATAATAAAGTGAGCTATGTGTCATGGTGCCTAGCCCTACCAGCAATCCTTTGACAATTGTTAAAGGCCTAACAAATGGTCACGGTGCTTTCTGCTCCATTTGAGCTCTTGGGGAAAGGCACTCCCTGCAGAAAAATGAAATGCACAATAAGTATTAGTATGTGACAACAAGGAAAATAGAGTTGGGAGGAGGGGATGCAGATAAAAATTTAATAGGAGCTGAAAGTTACAGCTAAGACATGAGAGTTCAAGCAAACTCTTTTTTCTCTTGTGTTTCTGTGATCTTTTATACAATACACATGTTGAAGATTTACTATGCAAAGCAGAATAACATTAAGCTGTTACAAGTATTAGGTAATGTGTCAATAGTACTTAATAAAACCTTCATAAAACAAAAGTGTAAGAGGATCCAACAATGTGTTTGAAAGCACCACGAGACACTTTTCAGGCTTCAGGATAAGGCAGATGGGACCTCAGTCTTGGATGGAAAATCAAAAGTTGTTTTTTTCATCCATACTGGATTACCATTATCTGCCATTATTTATTCTCTTAAACGAGGATTGGCATTTCTGGCTCTTCAATATATCCAAAATATATTTGGAATTGATTTGATGATGGAAGGAAACACTGTACCTTTAATGCAAAGATGGAGATCCAGGGGTGGGATTGTACCTGGTTGAACTGTTTCTATAGAACTGGTTGTTACGATTCTGCGCAGTTCGGAGAACCGGCAAATCATGCCGCTGGCTGGCCCCTCCCCTCCCACCTACTCATTCCTTACCTGGCATGTGTGCCATCCAACTTGCCTGCATTGTGCCTTCACCTAATTTTTGGTAAGTTGCTATTTTTCCTTTTTTCCCCCCGACCCTCAGCTGTTCCGACTATCAGCTGTGCCAGAGATTTAGATCCTTGGATTTCTTGCTTTCTAGCTAATCTAAAAGCAGAGCTGACCCTTCCTTAGGACTGAAGTTTCTATTTTTTAATGCAGACTCAGGTAGCAGATTGCAGAATGGTAGATCTCTGAGTGAATCTGTGATTCTATGAGCAACTCAATCTGCCTGCCTGCTTTGCCTGATTTTGGATAAAAGTTGCTCTTTTTAGAAAAAAAAAATTCAATATTTACATATATGGTGTGTTGTGAATTCATTTTCTGAGTTTGCTTGCTAGCAAATTTTATGTGACAGACTCAGGCAGCAGATTGCAGAATGGTAGATCTCTGAGTGAATCTGTGATTCTGTGAGCAACTCAATCTGCCTGCCTACTTTGCCTGACTTTGGGTAAAAGGTGCTCTTTTTTTATATAAAAAATTCAATATTTACATAAATATTTACAATATTTACATACAAGTCATGTCCACTCAATCACGTGACCACCAAGCCATGCCCAGTTAGCGAGCCACATCCACCCAGTCACATGACCACCAAGCCACACCCACAAGTTAGGCCACACCCACAGAACTGGTTGTTAAGAAATTTGAATCCCACCCTTGTGGAGATCTGTTCCTGCAAAATGGGATCCTGTGATGTCATGTGAATCAAAATAGTCATGTTAATTAGACAATTCATATGGCACATAATTTTGGGAGTAAGAGATTTTCAATTTTTTGCATTGCATAAGGATCCAGGTTTAACAATTTGTTGAATGCAGGGTAGTAAAAAGGGATAGATGAAACCTCAACCAATGACTCTGGAAAATAGCCTGTACTCAGAGCATACAAAGGATCAAGATCGAATGGAGAGCTATGTCAACTTTATGGACTTCAACTCCCAAAATTCTTCAGCCAACATGGCTGGATCAGGAATCCTGGGGGTTGAAGTTCACATGTTTTAAAGTTGACATAGTTGCACAATCCTGGTCAAGATGGGTGGATGGATCTTTCTTGTGTTCTTAAGGGGTTAAAGTGAAAATTGGGCTTAAGAATTATGGGATTAAGATAATTTCCTTGGGTGACTCAAACTCAGCCTTACCATACACTGAAGCACAATACACTCACCCAACTTGGTCCTCCCAGTTAAGCTATGGGTTCCTGAATCCAATACAGCAGAAGATTCCAGATTGGGATTCCAGAAGATTCCAGATAGTCACTACACTAAAGATGAACAATAGCCCTGGATAATGGAATAGAACCCATTTGCAATGTGGACTCTTTGATTCCTTTTCAGATCCACTTCTTATACTCTTCATATGCATATAAGGCTAATAACTTTTGGTATCTGCTGGAACAATTCCTTCTTCCTTGCTGAATTCTAAATGGATATACATTTAGAAAATGTTCTAAAAAAATTATCTAAGCTTGGCTGTTTAGATCTAATCAAGGGCCGATTGTCATGCGCTATGGAGGAACCATTTTATTATTATGGTAAGAACAGGGACACTTTTGTCCTGAATGAATACTGGAGTGTGTCACATGAAAAACCACTGATCTTTAACCCAGCAATCTACTTAACCAAGCCTAGAAAATGAATAGTTAATAACGGGAGGATAAAGGGCATTACACTGTTATTACTGATAAAAAATTTGCTTGCAGCTGAATGCAGACTCTGGGAGTTCAGTTCGTGTACAGTAAATCAATGTAGCATACAGAATTCTTAACAAACACGTATATGTCTCAAAAAGTGCATTCAAATAGTTATACTCAATCCCTGCCAATGAATTCCCCCCCACCCCAGTAAATTTAGTGTTTTTCAAGCCTTGAATATGTTTCTAGCTACTGCAAAAACGCATCACTTAGTCAATGTGATAGGGAGAAAACTCATACCTATTTTTGCTTGTGTGTGATTTCTGCTTTTCTAGCTTATGTGTTCAGAGAGGAATTCCTGTATGGCTACATTCCAATATGTATTTAACCTAGTCAATTAAAAATTAATTGTAAGTCTATTTTTAATTATTACTTTTATGTATTTACAGTTATTCAGAGAATACGAGATGGAAATTGCTTCTTTTTATTTATCTTTCCTATATTACTTATTGCTCTCTTTTTTTACAAAACAGGCATTCAAAATCTCTGGTCATGAGATATACATTTTAAAATAATAATAATGAAATAATCAGTACATTGAAACTCAATTTTTATTGATGTGTTTTTAAGATAAATAGCAACACCCCCAGATTAAATTTACCAAATCAGCTTAAAAGTCAAGAAAGGATTGCTGATGAGAGGGTAAAAAAACAAAAATGGAGCTAGC
This sequence comes from Bungarus multicinctus, assembly GCA_023653725.1. Lineage (NCBI taxonomy): Eukaryota > Metazoa > Chordata > Lepidosauria > Squamata > Elapidae > Bungarus > Bungarus multicinctus. The sequence goes on from CM042834.1 coordinate 198,177,593, forward strand.
ATGGCCTTCCATGGTAGAAGATTTATTCTTCTCCTTTTGTACTGCTAAATGTTCCTCTGATATAACTTTTTTTATATATAAAACATTTTTTTTGAAGTATACTAAATTTGGCTTTCTGTTATGGAAGAACCTTGTTCCTTCACCTTGAAATATATGAGTAAGAGAAGCCAAAGCTTCTTAGATATATTCATTAATTGCCATATATTTATGATTTATAAAGCTCCTAATCATATGGTATACCTGCATGCATTTAATTGACAACAGTTTTATAGGGAACTTTTAAACAGATTTTTATTTCTGTTTGTTTCTCCATGGATAGGAATCATATTTTGGGAAGGTTCTTGACTCTGCACTAGATTTCCTTGGCATTCAAGTGAAAGGTTCATATTGCAATCTTGTGCAAATCTACCTAAACCTGTTTCCTTCTTTAACAAAACTTTCTATATGTATAGTAAATATATACAAGTTAGGAAAACAAATATTGTAAACATCAGTACAAGAGGTAAACAATTAGTTGTGGGAATTAATGCTTATAGCAATCTTTATAGGGGGTAAAAAGCATTATTTCTTGTGATTAGAGAATCAATTGAATTCTTTCTCCTCAATCTTGTATGCTCATAGTAACTAAAATGCAAATTTTGAAAGTATATGGACAATGCATATACATCAAAAATCTATGGTTGTTTTCCTAATTAAGATCTGAATTACATGAAAATAAAATTTTAAAGATTTGTATATGTTGTTGATCCTTAAAGATAATTCGTGTTGCTTCTATTGATAGAGATGAACTGTGAATAAAATAAGCGAGGCACAAGGACATTATTTTTATTTTTAAATATGTGCAATTTCTAATTAAGTAACTATAATGTTTAAATGTTATAATAAAAATGAATAAATAATTGACCAAAAGTTTAAAAAAGTTAAAGTACAATATGCATTGAATATAAAGTATATAAAGTAGCAATCACCTAATTGTGGAAATACAGAGGTATTGTTCTTTTTAAAGTTAAAATTGATATCAAAATAATTTTGTATTCAGGGAATTATGTTACTTTCTTTCTTATATACCTGGAAGACTATCATTCATTAAACAGCAATCATATCATGAAAAAAATGTTATCATAATTCTTTCATTTTACAATATATTTAAAGATTGCAAAATATTGACCCTGGAGAACAGAGCTAGTTTAGATAGTAGAAATCTATTAAATGTTTGCTCAAGATAATTTTTTTGAAACATGACCTATGTGGCTCAATTCAAAGCACTACGATAATAGTAAATTTGTAGTGTTTATGATTATTGAAGTGTAACAAAAAAAATCATCGATGTCAGGTGAGATACTTATGAGACAATTTTTTTAAAAAAAATTGTAACAATTTCCTTGCACCAAGGAGGGAAAATAATTAATTTCAAAGGGAAATATTATAACATTGGAGATTGAATATAAAGAATATTATTATAGAGTAAATTAATGAGTCATTTTTCACTATGTTAAGGGCATTTCAAATAGTACAAGATGTCTATAAAGAAATTATTTCTATGAAAACCATGCAAGTAAATATGGGTTGCCACATTAGTATATTCTGCTGTATTTATGTCAATGCCTTAGGCATCCTAAAATGTGCTGTCTATATACGCATGTGGTGAAATACATTTTTATACAATTCTTACATCCCGCCATCCATTCATGCCGAACAGTTTCCAGATAAGGTTCTAAGTTTAAACAAAATACTATAGGGTAGTGTGATCTGAATGTGTATATCTTGTTGGATCCAAATGGTGTGACTCTCAGTTAAATGTGTGGATAAGATTATCAGCTTCAGCAGAGAATCCTTACTGTAATTTTTGTGTGTTTTACTATTGTAAGGATTTTTGTTATTTCTGAAAAGATTGGTGTCTCATACATTGAACTGGAGACAATTGGCATGTGTTGGTTTACTTCTTAATTCTTAACATACTTAATTAGAACAATTATTTTTTTAATAGCATTAAATGTAGTTAGGGGTGGGGAAGCTGTAACATGCTGTTTCGTTAGCTTCCATCAGTGTGGTCTCAGCAGTACCTTTCTGTATATGACTGCTGTGTGCCATGATGTGGCTTTTGTAGGGTAAGTTTTTTTTTTCCTGATGCCATCCCCTGTAGTTGAGAATTTTTCTTCTCTCTGTTAGATGCTGCTTGGCAAGAAAAGATTTGGATGTATTAGCTAGTCAGACTAATAACCCTGTGCAGACTGTATTGATTTTCTAGGAGAGAGTTTATGAACTAAATAAACTTGGAGTTGGTGTCTTAATAAACTGCTTCTCTCTGACTGTCACATTTAGTTACTGAGCTGTGCCGTTTAGAGGGGAAAAAGGCTAATTCTGTTACAGATTGTTCACAGCAGGGTCTCTAAATTAGCCCTTTGTTTTGTAATGCCACTTTGCTTGGGCTGGCTTTGAGCACATTTCTCAGTTTTATCCTAATGAGTTGCAACACTGATAATGTGGCTGATGATCTTTCATTGATTTCACTATCACTTGCTTGTCTGGTAATTGATCCGTTGCTGAGCCTCTAGTTAATTATATCGGCTTTGACATGGCCCAGTCCACTGGGATTTTCAAGTCTTGCAGAATAACAGTTTTAATAAAAGAGTCTATTACTGCAGGTGCTTGCTGCTGCATGCCAGTTGATTTTGTGTGCGTGGGTTTTTACTCCCTCCTCCTTCCCCCCCCCCCCCACCATCTCTCTCCCCGGGAGTGGGGAGGACTGCAGGACAGGAGGGAAAGAAAGACACTGCGTAGGAGATGCAGAGCCAGGGAGCTGGCTATTGACATTGTCCTTAAGCCTCCCACAAATAACAGCCATTAGTCGGAAGGTCAGGAGCTGAGCAGGCAGCTTGACTAAGGGACTGAGTGCCACTTCAGAAAGCAAGAGGCTAGCAAATTTGAGAAGGAGTTTAAGTGGGTAATAGTTAGCTGTAAAGGTACAGCCACTGTTGGCACAATTGCCTCACATGGTTTGTTCGGTTTTGGTTTTTTTTCTCTTCTTTTTTTCTTTGCACCCCCATCCCCAGAAATATTTTTCTTGACTGCAGGTGGACTTAATATATTTTAAGGCAACAGTTCTTTGAGTTCTCATTTCTGCTGCTAAGATATTGAATTTGCAGCTTTTGAGACTTTTGTGTGCTTAATGGCGGTGAACTAGAGGGAAGTTTTAACAGAAAAGCTTTCAGGAGATGCCAGGATCTAAAGAGGAAGACACATTTGTGTCAACATAGTGCACACTTCCTCATCTTTTCTCATTGCGCTCTAATGACACCAGGCTGCCATTGAAGCTTTCTCGTGATCCTTTGTTGCTTTTGAAGAGAATAAGGTTTATTATTGTTCTTTAGTTAAGGAAAAAACTGCAGGAGTGGTACATTTGTCCTCTAAAATTGCAGGCGTTATTAGAAGATGAATGTTCTTTACACATTCAGTTGAGACAAGCAAGATGCCTTTTTTTTTTTAATGCAAGTTGATTTTATCAGGGAGCATGAATTTTGCTTTACATTTCTTTTTTAAAGTTGCAGTATTTGTGTACTCTATGTAGGTGTTCTCAATCTTTCTTTCTCTTTCTCTCTCTTTTCTCTCTCCCTCCCTCCCTCCCTCTCTCTCTCCTCCCTGCCCCTCCTTCCAGCTTTTCCTCATAGGACGGCAAACTACATATCAGCAATGGGAAAATACTATGTATTGTTCTAAATATAGATGATTTTAAAAAGTTGTTGATACCAGTGGCTTTTTGACTTCTTGTGATCTCTCGTAAATACTAGTTTATCTTCATAGAAATATGTCTTCTATTTTTTTTCCTGGGATGGAACTGTTTTGCTCTTCCTGTCTTCTTTTCCTTTTCCTTTAAGTTGTTAAAGGCTGTTATACAGTCTTCATCTGTAAAGTTTAAATAGGACAAAAGAAAGAAAGAGACGTTTAATCTTTGTAGAATAGGAGGGAGAGACACTTCTTTCTCTTTGACTTCGGCTCCTGAAGGCATTTAGGCAGTTAACAGGAGGGGGAGAGGAGAAAGCTGTGAGAGATGAAACATATATGTAATTGTTCTAGTTTTATATTTAAAAGAATTTGAAGACTATCTTATTTCCAGCCCCCCCTTTTTTCCTTTTTTCTTTTTGGTAAGAGCTTTTTGTTGTGGTGGTTGTTGAGAAATTTGGGGCTGGGATGATTGCAAAGTATCTGTGACATCCGTACTGGCCTTTAATAGGTGGGTGCCTGGGTATGTGTGTATTTACCTGAAAGTCACATCAACTTTGTACGGCATTCTGCATGCTTATTGTCTGTGTGCGCGTGTGAGGAGTTGATTTGCCCTCTTCTTCCCTCCTCTCTGTTAGGAGGTTTACAGTCTGCATTGAAGAGGGAAGTGTCAGCAATTACACGCTGTTCTTGACAGGATTGTTCAAAGAAAACAGGGAGAGGGCCACGGCTCCTTCTCCCGAGTTTCCTCCGATCAGCAGGCGACTTAGAGAAGGTGCATGCGTTTGTTTAAGACCGAAGTGGGCTAATGCAAGATGTCATTAGGAGCCTGACAGGGGAACGGTGCAGTTGAGTCTCTTCTGCTCTGCTATCCAATGACATCCAGTGGCTGAGAGTATGAAGCTGATGGTTGGGTCTCTCTTCAGTGCATCAGGCACACCTGACAGGCAGCTGTAAAACCAAGCCAAGGCGAGCTTTGGGAGTCACAGGGTATGCATAAATGATAGGGGTAACTGTGCAGAAGGTGCGAAAGAAGCTCTTGCCCCCTCCCCAAAGCCCCTCTCCCCCCAGTGAAATGCACAACGCAGCTAGCCTAACACCACCACACTCCTGCTACTGGCTGCCAAGAGACTCAAAAAAATCCACCTTCACTTTTCAGTCAGAAGAGGCAGAAGTGGATGTGAGAGACAGAGACATTCAGAGACAAACGGAACGAAAGAGGGCAAGAGGCTTGACTTTAAGAGACTCCTGCAGTGACAACTCCATGCAGTTCGGAACAACAAGGACGGCAACCACCTCCGAATCGGGTTTCATGGGGACATGGCAGAACGCCGACACTAACCTCTTGTTCAGAATGTCCCAGCAGGTAGGTGACTTTTTCCTTTTTGATTGTCACATGTGGAAGGGTTACTTTTGCTGCTGCTGCTGCTGTTGTCACTGGCTTGTGCCTACTTTTGCCTCTCTTTTTTAAAAAATTGCATTTCGTCCTTTTTTATCATTTGCATTTTTATCTTCCTGTCCTTTCAGTGCTGCTGCTGCTGCACAGTTTCTGTCATGTCATAAATTTACTCTTTTGGTATGTCTGGGTTGACTTCGGTGCATCCTCCAAGGACTCCTAATTTTTTTTAAAATAGAAATAAGCAAATAAGAAAGCTTAATACTGCTTTTTTTTTTTTTAATAATCAAGTTCCCTTCTCAAAGTTTTCCAGGGAGGTTATTTATCCTGGTTTATTCCCTTTGTCTTCTTTTCTTTCTCCCAACCTCCTCATTTTTCTTTCCTTTTTAAACTTTGTTTTTTAAAAAGCCCCTACTATTACAGCCAAAAGTCCTTTCTTCCTTTTTTACCCCCCTCCCCCCCCCCGGAATATGTAAGTCCCTTTATGAAAACTAATTGTAAACTTGGGGAGGGGAAGCAGAACAGTCTAATTGAGTACAGGTGCCAGAAAACAGTGTGTCCGGATCCTAAAGAGACAAAGAAGTTGTGTTGGAATTCCTGCTAGCATAGGGCTGAGGGTCCTTGGATGAAACAGTTCCAGCTGCTGCTTGTTCTCTCGCTGTCTTTCTCTTTTCTTAGACAGTTTCTCTGGAGTTGTTGTATCCTGGTGTGTTATCCCCGAAGCAGTTCTTTAACCTGGAGCTGCATTTAAGAGAGACTGGTACGGACGGGGAAAGTTAAAATGCTCTTGCAAGGCCAGTAGCAACGGATAATTAATCACAAAGCTAGTAGGTGTATTGGTACCAAACTCTTAATGATATACGGGGGCCCAGAACGCTGTGACTTCTCTTTTGCAATTCTCTGCTGCTTCTCTGTAAAATACGTACTGAATGAAATAATCAGACACAGGTCGGCGGGGTGTGGGGGGGGGAGGGGGAGATTTCAGTGTAAACTCACTTAAAAAAAAGATAGGAATTCTAAAAAAGACTTTAAAAAAATAAAACATATGCTAATTATTCCCTCTTGGTTCCCCCCCTCCTCCTTCTTTTTAAATTGCTTCTTTTGAAAATTTGTTTCACATCTCCTTAAACAAGAAGCTGAAGCAATCAAAAGTTGCAAGCTATGTTTTTATTATTCAGAGAGATTTTTTTTTAAATGAATGAATTCCATTGACATGAATACGTCTCATACTTTACCTCTCTTGCAGCAAAAGGGACATGATTTGTTCTTTTAGTGAAAAGAAAAAGCAAATTTTGGTATCTTTTGGAAAGTCAAGACAAAGAAAACACCTCTAGGACCAATATAGTTTATAACGTAGAATAGTTGTGTACAGAGTTTAAACATCACATGTACTTTCCTTAGGATGGCTGTGTTCAAATAAAGTATATTTAGATTTATCCTGTAGAGGGACCCTGATTACAAGTGATACCAGCTTCCTGTACAGAAATATAATCAACCTAAGCTAAAAAGGCAACGTATATGTTACAGAGACTAAATGAAAAGAACAATTCTCACATTTCATGCTACACACCAATGCAATACATTTTATATTAGTTTATTGCATCTCTCTTAGTTTTACATTCGTTTTCTAGTAATATATCCACCCTAACTAAACTGTTATTCTTTTTTAATATCCTCAAACTATTAGAACTTTCATAGCTGGAGTAATTTTTTTCCTCTTGTTTTGGCAACACAAGAGTTAACCCAGTTAAAGCCATATTGGTAAATTACTGTTGAACCACATAGTTAGACTGCCCATTGAGTGTTTGGCTTTTGTAGAGAAAGTCATTCATAGTTTTTGGAATAATAGAAAGTGGTAGATGTCAGACTACAGAGTTCAACAAGTAAAAGGGAGACAACTCTAGACAAATAAGCAGACAAATATAATTGATAGAAAAATGCGAGTTCATCCACTATTCAATTGTTAATTTGGGGGGGGTTGTTAGTTTTTGTTGGGCATAAAGATTTGTTTCTCCTTTCCCCCTCATTACTGGACACATATGATCATGTTTATTTTCCCGAGACTGTTGGAAAAGGAATAATAGTATATATAGTATATGACTGAAGGCATGGCAGATGCTGCATTCAGTGTTGATCATTCCACTGAAATACACTTGCAGAGACAGTAGCATTGGAATAGTGGTAATGCTTAATGTATGGATATTTTTTAAAGTATAAGTTTTGCTTTTGTGGCAGTGTTGGTTAGAATGCTGCTGTCTGCTTGAATGCATATAAGAATCTTGATTTTCTTTTTTTAAAAGTCCCTGCTCTTTTTTAAAGAGTTAATTGATTCCACTTCATGGGTAACGGTGTGTTTAAATTTCTAATTCTTCTCCAAGATACTATTTCTGTGTATCCAGTGTATCTAACAGATCAATTACAAGTGCTACGCATCTGAACATATTTCTGACAGCCTTAACCATAAACTTTTTTGTTGCTTGTAAATATACTATGTCTGTGGGTCATATTCATTCCCCTTGTCCCTATGATTGATTTAGTATGACGGTGATTGATAGCTTAAAAAAACTATTGGTAAAATAGATACATGCACTGCAAATAAAACTTTTTAATAGTTTAATAAAATAGATTTTATATGAAATGCACAAAATAAGTTTTATTCCTACCTGGAAGGAGATTTCAAATTTTTTAAAAAGCTCAATTTGAAGTAAATATGTTGCACTTTGATAGAAAACCAACAGGTACTTGGAGAGCAGTAGAAATCCCTAGTTTATATTAAGATAATTTTTTTCAGAATACATACTAGAAAGAAACAATTGCATAAATATAAGCAAGTTTATATATGCTTCTGTCAAGTATCTTCATTTACTTGCTGTACATCTTAGAAGAATATATAGAGATAAGCCATTCTTGCTATGAGAGCTATTCATGGGATATATTAGAACATATAGTTTTAGAGATTCACAGTGTCTTGTTTCAAAGTTTTAAAAATGGACATTTAACCTTATACCAGTTCTACTTTTGTATCTAAAAAAATAAAATAAAATAAACCCAACTGGTCTGCAGATCCTTTGAGAGGAATGTTCTGTGTACAAACACAAGTGCAGATAACTTCAAGGAACATATATTTTAGCTTTTTTTTCCAAAGGCTCTTCTTTAAGTCACTTTGATCAGTGATAGGTGGACAGCATCCAGAAACCTTTAACTTCTGGTCTTTACTGATTTGGACCGAGACCAGATTTACATCCAAGCCGTTTGTATAGGTACACATGGAAACATACACATCCAGTTCTGTTTCAAAGTAAGAAAAGAATGCCTATTGATTGGTTGAATAACAAAATATTTTTCCTTTCTTTTTTTTCTGATTGAATAGTTTTTTACATTTTTCAAAAAAAAAAGTGTTATTTTCTTTCTTCCAGCTTCTCTTAAGGGCTGTGCTAAAATACTTTAAATGAACTTGACTATAATGTAAAAACAGCAGTAATGCATAATGATAAAAAAAAAATGCCAGAGGTGAGTAAAAGCATTTGTTTTACTCTCCTGTTTCAAATCCAAAAGAGATAAACTCTTGAAGATATCTTTTCAGCTAGTTAAAAGAGTAATACTGTATGTGTGTGTTCATCTGTGAGCCATTATACAGTAATTTTAAATTCATCTGCTGCTGCAACAAAATTAGCGACATAATTTCATTGTGTTACAGTATCTTATTAAACCACAAATATCTGACATCTTGTATTCCTGCTTTATTTGGCTTCTCACCAGTGTTATTATAAGTGACAATTTTCCTATTGTGGATTCAATTCTTCCATCAGCACAATGACTTCATTACTGGAACAATAATTTCATAGACAGATGAGAAGTAAGTTGAGGAAACTAAAATCAGATCTGTATATTTATATTAATATGAATGCATCATTTCAGTGAAAAGAATGAAGAATTGGAATGTATTGGAAATGTTGGTTATGAAAGTTTCCTTATTTTGCCGCAACATATTCTACGCAGAAAAAGTTTAGATTTTCAAATAGTATGTAATAGGAATATTTGATTCCAATTTGAGTGCAAAATACCCCATTGTAATTCTGCTAGTGTAATATTTAGTTACTCCTTAATAAGAAAGTAGTTAAAATCAGAAAGATATATTTATTTACAAATTATATGAACCTAGAGTAAAATATCTTTTTACCTGTAAAGTATTACAAATTCTCTAAGCTTCACATTTAAAATAAAATAGCAATTCACTCCAGTAAATGAAAAAAAAAACTCCACTGTTTATTTGGTTCGCAGACTTACTGTCAAGAGGCTTTTTGTAAGTCGCATCTTAGCAAGAGAAGCTTGTAGCAAACATATGAATGATGGCCATTTTATGGCAAACATTAGCAGTTGGGATATTTTCATATTTTTTTTCATATAAGTTAAGGATCATTTTGTCTTGCTTGTTAATTTGTTTAGAAGTATCAGTGGTAAAATAAATGTTACAATCTGTTGGGAGATAAATACTGTATGTGGCTGTGTTTGTGGGTGTTGTACAGTTCATTTTGGAAAAATTAAATGCTGGTTTTAGATATTTGTTGCTGGTAAGTTGATCTAAGTAGTATGATTTGTTTGGCCTTGAGAAAGTGTTCTGTCTTAGCATATTGACGTTCTTTGTAATATGAGTGTTTAGAGGTAAGCAGATCCATTTATTGGAAAGAATATGAAATACATGTGCTGTTCAAAATAATATACAAATTCATATTCCAAAGATAATGCATTTTCTTATTTGAAAGCTCTTTGGATGCAATGCCATCTCTCCACTTCCTATTTATATGTAAACATGTTTGTATGTGAATATGTTACATATGGTTGTGTCTATGCATAATATGAATAGCTATGTTTGTCTGTTACATTGTTTTTATGGAGACATATTCTCAAGAAGTACTTTAAATACTAAGGAGCTAGAAGACTCTTCTGCAAAAGACAAATAAGGTTATTTCTCTTGAAATTGTTGCATGAAATTGTTTTAAAAATATGCAACATTCATTCATTCATTGAATGTACACAGATGTACAGTTGTGTCAGCACAATTTTCATTTACTGCCTGGATACCTATGAATGAAGATCTGTAAGCATGTAGCATCAAGGTATAATACTATATTGTTCTTTGCATGTGGGGATGTATATAGTGAATAGACATAATATTAAAAATCCCATTGGAGTTTACTTGAAAATAATGATTAGAAAATAATTTGCCTAATATATGTAAGGCTATATGTGCATGTCAATATCCTATATAACATAGATAGATGATTGATAGATAGAGAGAGAGAGAGAGAGAGAGAAAGAGAGAGAGAGAGAAAGAGAGAGAGAGAGAGAGAGATGGATATATAGAGATAGATGACCGACGCAAGCATAATTTTCCTTTTTCAGTGTTGTATACTTGATGGGTGCATGGATAAAACACTCTCAGTTGTTGAAAGCAAAAACAATTGTGTTTTATACACAGCCCAATGTATTTATTTATTTTTAACCATAGTCTGTAATTTTTTTTTTGTTCTTCTAACTTTAAAGCTATCTTTAGCTAGTAATAGTGAATACACATGGCATCTAATTTGATGACGTAATGAACAGCTTGAATTGTGAAGAAAAATCATTGTGTTGGTATAATGTAAATTATTTAAAAGAGTTAATTTTGTGAGCTTTAAAAGAGTTAATTTTGTGAGCTTGTCTATTTCGTGCAGAATAAAAGAGTTAGATAACAGACACAGTAAGATATAACAGCAGCACCTCTTGTTTAAAGGATGGCTTGCCTTGACTTTTAACCCTAAATAATTAGTTGCTGAGTAAAGCATCTTTCAGATGTTGGGACAAAATCCTGCACAACTGAAGCTGGATTGCAGGGATTGTAGTGATAGTGAAAAAATTCGCATTTACCAGGTCATGGTGACATGGTAAGCGATTGCAAAGGAACACTGGGTTTACTGATATTGGGCTGGCGTCATAAGTTAGAAACAAACAACATAAACGCTTCTAGATTGCCCACTCTTTCACCATCAATTTTACTGATGGTAAAGCTAATTTTCATTCATACAGCAGTAGATCGTCACATCTCTTAGAGTTTCAGAATTTAGGACATTTGGAGGTTTAAAAAAATTAGGGGAGAGATTGAAATAATAGTTGGAATAGAGGTTTTTTCTTATTCTTTAACGTCAGTGAAAATTGATTATTTGTAGTCCACAAGATAATTGTATCAGAATGCTTAATTCACACATGTCATTTTACAAGTCCTGAGAATATGGACATATACAGAATGGATTCTATTAGCTAGAATGGTTTTTAACTGAAACCTCAGTAGAAAAATTGGTTCCCCCCCTGTAAATATAGGCATGTCACATTCTTTTCTAACCCATCAGAATAGAAATCTTTGAAAACTAAAGGAAATATCTGAAGGGAATATCTCTTCTAGAGATATTCAGAATAGACTTCATTAATGAAATACAGCTTATTTCAGGGTAGCGTAGATCATATTAAACAGCTTCTGTTTCACCATCGTCATCTACTACTTATGGTTTGGGGAATGGTAAGTTACTCCTTGCTTATACTACATTTATGAATCTGAATTGGCACACAATATATCAGATTCTGTGTACCCTCATATAGGCCCATATAGTGAAGAGAAACAGCTGTGCTAGTTAAACGAACAGTATGCTTACAGAGGGAGAAAAAGTAGCAGGGAAAATGGATTTTAATTTAAAAAGAGAAACACTCTGGAGGGTGAACTTAATATGGCACTGCTTACCTCTATAAAACCCATTTCACAAAGAATCTGGAAGTCAAATACTGTGTTGTGTTACTTCTTCTCTGTGTGCATATTAGAATTTTTGTAATATCCAATATTAGTGTTCTTTTTTTTCTTATTCTGAATAGCATTGATTTTTCCCTCTCAGATTTAGCCATTAATGAGATTTACTTAAAACTCAGAGATAAAATTATATATATATATGTATATGTGTGTGTATGTATATATATGTGTAGGTGTGCGTGTGCGTGTGTGTATCTCAAAAGATATTCTTTATATCCCTAGCAATGCTATGATGTATTCTGATATGTTTTTGTCTCATCCTATACAAATCATTCTTGGTTGGAATAGTTTACTCATTATGAACAAACTGTTATCAAAGGATTACATTCTTTTCATTTATTTGGAACACATAGGTTCTCAGACGTCATTTATGTGTGATAATTTAAAAAACACAACAGCATTTAGAGCGACCAAAGTATAATGATACGATTTTCTGAAAAAGAGTCACGTGCAGATTAATGTTATTCTCTTTATTTTAAATGATGTGGAAATTTATCTATGGCACACTGCTATGTGTGTAAATTTCTGCTTGTTAATTCTCCTGTAAATTTATTTCAGTAAAATTTCTGTTTTCATGGAATGCAATCCAAATGAATGCAAGAGCTAGCATAATGCTGTTCACTTTTTTGATAGTAAGTTTCACTGAAATTATTGGCCTTTGCCTCTGTGCTAGCTTGTATAAGATCATGCTGAAACATTAATGAAAACCAATGCAACTTAAGTATGCATGCTGTTTTCCCATATGACATTGAAAAGAATATTTTTGCTGTTTCTGTCACAACTGAATATGGTTCATCTTATATAAAACCTGGAAGGAAAAAAAATGAAAAAGAGGACAGCTTTTATTTTTTAAATATTTTAGCACCAGCAATTTATCAGGGATTTTCTTCGATAAATGAATTATAAACACAGGGACTTGTGGCCAAAAGCTGTTTTGTGAATAAAAATCAATTGCCTTCCTGTTCCATTCACACATCACATGAAACTCCTAATTTAAGTCTGTAGAAAGTAGATGAGGAAAATAGTGTTCTCTTTCTCTGTAAAGAACAATATCAAATCTTCACGAAAGCTACCCATTCCTTTGCATGCATACATGTGATTTTAAAGGATCAAGCCTAGTTTGCAGGTCTTCACTTTGTCATATCATATTTCAATCTATTTGCAGTTATACACTGAGAGCAGTTTTCACATTTTAAACAGGATAATGGGGGGTTGCAGATCAGAAACTTGTCAAATTACAGAAGAAAACAGCTTCACGTATGCTTTATTATTCCATAAGGCCATGTGGATGTAATGGATTTCCTGGTTTTGTTTCAGTTTTTCCAATCAGATGTCAGGGTGAGAAAACTGCTGAATTGTGGATAAAATGACACTGAAAATCTACCTGTGCCTGGTATTTTTCATACCGGCACCCTAGCTTAGCTATTGGCAGAAAGTCCATTTATTTTGTCTCTGTAAGGAGAAGCAAGATAAAAATGTAAAATTAGGCAACTTGGTTTGTCAAAGTCTAATATTGGTAGATTGCTTGTCCAATCTTTATGTAATATTAGAGGAAAGACAGTACAGAAATCTGCATTTCAGCCCTTTCCAGAAGTCATATTTTCTTCCTAATCCATCTGGCCAGTAAGAATTTTAGCCCAAACATTATTTCTGTGACACTAAAACATAACAAATACACTGACAAAAATCAGGTACAATTTATTATAAAAATTATTCTGCTTTCCTTGTATGGAATTGTCATATTTAGTAGGGTATTGCTGCAGATATGTGCCATTGAATTTGAATGCCCTAATATATACAAAGTAGATATTTGTGGGTAAAGGGATAAATTTGATTGGAAATTATTTTTACTGGAACTGGAAAGATTGATATATATACCATATTGTCCTACAGAGATCAGAGAATTGTAAGAGTATATTTTTATGCATATTTATTCCTAGCGAGTTTCGCTACATTATCCTAGGAAGTGTTCTCAGGATTTGACTGGAATACTTGGGAGGATTTTTGTTATTGTTGTTGTTATATTCAGTAAAGCTTTAAAATTTGTCAACTTTATTAATGTTGCACATCATAGTTTTTTGTTCCCAGGACAATTGATCCAAGACCTACATTTGCCAAGATCATCTGAACTAGTTGTCTGGAGGGGGAAAAATATCAGTAATGAAGACTACACGTGGAAAAAAAGTAATTACTTCCAGCTGGCTTTATGCAATAGCAAAACTAATATTAAATTGAGAAGCTTAATTAGTGTGGATTTAATTATTTTTGCATTGAAAGGGAACGGTGTAACTCTGTTTTTTTTTTTTTTCAAATGGTCCTCAGTATTTATAAATATAACAAGGTGGTTTGTTTTTGGCATAATCAGGATGGAAATGGGCACTGTGGTGAAATTTTTACCCATCCATAATGCCCTATACCACTTGGCATTGTCAGCATGGCTGCTGCAGCTGGCAGCATTTTACTGTCATTTTAGAAGTAGGATAGAACGGTTTTATTTAGTGGAGAAATTCAGGAAGGCATTCTGCATTTTGTGACCCCTGCAAAACCAGATTTTTATTGACCCCATTATGATTTAACAGGTACGTATTTTTTATTTTATTTTAAAATTTTACACCAGCATTAAAGATGGGAAAAAAGAGGTGATTAAAAGTCTTTACTCACTGGGGTCAGCATGTTATACCTAGATAAATTTTGATTGTACTTTATGAGCACTTGTCTGAATATGAAAAGACTTAGGCATGGAGGGTATAATCCTGAATCTACTACAGGTATACAACAAAGGTCTGTTTGTTCATATACTGTATAATCCAATTGGAACTCAAGGCTCCTTGCTGACTTATGGGATCTATTGAGAATTAAAGTATTGTTAAGTTACATTGATTTCTGTGGGAAAGAGAAAAAAATAAAGGTAAACTAAATAGGAAAAGAGCCACGGAGAGGAGGATATTCTGCATTCCTTTAGATAAACATGACATGAAATCTGCTTTGCATTCCTCCACAGCTCTGTAGATTTAATCTAGATGTTAAAAGAAAAAAATGAAAAGAAACAGCAGCGTAAAATCAAGATAAACTCTTAAGTGCACACTTAAGTCAATTCCCTGGGTATTTTTTATTTAGATTTTCAGTTAGGCTTTAAGTCTGAAATCATTCATAGCTAATTATTAAGATAGGTAATGCTTATATACAATGCAGTGGGTTGCAGTTATTTATTTTAAATGCGAATTGTTCAAGGTAAGATCCTGATCACCTGTCAAATTGATTAAAAATAGGATGCATTGGAAAAAATAAGTTGTATTCTAAATCATGAATAAAATGGTTTATGATTGATCCACCTGATTGGATCCATAGCTGTCTTCAAACAGCCATAAACTCCCATGCTAAAAAAAATCAGTTGCTAGTACTGATTTCTGAAAAAAACATATATTGATTTAAGTTCTTCACTCTTCCATTCTGTCTTTATACTTGTAATTTTTTATTTAAAAATATTTAATATGCTTACCAGTTACAGCAATGGTGTCCAACCTTAGCAACTTTAAGACATGTGAATTTTAACTCCAGAATTCCCCAGTGAGTCACATTGGCTGGGGAACTTTGGGAGATGAAGTTCACAAGTCCTTAAAGTAGCCAAGGTTGGACATCCCTTCTCTAGAGAATGTATTGCATAGGAAGCACTGCACATCAATGTATTATGTTTTCTTTTGAGGTTTCTGTTAGAATTAGATTAAAATAGAGCAACACTAACCCACTATTATTAGTCTGTTACACCTACAGTATGGGTGATTCACTTTTATCAACATTTTATCTATTGCATGAGTGTTCATCCTTGCTTATGGGCATGATTTTTTTCCTTTGTGCATGGCCATTATAAATGGTCTACAGAGACGTAACACCAGCTATAGGGATGTTCAGTCACTCATTAGAATTCTAGTCAGTGTGGAAGTAATGTCATTCAATCATTCTTAAACCCTAGTAAACTAGATATTCAACCTATTCAGTCAATAATGTGATTTCTTTAATATTATATATATAATTCAGTCTATGAATGAGAAATAGAATTGTTAAAATGTTAGAAGTTTACTTTGCAAACTATATGCCACTTTCTGTGGGGGGAAAATAAATCACTTTCTTTCCAAATAAACATAAAGTCTCTTTCAAACCAAGGTGAACTTCTGGCCATATTACAAACACTTCCACATAGTTTTCTTCGTAACAGCAAAAGAGCGGTTTTCCATTGTCTTTAGGGTTTGTTTTGTTTTTTGTTTTAAATTTCCCATATAGCCTACATCCCTTGGATATTTTTTTTTTAGTGATCTCCCACTTAAGTACTGACCTGGTATGAACATGGTTAATTTCTAGGGTCAGCCTGAATTGGTTAGATGCTACTACAAGGATATCACCCTAATACAATATAATGTTGAATTGGAAATACATCCTACTGTCCTCGGTGATGCTTATTTTCACATGTATGCATATTTAAAATGTGCACTTATTGAGTACATAAACTGACCAAGATATCTTTATTAGAGATGAGGGGAGAGGGAGAGGGAGTGGGGAGGGAGGGAGGGAGAATATAAATGGATGGATGAATAAATTGATGAATGAATGAAGAATGAATTCATTCATTCATTCATACATTTTGACAAAGGGGGCAGTAATATTCCCACTGTTTGGACATAGCTGTATTCGTTGTAAGAACATATTTTCAATAAAATTTCACCTTTTTTTCCTTAGTAGAAATTCAAAATTAACTTCCTCGTTACTTCAAAAAAATTATGCTTACTTTTACATAGTATTACAGTTTATAGGAAAAACTAATAATTGTTTAGAAGATAGCAACATAGACAGCCAAATGAAATTACTTTTTCATTATATTTGGAATGTGGTATCTTTTGCAGCATAGCTTGTTTTAGTACCAACCTAGCACCTCTTTTCATGCTAATATGTCTGTTTCTGCAAATCAGAGGTTAGTTACTATATGACTTTCACTGCCTGGAAAAGTCATGAACTACAGTTCTCATACAGTAAAAATAAAGGTGCTATGAACTATATTTGTGGCTTTCATTGTAATTTAAAGAATGAAGAAAAAATTCTATGACATAGAAGGGATTTATGTGTAGTTTGGCAGATGGTGTAATGCAAAACTGTTTTATTTTGATTATTTTGCAAATACACTATTTTATGCATACAGATGAAAAAATACATGATATAAGTGGCTGAACCCATAATTTAATAGATAATTGCAAAATCCAATAAAATTACTGTCTTAATCAATTTTAATCTATTTTCTTATTCTGTGAACTAAAATCAAATGGATTTTGATAAACAAAGATCATTTGCATACTTCTGTTCTTGGTATGATATTATTAGTAAATTATTGCAAAAAGTATGCAACTTAGTATTTCATTGCAGTGATTTTTTTTCAACTTGCCAATGAACTTTTCTTTCCATCTCCTATTTGTAAGAAAATAAAGCTAAGAATCCTTGGCTTCAAATATGAAATGAAAATTATATTTTTTTCATTTAAAAAAGTAATTTAATTTTTATATTATTTTAAGGATTTGATTGCAGTAATAAAAACTAATTAAAAACTAAAATTAAAAAGTGAAAAAGAAAAATTGCAAGAAAAATAAAGATAAGAAAAAATAAAAGAATAAAAAAGAAACTTCCAACCTTCATTACAATTTAGTAACTCTTCACTTTATAAGGTTACATACAGATATTACTTCATCTCATAATCCCATTCTTTATCTATAAGCAAATCCACAAAATATCAATTTTTTAATCTTGATGTCAGCAATAAATCCATAAAGGATTGCCAGAATGTATTATCTTAATCTTGATCAAATAAACAAACTTTATATTGCTTCCTTTTACTTCTTACAGTCTTAAGCTGTAATTAGTTAAAATATTATTGTAGGATTTGATTTTTCTTCAATTTTTCTTGATCTCACCTCATAGCCTTCTTCATGGATTTAACAAACCATTTTTTGTAGATTCAATAATAAAAACTTTGTCAGGTCATTCTCTTGGTTTATCATACATACCAGTATTACCTTTTTAATTTTTAAAACTTCAGTATCTTCTGTATATCCAGTAATATACAACCTGTTTACCTCTCATTTTTAGTTTCACTTTTAATATTTTCTCTGTCTTGTCAAACAAAATTTGCTCCACATGATATTTCCTCATTGACATGGATATAATGTATCCATAGTATCAAACATTACTGACACCGCTACTAATTTCTGGCTCCATTCTTCAAAGATATCCTTTATGGGCCATTTTGTAAATCCCAGTAAACTGACAGCAAAAGTTGCTCTGTAATTTTCCTTCTATTTGTAATTCTTAGTCCCTACTAGTATCCAATTTTTAAAATCATGAAGTTGCTTATCTGTGTTATGGACAAAATAGACAAAATAACGGGTTCCCACAGAAGCTATTTATTTTTTTATAGTTAATTGTAAAACCTTATAGCAAAAATCAATATTCTCAATTTAACTGGACCCTTACTCCATTTGTAAATTTCTTAGATTAAAATCTTTAGTTTTTTGCTGTTTCTAATTAATTTTTCATTTGTTCAAGATTGAAACTGATTTTTCAGACTTGTCATTCCAAAGGTCTTTAATAGCTTTAAGACAGTTTAGACAATTTCCAAAACTGTGGCTGGGGAACTTACTGTCCCTTAAAAGACTCTGTCTTGGTTGTGAGTAAGATGGCTAATCCCTTCATCTGCTGATGTTCAAACCTGCAGAAGACTGCTGTCTTGCAGTTTCCTTGTGAGGAGCAGCTGCCCAGAGCACATATGGTCAATCTTTTGTTTTATCCTATCCAGAGAGATTGTAAAGAACTGCTTTATTCACCAGTTCTTTGGCATTTGCTGTGATCATCACTGCTTCTTTTGTGATGATGTCTTCAGTTTTCTGTTTCTCCTGGAAGTCCAAAAGTAGTTCACCTTTTATTGCAAGACAAGTTGGTCAAAGTCCTATGAAAGCATTATTTATCTGGAGAAATGAATAAATTAAATTGAGTGAATGAAAGGCAGCAAAGGTCATAAAATGGGATAAAACTCACTTAACAACAAAAATTTTGGGCTCAGTTATGGTCGAGGACTACCTGTAGAGTTCTCAGTTCTGCACACCATCAATTTTTTTTTTAGAAAATATGGTCAGCATAGCTCCATTTAGAGAGAGCCCTACATATTTGTTTGGTAATATAAATTTCTCTGATTCCTAATATTTGCAATATTTTATTGGTAGGGATTATCTCAGTATTATGTTATCTTCAGTCCATAAATGAGCAGGCATTTCTTCAGCTTCATTTCAAACAGTTCCTATTTTTTCCAGCTGATCCTCCAACCCATTTGTCTACTGCAGACTTAAGTAATTGTGTTTATTTTCATGGTCATGATATGCTCTGAAGATTATGTTTGATTTCGTTGTACGAGGTGCAATGACAATAAAGTAAACTAAAAAAATACCCCTAATATTTAGATGTGGACATTTAAATACACAAAATACATTAAATACATGAAATGTATTTATTTCCAAACTCTATATATCAGTATATCAAGTATTATATTACTTCGGAGAACGTTGAAAATGTGACATAGGCTGGTGCTAGTTGAAATCTGTTAATGTATGTCGTTTCTTCTGTGGTGCCATTTTATCAATAAAGCTGGGTTTATAGCTCAACAGAAGATATGGCTGTTTTGCTAAATTACAATCCATACAAACTCCAGCTGTGAACTTATGGATTCATGTGGCAGATAAAATTGTACTTAGACTTGTCAACAAGTTTTATTGACATATCTACTCACTTTCCAATGACACCAAGCAGGATGTATAACCAATTTTTATTCCCCTTGTAATTGTGTTGGGGAAAAAAAAAACACTTTTGAATTCAATGTACTTTGTTCTAATAAAGACCAGTTCAGGATTAGAAATCTTGTTTGTGTTTTCCCCCATGTATCCTTGCCTGGATTTGTAGACAATCGCAAGGAATCCTGCAATTATAGCAGTTAAGAAAAATTCAGGCACTGCTGCCAGCCTTTTTGTGGGCTGGAGAAAGTAAGGAATCTATAGTACTGATATATAGGTAGTCCTCAACTTACGACAGTTCATTTAGTGATCATTCGAAGTTACAATGGCACTGAAAAAAATGACTTTTGACCGCTTTTCACACAACTTTTGCAGCATCCCTATGGTCACGTGATCAAAATTCGAATGCTTGGCAACTGGCATGCATTTATGATGGTTGCAATGTTCTGGGGTCGTATGATCACTTTTTGTGACTTTCTGACAAGCACAGGCAATGGGAAAGCCAGATTCACTTAAACACTGCATTACTAATTAATAGCCACGGTGATTTACTTAACCATTGAGGCAAGAAAGCTAATAAAATGATACAAAATTCACTTAACAACTGTCTCATTTAGCAACAGAAATTTTGGGCCCAGTTGTGGTCGTAAGTCAGGGACTACCTGTACGTGGTGTGTGCAAATTGATATTTAAGCTTCCAAAAATAAGTGATCACTTCTATTATTACTACCAGCCTTAAATGGCTTAAATCCAAATATTTTATCTTCCTTCCTCTTACAACATTCTTAAAACAATAGAAGTTTTATCCATTACAGTATTCAACTTTGAATATCAGTTACAATTGTAATGATTTCCACAAAAACCTGCATGGAAGTCACTTCGAGTAAACCTTTGTGACAGGAAGGAAAGTACCAGTTATGAAATCTTTCATGCAAAAAATATTGTTTAGAGTAGATTGTTAGCATTTAGAATCACAATTAAATGTGTACGTTTATTTCTGGTAACATTCCGAGTAGACATGGATCTTAGTACATTAATTTTTAGTCAAACTAAGAATGTGTGAATATCTAAGATTTATTTGTACCACTGCACTGTTCAGTCACTCCTATGCAACTTACTGTAACTAGAAATCTACACTGAGTAGCAGCTGCTAACCTGGAGTCAGTTTTCAGTATCAGTCTAAGTTAGTGCAGAATTAAGTTGTTAATATTTATTGCATGTTATATTAAAAGAGCTTTCTATAGAAAAGAACTGCTCATAACTGAATTCCCCAGACAAATCAAATACTAATATTTCTCAGCCAAAGAAGTAATTAATTAGTTTGTGTTTCAAAGTGAAGTCTATTCTGTTATTGATTTTCTTTCTTTTATCATTTTCTTCCAGAAAGTAGGCCCTTTATTAAAATGGTATGTGCACAGTATGTAATGGGTGGGACAAAGTATTTGCTATTGTTAAGTAAGGCTGAGTGGAACTAATTGGAAAGTGCCCAATTCTCATTGAGATGTGGTTGATAGCTTAATATGGTTTGTTTCCAAAATCTTGGGAGAAGCTAAATTCTAGCAGGAACCAGAGATTAGCAAAAATCATTTTGCAGCCCAATCAAGTATTTCATATCAAGCGACTGGTGCCTCTTGTAACGAAGCATCTACAAAGTGTGTCAGAACAATGCTGCTTGGTATGTCCTCCCCACCTGCCCCCTCCTTAAGTAAAATGTCAACACAGCTGCAGTTTATCACTTTTTGAAATCTTTCACCTGGGAGTTAGATAAAATATCCTGAATTTAGGCCTGGGTTGGGAGGAAGCAGTGGGGAAGTCCTGTTTGAAATACTATTAATTCCTGAAAAATTGCACTCACATTCTGCCTAGCTAGATAAACCTACCCCATATGTGTGTGTTTCTGCCCCTTATTTCATATGCCAGGCAGATCCCCCCCCCCCTTTCATTATCATTGCCTTGCCTGCTATGTTTATCTTCTCTGAAAAGGCTGAAATGTAAGCTGTGGAAGTTCGGGGTGGGTGGCATAGATGTTCACAAGGCTTTCCAAAGAAAAAATAGAATAAGCATTTCACTGAGACTCTAAAAACGGCCGAGAGGACTTAATGTGCTGCTGGATAAAAATGATATTAAACACACACACACACACACACACACACACACACACACACACACACACACACACACACACAAATATCTTGCCTTGGACTGTAAACAGGCTTTAGGGCTTTTGAGTTGGAAACTTCCAGAGTGACACATTTTACCTAGATGGAACATCGGTGGTACTCTGCTCATCCTTAATGGACCACAGAATCCTCTTAACTTTTTTATGAACTCTTAAAGCGTGCTCATTCTTAACAAAACGTCAGGTTAAAACATGTCACTTCGCTGTTACTTGCTTGCCTTTAATCAAAAGACTCCTCTTAATGGTCTGTTTTACTGTAGGCAGTTGTAAAGGCAGTAGTGCTTCTCTCCCATTATTGATGTCATCCCAAGCTCCCACCCCTAGTTAGCCCCTGCACTGAAGGACAAATACAAGAGGTCTTTGCTTTGAGGACATTCAAGTAGCAGGTGCAACACTGAACAACTTCTTAGAGATGGTTATTGGCATACTGGTGTAAACCCAGATTTTATTCTCTATCAGTACAATTCAGTACGGTTGTTTTTCTCTGCTACTTTTTCAAGATTCTCCACTATGATGATGGAAATTCTTAGAATGAGAGTTTGTATCGTATTTTACTTTAGCAATCAAACACCGATCCTGCTCTTTATACTAATTGTTACTGTGGGGTTCTGGTATAGAGATCAGAAACAATTCATGCAAGACTGTGTTTATAGTGATGGAGAGATCACCGTGGAGCTAAAAACGACCCTTTGTGTTAGTTACCAAGCCCTTCATACCATATTTTAACAGTGATGGAAGGTTGGCATCGAGTGTCACTGTAAAGCTGTTAGTACACAGCATTGCCTCTTCCTCTCAGTGATGCGATAAGACTTGTTGCATAAGCAAGACCATGCAAATTACTTTCGTAATTACTTTCATAATATATAGTTTGACTTTGTCAGCAATTTCCAGACTTGTTCTGTCTGGTTGTATTTGGTTCTAACACAGTGGTCATGCCAGCTGGAATTTCTAGGAATTGCGCAGAAGTGGAGTGTTTGGGTTGAGGAAAGATATTTAAAAGAATATACAAATTGCCATGTCCACAGTCTCCTTGTTGCTCTGTTGCTTATGGTGAAGAAATGATCTATTTAGTTATCCTTTACTATAGAGATGAACAAGAACAGGAGTGAATTGGATTATTTCAATAACTTGCATTTTTACAATCTTTTTTTTTTTTAGTTCTCATCTTTTTTGAAACTGTTGGCAAACCCAAGATATCTTATTAAGAAGCACTTCACAAATAGATGTATGCATCTTTATTGCTGCTGGGTAAACCACCCCACTCCTTTGCTGTTAAAAGGATATCTTTAAAATTACATGGAATATTATAATGCATAGCTGTAAATTCCAACCTTATAACTTTACATTTCTCAGAAATGGAGAAAGGGTATGTGAATAACTTATCTGTTTTCCTTTGGTCAATTTTTCCATACATTCTGCATTTTTAGCCATGTAACTTTTTAATGTAACATTTAATGAAACTATACAAGGTCAGCCTTAGATCCGTAGAAATGAATGACTTAAGATCCAACCATTCTGTAGTATTTTAGATACAGCCAACATTTCCAAAGCACCTTTTATGGTGGGATCATATTCTTAGAAATCTTATTTTGTGGTGGGATCACATTGTTAGAAATCTTATTGAAAAAGATGTTTTTGTTTTTTTTTAAATTCAAATCTAGGTAAAAAGTGAAATGAATCTTACAGGGCTTAACATTGTTCTAATGAAATATGACAAATTTGTTGTCTCCAGTGTTTGTGGAAAACATTTAATTTCCTTCTTTCAAGCAATCAGGACAAACAATAAAGTAACCTTTTAAAGGTTATGTGATATGCACTATATTGCCTCCCTCCCTTTTTAAAATACCGTAGTATTTAATTATTTTACACAAATGCACAAAATACTTCAGACATACTTTACTTTGGGGTCAAGTGCTGAAGCCAAAGCCAAAAGCTTGACCAAATTAGGAATTTATTAATGATAAAAGTAAGGAGAGTGACTTGTATAAGGTAAGCTTATTAGATAATGTTATTAGTTATGTATATGTTTATGCATAATTTTTGCATGCAGACAGATATTTTACCTGTTTATATACCACACTACAACTTATTTTGAAACAATTCACGTATAAATATTTTTAATAATAGACAATAATTCCAGAGCCTTTGGCTATGTAGTATATGCATTGATTTAAACATTATTGTTAGTGGGAGACTGTGAAGCTGCTCCAAATTAGTGAGATATTGTAAATCTATCTACAATAAATTTGTGCATCTATATATATATATTCTCTCTGACTATAATCTCTTTCTGAATTCCAGTTGCATGTTTATTTCAGACTGTGTAGCATTAATACATGTTACCATTTTAAACCATTACATAAATGTTAAGGATTATTAAATATTTGCCAGATCTACAGACAACCGAGAGACATTGCTCTTTAATTAGGATTATGTGCAATGTAATACACGAACACGGGAAAGGACTGAAAGTTAATGTGGCCTCCCAGCAGCTAACATAAGTGAATTAAATTGATCCTTAAGGTATCTCCATCTACCACTCAGAAATACCATAATAATAAGCACCTATTACAAGAAAGGACTCTTTAAGATAAAGCAAAACCATTTAAGCTGTATTTATGTTCAACAAACATACGTGGCTGTTTGCAAGTAGGATATATATATATATATATATATATATATATATATATATATATATGCCTTTTCCTCTCCTTTTGCTGCACAGCTGTCACTTCTGCAGCAGCATAGCAGTGAGGGAAGGGGGAAATGGAAAGCACCCTGCTAAAATCGTGTCACGTAGCACTAATTCATCTGCTCTCATTAGAGTGAGCGAAGGACAGCAGTGATGGCCAAGAGCTGCACTCCACACATGACACACGAACAGTTTGGGGAATAGAAAATTGCTTTTTCAGGAAGCCCAGCCAATTAAGGACTTGACCATATTGAATGTCAAGTGTTAATTTAGGTTTTTCTTCATTTTCCCAGTAGTAATACGGGTCCTGTGATGAGCAAATACATGTCAAGTAAAAGTTGATTGCATGAAGGACCCAGGTATTATATGTCACTGACAAGTCACAAATGCACTCTAGTCTTTTAACCCCTTAGGTGAGACAGGCCGTTGGGTGAGGGGGAGAGAAAGAGGGATTAACTGTGCTGTAATGATAATAATATAAGTTCTCTTATATTAGGGGAATCTCTAGGAAATTAGACAGAAATCATGATTTGTGCAAGAGGAACAGTGGTAGTTGGGTTAGATTTAAAAACAAACAATTCAATATGCCAAATATATTACAGACCTCTATGAAGTACAGTGCATTATGTGCTGTTGCAGGAATCTAAAACAAATCAAATCTATTGCTCATGATCAAAAATCAGCACAAGAAAGGAAAATCTTTCATCTTATTCCCCCATTCCATAAAAGTTGAAACATATGTTTAGGAGGTTACTTAATTTTGCTCTGATTTTGCATACGTGCACCAAGAATCTTCTTTCTCCCCATTCCCTTCCTTCTCCAAGAATCTGTTTCAACTCTCCTTGAATCTCACTTTTGTTCACAGGATATTGGTCCCATGAGGTTGGCCACCCCGACCCCCAATCCCAAGCATTTTCTGTAGTACCAGGCTGTCTTGATACCTGTTCCCTTCTCTTTTCTGAACCAGTTGCTGGTTCTCTTCTTTTTAGTAGATGGAAAGATGTCTACTTTAGATCTCATCTGTAGCATCTAATTTCCATTCATCAGCATATTATTTACATATGAATGTTGTGAAAATAAGAGCGTGTCTGTTTCTGTTTTGAGTGCATAATTGATGCGCACACAATAATATGTCCACAATGACCTGGGCGTTTATTGTAGAGTTTCCACCTCCTCATAAACATAGTGAAGTGGAGTTAGCAATCTGAAATCATTGAGGAAGCTGTTTTTCATTTCAAAACCACAGTGCCTGGAGTCTGTCTTTTGCAATGTAACATCATCCACAATTTCTCTTAATTTTCCTTTGAAATATATAGATTTT
Organism: Bungarus multicinctus; assembly: GCA_023653725.1. Taxonomy (NCBI): domain Eukaryota; kingdom Metazoa; phylum Chordata; class Lepidosauria; order Squamata; family Elapidae; genus Bungarus; species Bungarus multicinctus. Next base: position 198,203,553 of record CM042834.1, read on the forward strand.
TTTTTAAAAAAAGAATATACTCAATTTTATAAATCTATTCTGGACTTGAAATCAAGACTTCAGAATTGATTTTTCTCATTCAGAAGGATTTAAAATGTAATCCTTACCTTTTATATTTTCCCCAGTAATTTTTCTGCCATCTGATATATTGACGTTTAGTTAACAATGATTTGATTTTATACATATCAAGGCATAACAACAGAATGAATCAGAAATGGGTATGAGAGTGTAACCTCTAAGTATTAAGCAGTTGAGATTCATAGGAAAGAGTACATATTAGATATGAAATTAGGCAAGATTTTTTTCCCCCTTAACATGTTTCTTTTCTTTTGTTTAGTGAAACAAGAAAAAAAATAACCAAGTTGCATGAGGAATAAATCCTTACCTATGTAAGACTAATATCCAATTGCAAAGGGGACACTTTTGAAATCAGGCTAAGGACTAACTGCAACAAAGTTACATAGAATTTTACCCTATTATGCAGATCTAGGCATCCTTTAGAACAGGGGTCGCCAACCTTTGGACCTCAGGGACCACCAAACTCATAATTTTAGATCCCAGGGACCACTAACTGGTTCTGTGGGTGTGGCCTAATTTGTGGGTGTGGCTTGGTGATCATGTCACTGGCTGAGCATGGCTTGTATGTAAATATAATAAATATTTATGTAAATATTGAATTTTTTATAAAAAAAGAGCAACTTTTACCTAAAATCAGGCAAAGCAGGCAGATTGAGTTATTCACAGAATCACAGATTCATTCAGAGATCTATCTATCTGCCACTGGCTATCTCAGTCTGTCACATAAAATTGGCTTGCAAGCAAACTCATAAAATTTGCTAGCAAGCAAACTCACAAAATTAACTCACAACACATTATGCATGTAAATATTGAATTTTTTATTTAAAAAAAGAGCAACTTTTACCCAAAATCAGGCAAAGCAAGGCAGGCAGATTGAGTTACTCACAGAATCACAGATTCATTCAGTGAGCTATCCATCTGCCATTGGCTAGCTCAGTCTGTCACATAAAATTTGCTTGCAAGCAAACTCACAAAATTAACTCACAACACACCATGCATGTAGATATTGAATTTTTTATAAAAAAAGAGCAACTTTTACCAAAATCAGGCAAAGCAGGCAGGTTGAGTTGCTCACAGAATCATTCAGTGATCTATCTATCTGCCATCGGCTACCTCAGTCTCTCAAATTTGCTTGCCATGAGTCTGCACTGAATTTGCTTGCAAACAAACCTTAAAAGGTCGAGCTGAGGAATTTTCTATATTTCTCCAGGATAAAATCGCTCAGATTCGGAACGGTTTGGACTCCGACTGGTCATCTCTGGACGGGAGGGCGAGATCAGATATAGGTGAGGTCAACTGGGTTGAGTTCAACTCTGTTACCAAAGAACACGTTGACAGAATACTGAGGGGACTGAATGCTACCACTTGTTTATTAGACCCGTGTCCCTCCTGGCTGGTTTTAGCCACTCGGGAGGTAACACGAGGCTGGTTCCAAGGCATTATTAACGCTTCCTTGAGAGAGGGGTTCCTACCTACCGCTTTGAAAGAAGCGGTGGTTCGTCCCCTCCTCAAGAAACCGTCCTTGGACCCAACATTACTATCAAATTATCGTCCTGTCTCCAACCTTCGCTTTGTAGCGAAGGTTATAGAGACTGTGGTGGCACGTCAGTTCCCGCAGTACCTGGAGGAAACGAATTATCTCGATCCCCTCCAATCGGGCTTCAGGCCCGGGCACAGCACTGAGACGGCATTGGTCGCGTTGATGGATGATCTCTGGAGGGCACGGGACAGAAGCCATTCCTCTGTTCTGGTCCTACGTGATCTATCTGCGGCTTTTGATACTGTCGACCACAGTATCCTATTGCATCGGTTGGAGGGACTAGGGATTGGAGGCACCGTGTTTTGATGGTTCTCCTCCTTCCTCTCCGACCGTTCGCAATCTGTGTTGACGGGGGGACAGAGATTGACCCCAAGACCCCTACTTTGTGGGGTGCCTCAGGGGTCGGTACTCTCTCCCCTGCTGTTTAACATTTATATGAAGCCGCTAGGTGAGATCATCCGTGGCTTTGGAGTGGAATTCCACCAGTACGCCAATGATACTCAGCTGTACATCTCCACCCCAGACCACCCCAACGAAGCTGTCGAAGTGATGACCCGGTGCCTGGAGGCCGTACGAAATTGGATGGGTCATAACAGACTCCGTCTCAACCCAGCCAAAACCGAGTGGCTGTGGTTTCCTGCTCCCAGATTCAGTCAGCTTATTCCATCGCTGACCATAGGAGGAGAGACACTATCCCCTGTGGAAAGGGCACGCAATTTGGGTGTCCTCCTGGATGTGCGACTGTCTTTGGAAGACCATATTGCAGCCACCACCAGGAGTGCTTTTTATCAGATTCGTCTGATCTACCAATTGCGACCCTTTCTGGATCTGGGCGCACTTCGCACAGTCACCTCTGCCCTCGTCATCTCCCGTTTGGACTACTGTAATGCTCTCTACATGGGGCTCCCCTTGAAGACTCTCCGTAGGTTACAGTTAGTTCAGAATGCTGCCGCGCAGATGATCATGGGCGCCCCTCGGGACGCCCACATAACACCTCTTCTCCGCCGGCTGCACTGGCTTCCTGTGGCCTTCCGGATTCGATTCAAGGTGGTACTAATAGTATTCAAAGTGCTCCATGGCTCGGGACCTGGATATTTACGGGATCGCCTTCTGCCACCAACAACCTCCCGCCGCCCAGTACGCTCCCACAGAGTCGCCATGCTCGGGGTCCCACCACTAAGTCACTGCCGACTAGCAGCCCCGAGACTACGTGCTTTCTCTGTGGGAGCCCCATCCCTCTGGAATTGTCTCCCCTCGGAGATACGAGCCATGTCAGACATCCTAACCTTCCGGCACGCAGTTAAGACCTTGCTGTTCAAGCAGGCCGGTCTAGCCAATTGAATCATTCGGGTTAAATTTCAAATTTTGGATAATTTTTCTGATGGGTGTTGTTCTTAACCATTTTAGATTTTTATTTATTTTATTTCCGTTACTTATACTGTTTCGTTGTTGAATGTACACCGCCTCGAGTCCCTTTTTGGGAGAGGGAGCGGTATAGAAGCATGAACAAATAAATAAATAAATAAAAAATAAATCCTAAGGGAGGTTCGGCTGTGCTGAGCCGAAGATCTAAAGACTAGCTAGTAAGCAAGAAGTCCAACCATTTCCTGCTTTCTAGCTAATCTAAATCTCCTGGCAGAACAGAACAGATAATGGTCGGAAAAAGGAAAAATAGCAATTTAGCAGGCAAGTTTACCGGGAAAGGAGTGAGTGGGCGGGAGGGTTCCCGCGGGTCATGTGGGCGGCGCAGCCTTATGTTTCTGCGCAGCCTGGATTAATTGCTTTGTGGGGATGCTCTGGGGGTGAGATTTCTCTGCGGCTCACCAAAATTTTCTCATGGCCCACCAGTGGGCCGCGGTCCACCGGTTGGCGACCACTGCTTTAGAATTCATGGAAGAATTTTTCTGTATCAGAGCATCACAGTGTTGTAATTCTTTAAGCAACTGATAACTTTCTCTCTTCTGTGCTGTTTCTGACACTCCATTACTGGCCATAAGAAGGACAACAACATTAATTCACTAAGCAGTGATTCTCATTGCAGTCCACTGCTTAATAATGGCCTTAACCTATATGAGGCTCCTGGACTTTTTATCAAGCCAATATTGGCAATGGCACCTTTGGTTGCTGATTCAAGATTATCTTCTCTATAGGATGCCACTTTTGACTGATGGTGCTCAGTGCAATCAGCCACTGATAGGGAACAGTCTTTCCTTTGGCTGTTCTTTCCCTTTTGAATCTTCTCACTCCCTTCCCCTTCAAGAGAGTCGTTCCTCCCCATTTGAACTCCGTTTCCCAGAGCTCAAGCAGAAGATGTCTCCCTTTGCACGTGTTTTTGATAAATTTAAGAAGTCAAACAGCTGACACAGATGGATAATCCAAGTGTATAGGGTGAAGAGTTATAAATTAACACATTATTCCCTCTTAATGTGAAATACTTGAGAATGCATTTTCAGAGTCCCTTGACATCCACCCTGTGAGGGTTCATATTGTACTTTTCAAGTGCCATTGATTTGTTAAAGCGCTGAATTAGCATCTTAGGCCAGCTGCCTATTCTACTGTTATGCTGGGCTCATTCTCTCTCTCTCTCTCCCCCTCTGCCTGCATTGCTTCCTGCTGCCTTGGCCACACACAGGGCTTCAGCCTGCTTACCCCAGCTTTCACCCCCAGGTTTTCTTTTCTCTTTTGCCACTGAAGTTAAAGGCAAATATAGGCAAAGGGGCTTCCTTCCTTTAGCACGAATCCTCTCCGTACATTAACTTTAGTAAAGCCTGGTTAGATACAGAAAAATGAGAGAGTTTCAGGATACCTGTGCAGTTATATACTGAGTTCATATTCCTTCTCTCCTCTCCTCTCCTCCCCTCTCTTTTCCTCTCTCTTCTCTGTCCTAAGATTTCTACCTTGGGGTTGTATCAGTATGAGATTAATGCAACATTTGAAAGCTTTATTTCCATGCAGGAAAGCTAGCTCTTATGTGGGGCTAGTCACAAAGTCACAAAGACCAATAATGCTTTGCACTTGTGCCCTTTGAAGTGCACATTGTTATTTAGTCATTTAGACATTGTTGGGATCTAACTTTAATTCTGTTTTGGCATGATTTTTTTTTATAAAAACAACTATAAATGTCTACTTTTTATTACTTCTGCTTCATCTGTTTCTACATATTGTAATGCTTTGACATTTCATGGATCATGAAATGATGTGAAGTATTATGTAAACTACTTTAGTAATATGATTATTCCGGTAAAAAAGGTTATGCTCATAAAATTGGCAATGGATTTCATCTCATTTACAATTGGTAATACAATGATTCTGATTTATGTATTCTTAGAATGCTAATTTACAACATTTTTGGAATCCTACAAGAAAGGTTTTCTAATAGGAATATTGCGGTTGTATCTTTTCTCTGTCTTCAAATGATATTCCTCTTATCATTTGTTTGTTTTGGTTGATGGTTCTTTTATTTTTTATATTGATTGGTTGGACACAAGGTGATTGATTAGCACGTACATTATATATTATGGAATACCCAAACAAAAGGACATATGAAATTGTAGCTCCTCTATCCATATTTGATCCATGTGGGTGTTTCTGTTGGTAGATTTAGGCTCTAAGCCAGAAATTCAGGGTAAGTTCCTAACTCAGAGGTAACATAATATATATAAAACCATAGATTTTAAAACTTCTCCTCGGGAGTTGTACACTATCACCAACCATTGCCATCTGAAGTACAAACATGGGAGATTATATTGTATTCCATGTTGCATTCCAACAGATGGTCAACCTTAGGTGGGCTATGAAGCTAAGCAAAGTTGGACTGGGTTTGTATTTGGATGAGAAATCTAGCGAACACAGGAGTCTAACCTGAACTAAGAAGAAAAGAAGCCCAGAATAAGAAATCATTCATGTGTTCCTAGCAGGAAAGTTGTATACATATCAAGATAAATGCAAAAGGGACTTTTTACTAATACATTAGTTTTTTGTTATAATTGTATATAAACAATCTCTTTATTTATAGCCAAGTTGTTATAATATGGTGGCTTGTGAAATCTGGCACAGAATCTGAATTAATTACCGGCAGCAAACCAGAACAGAACGTATAATTCTTCCTTGTTCATTCAAAAATGATTTGCTAGATGTGTCATTCCTTCCTTGTCTCTTCTTTTTCATTACTAGGCTATTTCCCATACCTTGTTAAGTGCTGGCCATGGCAAACTGAGAAAGATGTAGGGAGATAAAATGTCCCCATCTTTTCTTATAATTAAGTGGTAGCCCTTCATTCTTCATTCAGCTCTTGGTATTCATGCAGTTTTTCTGAACTCTGTTCTAAAAACACCTTTTCAGCTTCTACAGTTGTTAGGGATATTCACTGGTAGAACTTCTTCTATTTTATGCAGACAGCTGATTTTCCTTTGTAACTACTTCCTATTGTCTTTTGTTTTTCCATAATAGCCTCTTGATTATTGTAGCCATGTCATCTCCTACATTTAGTGGAATTGAGAAAAAGTTACAAGAAACTCAGATAAAAGAAGATACCCTTTCCCAATAACATCAAATTCAGACTTCTTAGAAATGATTTCCTACTTGAGAAATGAGATTTCTGTACATGTCACTGTTTGCATCATTTATTTTAGAAGAAAATTCTTTTTCCCCCTTTTGCAAATAAAGAATATTGTAAGTCCTATAAGTTATGCAATAGTTTTAACATTACCCATCCTTTAACCATAGTTGTTGCAATCAAGGAGGTCATGTTCTTTGGTCTGAGGTACATTCAACCAGAGATAGTCACTGAACAATTAAGATTTGCTTGCTAAAGCTCATAGGAAGGAACTTAGTAGGAATTCACTAGGGAAGCTTTGGTAAATAATTGCTGATAGGAGAATGAGTTAAATTAGTGTGGTCTGGCTGAGGTAAAGGGATTAAACAATTTTGTATCTCCAAGGTGTTTAATGAGCTAATTAAATTGGTGGTGAAATAAAAAAAATTAAAACACAGGAAAACAAACTCACAGTTTTATGCTAACAGATTATTTTGTGTCAAGGACAATGAATGTGTCATACCATGTAAGAAAACCCAGATCCACGAGATGCCGTATATGCATACGTAATTTTATTTATTTTTATTTATATTGGGCTAGTACAAGTGTACCTCATCTTTTTCAAGCTTATTTAATAGTAGATGCTTGCCTTGGAGGGCCATCTGAATGACTGTGAAGATAAATCTTTGATTTTGTATAGGAAAGAAGCAGAAATTACGGTTACCATGTAATATATAAAAAGTCATTATTGCACAAAATCCTCTTGAATTCTCAGAGGAAGGAAAATATAGCGTTTGTCCTTCTAAGACTAAATTCCTCTCATTTTTTTAATATCTGTATCATCAGCAATTCCACAGGGAAACTCCATAGAAAGTCTGAAAAACAACAATTTCAAACATGTGCTCAAAAAGTGATGATATTTATTAGGAGAAACAACTAATCTAGAATACAATGAAGGAAGAGTGATAAATCAAAGGAAGAGCATTGAAGGGATGGGCTGAGAAAGTATAAAGTATAAGACACTTATTCTCTAAGGATATCAGGGTATGTTAAGTTCTCCTGAGTTTCAAGACATTTGTTCATTATTAAGTGCAAAAAAACCTGAAGTTATAATCTATACACTTATTCTTGGGAATAAGTTATGCACTTATTCTTGGGAATACGTTCTATTAAACATATCTATTCCTTCTAAGTAGAGATGTAGAGTTTGCACTGGAAGTCTCTAAAATAGTTCAGGCAAGTGTCTATACTGCTAGCTGAGTAGGTCAATGCATTTGCGTACCTTTGTAATGAAAAATAGTAGAATAAATTCGCTTTCTCCTGCTTCCAAAATTGGTCATGAAAGTGGAAGGACCCTCCAGCACATCCAGGGAAGATGAGGATAACATGTAATGTAAATATAAACATGTAAAGAACATGCAACCCCTTGGACCATCATTTTAGATATATTTCCTAATCTAAACAGAGAAACAGAATAACTACAGCTTCCTTCCCTCCCTCGCTTCTTTCTTCCCTCCCTCCCTGTCTCTTCTTCCTTCCTCACTCCCTTCCCTTCCCTTCCTTCCTTTTCCCTCCCCCCCCTTTCCTATCCCTTCCCTTCCCCTCCTCAGGAGATAGGTCAATGGCTCTTTCCCTCACCTTCCTTTCTCCGTCTCTCCCGGCATGTAAATATTTACTACCAGATAGGAGACAGACTTAGAAAGTGCAAGTGTGGCCAGCACAGTACAAGTGAAGCAAAAATTATGGTGATGATGAAAAGTCATGGTTTGGGGTACACCATTTCTCCATTGACTTTCTCTCTGCAAGCTTCCCACAAGCAAAAACTATGCTAATGAGAAGATGGCAAGGAGCTTTGGCAACCATATCAGCTCCTTCTGAGTTTCCACTGTATATGAAGATCATGTGATCACAGCCAACCATGGCAATGTGGCAGTGCTGAAGCAGCACAACAAACAAAGAAACCCATATTTCATTCCCCTGGAAGTAATTGGTCCTGAAATTCTGTAAGTTTTAGTTACAAAATATTAAACGGACATGAGAGTTTTAGCAGTATATTGACAGGTGAGGAATTGGAGATTTCTTCATGTGCTGTAATTTTTGCAGAGAGCAATTTTATTCAAGCATATGCCTTTATAGTTGCCTGAAGCCTCTGCGGGAATATTTTGATTTGGCTACATATTTGGGTGATGGTGATCTGAGGTGGCTGTCTGTCTGTCTCAGGCTAGGAGTGTTTAAAGAGAAAACCTAACTGAGAGACATAGATTCCCTCACTTTATCTCTCTTTTCAAGGCTCTGCAGCTGTTTCTTTTTGGCTGCTAGCCCTGAACTGGCTCCAAGTTCTGAATAAGAAGGAATCCATATTGCTTTTGTTGAGGGGACAGAATAGTCCCCAGATATGAATCAAGTTGCTAGCTCCACAAGGGCTTCTACTGAAAATAATTGCACTTAATTTTGACATGTATTCAAGAATGCAGCTACATTGGTTATTCCGAGATGTTTATGCAGAAATGTTTGTGTGTATGTGTTTGAATATACGACAATTAGTAAATTATTTTGTTATAGAAATTCAGGGGTCATGAATGCGCTACATCAGATTCCAGCTCATTGTTGAGGAGTAGAGAGAACTCTCGAGAAGGAAACCCTTTTTCAATATTGCTTATAGATTTTTCTTCTGTCCCATATCGCAGAGGGATATGCCATAAAGTAAGAGTTATGACAGCTTCATAAGTTATGACCTTTGACTTGTGCACTCCCATGTTTATATCATCAAAAAGAGCTGCTTTTTGAATCTATTGAAGCTGCATTATTATTTTTTTGTTTTGGCCAATAAGGTTTCCACACCATAATCTGTTGCCTTAATCTAGCCAAATTTATTAACACACTGCAATAAAATATGTGTCTCTCGGAAGTAAACTCCACTGAGTTTCAGGCAGAAGACTTCAGCCTTATGCCACTGAAATATGCATGACTTGTCCAATTAATTTTAGTATGAATTAATGGCTAAAGTGTTGAAATTAGTTTCCTCTTTGCTTATATGGAGCATAAGGAATAGAAAAATAAATTTAAATTTAGATAATATTACTTAAATATCTTCATACTTCAATAGCAAAAAACTAGGAAAATGGATTTTAGGATTTAATTAAAAAACTTAATTACAAGTAAATTATTATAGACTTTTTCTGAATGGTTGTGAAAATTTATAAGCTATCAGCAGGGTTTGTGATGACCAATAAGGACTTAATAAAGTGAATTTAAAAATAATTTTAAAGATAATCATAGCATAGGATAGGCTTCCTTCCACTGATTGGCTAAATTCTGGAAGTATCAATCATAACTAAGACTAACAGCAACAACAACACTATACAGACAAGATATATATATAGATACATACAGATATAGTTGCAAATAATGTAGATTACTCAGTTGTAGCTAGATTTAGATTTGGATTAGATATTACCAAGCACCGAACTATCATCATCATGAGTCATGTTGTGGGAGCATCCTACAAGTGAGGCCATGTCAATGAGAAGACTATAACTTGAGGACATCTGAAGAAAAGTCTCCAAATGGCAAAACTTCCCATGTCTGTGGGAGTATAAAAATATCATACTTCATGATGTTTTGTGCATTGTTTTTGTATTCTTATTCAAATGAACAAGCTGCATAATTTGCATATAGCAGAGATCTATGCCATACTAAAAGAATTATGACAGCTTCATATGTTGTGCCCTTTAATTTATGCACTCCCATGTTTGTATCACATCTCCATATGATATGATATAAATCATATGATCATTCCATATTTGCTATAAAACAGATGAGGAATATTTGATGTAATGGTTTCTGGAATTGGGTATGTCAAGTTTAGTGAAAAGAAGGACTAGGGGTGATAGCAATGTTCCAATATCTCAGGGACTGCCACAAAGAACACCGCCCCAAGTCCCATTGCGGGAGAGCGGGCAGTATAAAAATTTAATTAATTAATTAATTAATTAAATAAATAAATAAATAAAATAAAGAAGAGGGAGTCAAGCTATTCCCCAAAGAACCTGAGGGCAGGACAAGAATGGAAACTGATCAAGAAGCCATGAATGGAAACTGATCAAGGAGTGAAACAACCTAGACAGCTAAGGAAAAATTTCCTGACAGGTAGAACAATTAATCAGTGGAACAACTTTCCTCCAGAAGTTGTGAATTCTCCAACACTAGAAGTTTTAAAGAGAGATTGAACAACCAATTGTCTGAAATAGTGTAGAGCTGAATACCACTTCTGCCTGAGTACCACCTCTGCCTGAGTACCATCTCCGCCTGAGTAGCAGAGGTGGTATTCAGCAGGTTCTGGCCAGTTATGGAGAACCAGTAGCGGAAATTTTGAGTAGTTCGTAGATCCAGCAAATCCCACGTCTGACTGGAGATTTTACAGTATCCTTCCCCTGCCACGCCCACCAAGCCATGCCCACAGAACTGGTAGTAAAAAAATATTGAATCCCACCACAGCTGAGTAGGGGAGTCGACCAGGAACCATCCAAAGTCTCTTCCAACTCTGTTATCCTGTCAAATCAAATCTCTATTTCAGACAAAGACCAGCATAAGGAGAGAGGAGTACAGTCATTTAAAAAGCATTAAAATACATAAAAGGCTAAACAAATAATAAAAGATAAAACAAATGTATATGTGAAAAACAAAGTCTAAAAATAGTGGTGGGAGCATTAGACGGGGAGTTTAAAGTTTTTTATATGACGGAATAAAACTATCACAATATACAGAGCATTCCAGAATGAGGAACTAGATCCTCATTAAAACTAGTTTATGGCACAGGTCATCATCTGACTGATTTTAAGCACTGCTGTGCAAAATCTAGCAGCATTCTATGTGGTAGTAGGATTAGTATTTGAGAGCAGTAGGGACATGTAAAATTGTCTTTCTCATCCTGCATATTTATGCCATAGCAGCAAGATGAATGTCTCTATAGTACAAATGTTTCTATAATACAGGCACTAGAGAAGCACATGCTCTATTGCCTATGGAAATTCTCAGTTGTCTAGGTCATGATTGTCCCTAAGGTGTTTTTTGAAGAGGTAACTGGACTTCCTTGTTTTTCTTTGAAGACATTACACTTCTCATCCAAGAAGCTTCTTCAGCTCTGACTGGATGGTGGGGAATGGAAGGAGTTATATTCCTTTCACACAGCTGGTCATTTACATTCTTTTAGAGAGCTGTTGAGGCCACTTGGGGGTTTTCCCTGAAGAGGGGGTTGTCCTGACCCTGAGGCCGTAGACAAACCTCCAAGTGGTCTCAATGACTGTCTAAAAGCATGCAATTGACCAGCTGTGTGCAAGGAATATAAATCTTTCCATTCCTCACCATTCCCTCTTGAAACAACACTTTTGGGACACACGCTCTATTGTTTCTATGAGTCCAGCATCTTAGGGTAGGGAATCTTCCTGTATCAGCCTTTAAGAATAGTATAGTATAATAATTGTATAGTAATATACAAAGAATTTAATTTTAGTAGGGAATGGAATCAAAGCAGTGAGTGTACCATTTTCTCCAAACAGGAATTTTAACTAAGGGAAAATATTTTTGGACTTCAAAACAAAAGGAAAACTCTGTGTGTATCACTTAAACTATTAAGTGAATAGGTACAAAATCGCTTACTTCCTCATGCTACTATGTTTCCTTTCTGTAATAGAATAATACTGACATACTGCCCAAAGAGGTTAAGAGAACTTCATTTTCCCATCAGTATTTCCCAACATTCATAAAGAAGACCTTTCTGTTCCCTTTTAAAAATAAATATTAATTACAGAAATAATAACAGTAAAAAGAAAACCTTGCCAGGCTATAAATGCGAGTCAGCTTTGATAACTAGCTTCATCGGCACTATTTTTTGGTAGTCATCACAACCTATTTTCTCACCGAGTCTTATTTGAAAAAACAACAACAAGAAAACAAAGAGCTTAAAAGAAGTGGAAAGATTTTCGGGTTAAATGCATAGAGCGGAATCCCCTGTACAATTAAGCACGCTTAAATATCATTGAAACCAGCAAGGCATAAATGTGTTTAACTCTCTCTGCTGGATGAGAGCCATAATATTTAATCACAACAGTACTTGTAATAAAGCCAAGCCTCTCACAAAGGATGGGAGCTATTGCCGAGAACGGAGCAGCCACCACACTGTAGCTGGCCTTCCCCTCTGTGTGTTGAAACTTTGTAAAAGTCCTAGCGATGACACAAGCGTGTTGTCAGTTACAGAGGTTGGGCTGCAACCCGGAGTCCGTGAGAGAAGGCTTTTGTTGCTGGCCAAGTTGTGGAAGCTGAGGTGGCCTCGCTGGGCTGCGTATGTGGGTCTGTGTAGTCCTTTCCCGTCAGATCTGGCCCAGCCTGTCCAAAAAAACCCTGTCCTTGGCAGGGTTAAATATCAGGGTGATGCAGTTTGCTGTGACTCGTGCATTCCTTTCAGGTTAAACTAGGGAAATGGCATTGTGTTAAAATTCCAAGTCGCATGAATGTTTTATTGCCACAAATGCACTCAGGTCTCACGGGGAGTGTGTGTGTGTGTGTGTGTGTGTTCAGAGATGGGAGGGGGGAGCGGGGGGGGGAGAGGGGAGTGGGGGAGTGTGACTTAAGAGACTTGGGAATTATCAAAAGAACAGTTCCCTTGCAAAATGTTATCCAGTGGTGTGTGAAGCTGACTGGCTGCGATAGTCACTTAGAAGGGTTTCACTTTTCCCCTGGCTGTGGGCTGTTTAAAATCTCTCACTCCAGACAATTAACAGCTGAAGAAAATATGACAAGACACACGCAGTGAGGCTGGGAGATAGAGTGAAGGAATGCGCCAGAAGAGAGTTGAATTGCCTTCTTGTATATAAACTGGCAGATCTCCGCTTCTCGGCACTCTCCTGACTTGCTGTAACCCACTTCCAGAGCTGATTTTTTTCTCTCTCTCTTTTTTTCATTTTCTTTTTGCTTTCCTTTTTTTTTTTTCCCTGTCTGCTGAAGGCCAGAACTGATTTCTAAACTGTACACCACTGACTGGGAGGCCAAAGTCGCTCATGGTACTGTATGTTACCATTACTACTCCCTCATTCCTTTATCCCTTTAAAAAGAAAAACATTTCTTCGCAATAATGGTTTATGTGGGTCAGAAGTATTTGGTGTTTTTGTTAAGGCTGCAAAAAGACCAGAGCTCATTCTTGTTGTACAGCTTTAAAAATGTAAACAGGCCAGGCAATTCTGACACCATCTCGTTTATATTAGATGCCAGTAAACGATTTCAAGCAAACTTTTAAACAATGTTGTTAATACAGAACCACTGAGAGATGGAAAAGTTACTATGTTTGTCCTGTTTGATTGCTTGGAATCTGTGACAAGAAGATACATTTGGGCTGATGTCCCTCTTGTGCCTTTGATTTGTGGTACTTAACAATTCATGCATATGAATTCATTTTACATAGAAAAACTAGTAAGTTCAAATATTTGGAAGTGAAGGATGTTGGAGAGGTGGAGGCTTAAAGGATCTTCAGTTGCTATTCTCTTTGTCTCAGACTCTTTTTAAAGTTAACATTTAACACACACACACACATGCAGAAATACATATCGGGAGAAATATAAGGGACTTTGGTGATAAGGAATGTGTATGCATAGAGATTATGTTCTTCATGTCAATTTAAGCTTTCAGGCACAGTTAATAATACAAGGAGATGATAGATAGATAGATAGATAGATAGATAGATAGATAGATAGATAGATAGATAGATAGAGAGAGAGAGAGAGAGACAGACAGACAGACAGACAGACAGACAGACAGACAGACAGACAGACACAAATAGATAATAGATATAGATCGAAATAGATGATAGATATAGATAGGTAGATATATAGTTAGACTTTCTCTCTTTTCTCCCCTCTCTCCCTCTCATCTCTGAATTTATAAATAATTGAAGAACATGATTTGAAACTGTATTCAGTGTAACCTTAACCTTTCATTTTGAAAAATGAAATTTATCAGCAAACTTCCTTATGGCTTTGTGTCAACACAAGAGTTTGGTTTAAAGAGTTTGATAGTGTGGAATTGGGTTACTGAGATGGCTACATTTTTAAAGTAAATCATGGATGTGACTTTTGTCATTTTTTCCTTATAAGAATATTGTATTTTTTCTACTTAACAGTGACTATCTGGATAAGTTTGGATGTATGTAATGTTTTAAAAACTTTTTACATGATACTCTGTATTCTGTGAATATGTAATGTGTTGTATGTTTACGTCCTTCATTTAGTTTTCTCTTTAGTTTTCTCATTCCCTTTTGGAATGAGAAATACTGCACACTGCAGTAAAGGATTTTTTTTAAAAAGTAAGACAAAGGAATTAAGGCATAAGATATAAGAAACATAAAAGGAAATACAGCTAAATCTAATTTATGCTAACACTTTTCATTGTACTTCTTCATCTTTACAAACCATCTTTGGCTCTACCATCTCTCCAAGCTACTTCATACCTCACCTTTTTAGTCTTTAAATTTATCATTTCTTTTTGGAGCATCTTAACAATATGAATTTCTCAATCTTCTGTTTTGACATCATTCATTCTTCTTTTTATACATTTGTGCTGCTAATTCTTCCTTGTGATTGAACCACTTCAATATATTTGCTTCATACATATAACTTACTTTTGTATTAATTAATTCTTTCTTGCTTTCTTGTCTCTTCCAGTTTTATACCATAAAGATTGCTTAAATAATCCATTCCCACTACAGTCAACTTTTGTTTCTTCTGACTTGTCCAGTTCTCACATATAAAAAGGAAATAGAAACATACTTTTATACAAAATTGTTTTCACTTTAAAAAAAATTAATTGCTTATAACAGACATTTACCCATCACTTTCCATCACATATCATCACTTGCTCAAGATTTCCCCATATATTTTCCCATCCTTGGGAAATGTTTTACTATATAAATTCATATAATTTCATATATAAATTCACCTATTTGCTCTAGTGCTTCATCATTAGATACATTAATTCAGTTTTCCAATCCTTAAGTCTATGTTGAATCATAACGTAAAGGTAAAGGTTCCCCTCGCACATACGTGCTAGTCATTTCTGGCTCTAGGGGGCGGTGTTCATCTCCGTTACAAAGCCGAAGAGCCAGCGCTGTCCAAAGACATCTCCATGGTAATGTAGCTGGCATGACTAAACACCGAAGGCGCACGGAACACTGTTACCTTCCAACCAAAGTGGTCCCTATTTTTCTACTTGCATTTTTATATGCTTTCAAACTGCTAGGATGTTGAATCATATATTCTGTCTAATATTTGGTTTCTCAGTCAACAGCATGCTATTATCTGTCTACAAAAATATGTGCATATTCACATCCTTAACCAACACATCTCTACAACATTACCACAAACATTCCTTATGCATTTATCCATAAAAAAGATTACACAACCAAGGGAATTGCATAATTATTGGTTGGTGCTGAACCATTTGTTAAACATTTAATTTATTAATTTGCATGTATTGCTGTTATCTTATTCCATAACCAATTTTCAATTCCTTTTTTCTGCAAAATATCCCATAATTCAAACTTTACTTATAGCAAATGTATAATAACTTCTCCTGTTCCAATAAAGAAGAATATTTGTAGTTCAGGGTTGAAATGAGGTGTCTTTGGTGCACTCTGAGCTTGCACTGATGACGTTACCTAGTTTGGGTAATGAAACGTGTGTGTATGTGTGTGAGAGAGAGAGTGGGGAGAGGAGAGAATGGCAATATGCTGTTTAACTTTTATTTCTGTACCTTCCAGGCTGCAGTGTTCCACCATGAACATTATTAGATGGGTTCATAGATATTGACCTCCACAGGCAATCATGCTTTAGTCAATCAAGGCTGTAACATGATATGTTTTAGTAAGACAGAAAAAGGTACAGACTATATTAATCAACTTTCATTGTGTATATTCCACTTGTAGCATTTCCTGCTAATTAAAGAGGGAATACAAAACAGTTATGGCTTGTTTGGTTAGGATGCCACAAGTGGAATCAAAGCTCTAATTTATCTGAACCAGAGTTCAACTATTGTATGTAGGCTAGTGTCCATAATTTAGAGAAATCATGCAATCCAACAAACTTTGGTGAGTTTAATCACACCAAGTTTGTTGGATTTTATACATGGTGTGTATACTTGACTAAAATGGATTCCGTAGACTGTTGGGTCCAATTGTGTATTTTTCATTGGTGGATGTTACTTATATGTTAGATAATGTGTGGTTCTCCATAACTACCCCATTTTTACTTATTAAGAAATGGTAAATCAAGTGGCAGGAGAAGGGAAAACTACCTATTTAGAGTGAACAGGTTTTTGATTTTTTTTTTGCAAAATATTAAACAGAACCTTTATTATAGTAATCATGTCAAAAAGTACTTTAGTTGTTAATGAAATAATGAATAATTAAAAACAAGAATTACTGATGTTATTCATGTTACATTATGAGTATGCAGTATACTTTTTATAAAGTCCCATCTTGTCATCTCATCCATTTTTTTAGGTATTACTTATTCTAAACATTCAGATTATATCAGCATGTCTCTGTTCTATTAGGTGCACAGTTATGTAGAGTATTGGGCACTGAATACTCAATTGAATCCCACAATTCTTTAAATCTTTGTTACAAATATGATTACTGTATGCCAATAAAAGCAGTGGCAATCAATTGACTTATTGCAATAGTCAATGAGTTGTCTACTAGATAGTAGATGTTTTTAAAGCTATTAAAAACATTTGGGAATCTCATTATTTTTTTTAATATATACAGAATGGTCCATGTGCATTTGTGTGATATATTTATTTTGTGTGTATAAGACAAGCAATTATGTCATAAATATAAGTTTAATCTGATTACTACATTTTTTATGATGGTCTAATAGTAATAGCAGCTTTTTTAAAACTTATATTGACAAGGTTTATAGAGTCATAAACTTAAAAAACAGTTAGCTCTATAGCAAAACCATGATTTATATGTTGATTCAGTCCTTCAGATTTCAGAAAATCTCATTAGCACCACATACTTGCTAAGGGATACTCATTTAAAGCTGTATATCTTCAGCTTCATACTATTTTAAATGCATGGAAGTATAAGAATTTATTCTGACATGTTGTGCATGAAACATTTTAATTGATTAATCAAAATGTGGCAAATTATATATTCCTATTATTTTGCAAGTTTTAAAAATGATTTGTAAATTAAAATTTAATTGTAGTAAATTATGAATATTCCCCAAATACCATGATTTATTTGATAGTTAAGAGCAAGTCCCTTTAGTCATAGAATAAACTATTATATGATAACCTCACTTTTTTTTTGAGGTTCTGCCACAGTTTTAAAATACTGCAAAACTAAAGTTCTAAATCTTGAAAGGAATGTAGAAGGTGATCCGGTATTCTGCAGAAACTGTATGTTTGCATTGAGGACAAATAGGTTGTAAGAGATGCAGAATTAATGCTGTGACATAAAAACTGACACCTGAAAAGGAAAGAAGGCTTCCTCTCACTAGCCCAGCCTATTTCAAAAAGGCAGGCTTAACATGTCACAACACACACACACAGACAAATACACAAACTCAAACAGACAAACAGTATATGCAAAAGACATTATAGACCAAGCTCAGAAACTTATCAGCTGTAATACAAATGGCAAACAAAACTGCAGAATGGACCTTCTTCAATTCAGTAAAACTGTGTAGGAGGGATATGTTCTAGGACCAGTGACTCTCAAATCGCATTTAGGAGAGACTTCCAAATTGAACTATGAAGTAGGAATTGCTTTTGTATATTCTCAGGTGAGCTATTTTTCCTGTTGTTGGTTAAAGTGATGGATACCCGTCAGCCTGTGGAAAACTTACATTATATATATATTTTTAACAGTACATTTCCCATAAACTATAAGGTTGCACCAAGAGAATCAAGTTGATGGTCCATTTTAAATATTCTGTGGTTCAGTGAGCAATACCTGCCCAACCTTAACTAAAGGTGCTTGTGATTTTTCTGTGCAAAAAAGCCTTTCCTACCATCGTGTCAGATACATTTCTATGTTCTAGCTTTTGGCCTTCCTTTTTTCCCTGTCTTTTGAAAATGCTCTCTTCTCCTTTGTTTCCTGTCCAATGGCCTGAGACAATGGATGTCAGCGTTCCAAGTAACAACATCCAAATTAAAAGACTCCGAGACTATCATCTTCTGAAAGATCCATTTTATTAGAGATGTCATATTGGCACATCTGAGGAAAACCCAAATCTGAGATTTTTGGGTTTTCCTTAGCCCCAAAAGAATCCAAAATCCAACCCCCGCACCCAATAGTTCGTCACATGGTCCAATCATCACTTGGTTCCAACTGGAGACTATCCCCAGGGAAATCCCCTACAGGTGCAGAGTAACATGTCCTTGACTCTCTGAGAAAGGAATGTTGTTGTGGCTAATCTTCTACCACTCCTTGAAATCCCCCTCCCAAATTCCCAGGCACTGAATGTGGCAGCCTCAAAGAAAAATGGGTGTGTTTTTAAGAATATAGTGCATGATTTTCTGTGAAGTGAGATGGCTTCCTCAGCTGATGAGTGGATGTGAGGAAAAAAAATTCTCAAACACCTAAAACAACAAAAGTATTTGGTACCTTAAATGCATAGCATGCAACTTGTAAACTACAGCTATCAGATGCACAAAGCCTTATCCTGTTTTACAAATGTCTACATATGCATAGGCACACACAGGCTCATGCACAAAGAATATGCACACCATTGTGGGGCAGGATTATAAACGCCCGCGGAAGCCAAAAAAAAAAAAAGTTGTTGCTGATAAGGCAAACAAGCATCTTGGCATTGGATAAGCCAATTAACACATAGAGTGTGATTTTTTTAAAATATCCAGGTTGAAACCTCAGGGGATAAATTGACAATGATTTGTTGTGTAGGAGATAGTGCTGGAATAGCTTATTAGAACACCAGATGTATAACTTCACTGAAACCCCATATTTTTATTCTAATCTTATTTTATTTTGTGAAAGTACACATTAACATTAATTTTTGTGAAAGTACACATTAACAACGTTTAAAATAAGATAACTAGAAGTTTCATTTTGGAGAACAAAGTCCAGGACATGCTATCAAGAGTTGGTTTTAGACAGAAGCAAAGATCTGCTTAACCCCAACAACTAGTTTTTCTCCCTAAATTTAAGAGTCATGAAACAGGCGACCAAAAGTTTTAAACAGGAATATCAACCAAGAAAACAGGAACAAAGAGGCATCTTGATATAATTGATTAAATAAGGTGTGGGAGAAAGAAGCTGGCTGAGTTAAATTACAAAATGTGCAGTGATTGTTTTTTACTTCTTTCTCATAACAATTCAATGGAGCATATCCACTTGTGGTTGAAAAAAATCAACAATAATTGATCCGTCAAGATAATTTGTAATTCTCTACTTGCTATTGAAGATCCTTACTCAACCATAGTTTCACCTTCCTGTTATCCTGTCTCTTACCTACCAATATATAACCATCTGAGATTTCAAATATTATCAACATTATTTGTCACTTTTCTAATAAAAAAAATCAATTTTTGAATATGAAACATTAAGTACTACAAAAAAATGCAAGCTTGTCTTCTAGAGTCCACCAATAAGTCTAATATAACTAAGAAAATATCTGTTGAAGCAAGTTTTTGAAAGAATAAGTTAAATATTTCTATCTTTGCTGCCAGATTATGTATATGCTCACTTGAAAAAAGACCTACTATTTAATAGACTTATTTTCTAGCTGTGAGAGACTAGGCAGCATGCACAGAAGGACAGTTAATTTCACATATGATAATATACAGTTTTAAGTGCAGCTTTCTCTCAAATGAGCTTGCATAGGACTGGGAGGGTTTTCATCACAATTCTAAAGATGTTTACTCAGAACTAAGGATCCCTTGTTTTCCAAGAACCCTATTTCTGCTGTATTCAATATCTAATTATAAATGATAAATTATATTTCTTGGCATACAAGTAATCCTTGACTGACGACCACAACTGAGTCCAAAATAGCTGTTTGCTAAGCAAGGGTTAAGTGAGTTTTCCCCATTTTATGACCTTTCTTGCCACAGTTGTTAAGCGAAACACTGCAATTGTTAAGTTAGCAACACAGTTGTGGAGTGAATCTGGTTTCCCATTTGACTTTGCTTGTCAGAAGGTCACAAAAGGGGATCACATGACTCAGAACACCGCAACCGTCATAAATATGAGCCAGGTGCCAAGCTTCTGAATTTTGATCACCTGACCACGTTGATGCTGCAATGTTCATAAGTGTGAAAACTGGTCATAAGTCACTTTTTTTAGTGCCATTGTAACTTCAAATGGTCCCTAAATGAATAGTTGTAAGTTGAGGACTACCTGCACAGCTTTAAATATGAAATATAGTTGGGTAGTTGGTTGCTGATCTTAGATAATCTCACAAGGTTAGTCAAACCTAATTAGTATTTGAATAGGAAACAAACAAGACAGGATTGTAGACTGGGAAGATCATGTTACACTGCTTCTGAATTTGCTTTGCAAAGGTGTAACTATGTAGGAATTAAGTATGATGCAAAGGAGACCATGAACATTTCAATTTGTAGCTCAGTTTGTATTTGAGGTTGGTATTAAATAAAAGTATATTAGAGGAACAGAAATTTGAAAGTCTGGTCAGAAATGCTGCTGAAATTAAGTTGTGGACAGTGGTTCAAATTCAAACCTGGACTCCTTGGTGGTTTTGGACCTTCTGCTAAATCAGCTTATAGAGTCCTTTTAGGAACAAGCTTTGAAAATAAATTTGCTTCTGAAATTTAAGCTGCTTTAATTTTCAGTACATTTTTGTTAGGCTAGAAAAAGATTTCATTTCAGTAAATATTTGCAAAGTGTCTTTTCTAATGTAAAAGGGGAAAATTATTTCATTATCTTGTTTTTTCTATTATCAAAAGTATTCTTTCAATATTACAATATTTAGCACTGTGTTTATACACTTTAAGGCACATAAAGGAAATGTTAATTTTAGTGCTAAAAGTGTGACATTGTTGAACCAAGAGTTGGTCATGATATAAAACAAAAATATATTACAGTGAAGAGAAATCAGTTATTGATGTGAACGTCTTCTGGAAAAATATACAGACTCTTTTGATTAACGATAATTCTCAATGGATTTCCATTCCATTAAAATATAAACATGTTTTGAGGTTTGGAAATTGTTCCCAATTCTTTCAAGATCTTTTCTAAACAAATTGGTTTCAAGCCAATTTGTTTCAGGCTTCAGAATTACTTCTGATAATGACAAATGTTTTAATTAAGCTCTGGATTGTTTTAATAATCATTTGCTTGTCAAATATTTTAAATTGCAAATGTCTAAAATCCCCACTGAGAAATTTTGCAACATTTCTCAATATACTTTTGAGGTATTTGAAATGGAAATTGTTCAGATGCTTCCTCTATGAACGTATACTGCTTAGAAGTTCACTAAAAATAAAGTGGTAGCCTACCATTAAGAGATAAGGTTCTTCCTCTTGATCAATATTCTTGACATTTTGGGCTTTCTTCAAAGTAACTTATTTTCTTAACAAGAGATGGAATGATTAACTATTCTTGATTAGTAATTGTAGACATTTTTTTCTTGGGAAACCAAATGTAAATGTTGATTATTAGTATTATTATTTTTCCTTTAACTATATTCAGAATTGGCTTCTCAATAGGGAAAAAAGAGTTTCAGGCCAATTCATGCCTAAAATTAGAAATATTTTGTTGTAAGATTGCTGTTTTATGTAAGAGAGTTAGGTAACTCTATTACATGATTACAATCTGTGACCTTCCCTGCTGGCTCCCCATAAGTAGTCAATGGGGAAACTGGTAGGGAAAGCCAGATGTCCCTCCAGTAAGTTGTTAACACCCTCACTTACCTGGCAGCAGCCACCACTAGTCCCATGATGCTCAGGCCACCTACTGCATCTTACTTGCCTGCCAGCTTGCGAACAACAACCTAGAACTTGCTTAACCACAACCCTTGCTTAACCAAGGCAATGGGGAGTACTAGGATTACCATCTCTAAGTGGTGTTTTCTATGATGTTGCCCTTTACAGCTGCATTGCTTAGCAATAGAAATTCAAGTTCCAATTTTCGTTGTTAACCCAGGACTGCCAATAATAAATCCAGGTAGATTATCTCTGAGGATCTGATTAGAATCAAGTCCTTCATTGGATGGGAGATGAGGATCTTACACTGGATTGCATCTTGCAGTTTCTTCCTGATCATCAATCCAATTTCCTGGCAGAAGAGACTCTTCGATGGCAGGTGGAAAGATGTTGAGTGAAACCAATTGAGCATATGTAAAAACCTATATTGGGGATTACTAGACAACACGTGTCCTGTTGGGTTATCATTTCAGAGACATTTTCTTACCTAAACAGAGAAACAGAATAACCATGGATTATTATTATTTTATAACCATGGGTTATAAAAAGCATTGGGAGAAGGAACAACTTCCTTGTGGGAAGCTGGCAGGGAACATCAGACTTCCCTTCCTATTATTCTGTCATCTTCATACTTGATCAACACATTGATGCTGTTGAGATAAGTCCCTGGATGTTACTAGGATTTAGATGGGCAACAGCAAACTCCAATTCTGGCATAGCTGACCAGCTATGGATGAAAAGTTGTTTTGCACTCAATGATTGTCTGCTGTTTGGTTCTGAAAGTGGTTGCAATTCCTTGTTCAGTGTACAATATTGGACTCACAGGTGAACAGATGACAGTTGTGGTTAGAAGAGTCTTCACAGAGATTCATTTGGCATGCCGATAATGCCCTTTTGTAGGAAACCTTTCTTGCAATCAGTCTTGCCTTGATCATCTCGTGTGGCTTCACCCATTGACTTGAAGCTGGATAGACAGTGATCACATGATCCCAAGATAATGATAGATATCATAAACCTATGCTGGTTGCTAAGCACATGAATTTTGATCATGACTTTGAAGAAGCTGCAATGGTTGTAAGTATGAAAACACAAGCCATAAGTGCCGTTGTAATTTCAAACAGTCACTAAATGAA
The DNA here is from genome assembly GCA_023653725.1 of Bungarus multicinctus. Classification (NCBI taxonomy): domain Eukaryota; kingdom Metazoa; phylum Chordata; class Lepidosauria; order Squamata; family Elapidae; genus Bungarus; species Bungarus multicinctus. Next base: position 198,226,795 of record CM042834.1, read on the forward strand.
CACTTGTAAGTCAAGGAGTAGCTGTAAAGTGGACAGTTATTCTATTCCTATGTGTGGAGCAGGTCTCAAAGAGTAGCATCAAGAAAATTGTCTCCTTGGTGGTCTTGTTGTGATATACTGCAGAATAACGTTTTGTCTCAAATGTTCTTTGATATACTGTATCTATTAAACTACTGAATTCGGTAATTATTGGATTTGGAGCAACTGCCACTCTTGACTATTTCTTCTTGTCATTAAAATCAGGTGAGGTAGCATATTCAGTGCTTGAAAACAGTGGCAGAGATGTGGACCAGAATTTTTTGCACAAATATTTACAAAATTTTCTACAGAAAATGTTCTGTTTCAGGCAGGTTTGGCCATTTCAAAATCAAATGATTTATTCTCAGACAAGTAAAAAAAGTTGGGAAGCTGGGATTTCATGGCTCATTCTAGTATCTCAAAAAGACGATAAGGACCATCTAGAGAAGCTGCAGAAGAATGAGAGAAAGAAGCATCTCTTTTTCTTTCAGGTAACCCTCAAGTGGCCAGACTAAATAGTGTTGCTAGGTGTGATTCTACCTGAATTCCCACTATCACAAACTGGACCTTTCCCAGCATTCCTTTTTTTCCTTGGTGGGCTAAAAGTATATCATACTTGTATGTTGTTTTATTGTCTATTGCCTTCCATTCATATATTTCTTTTCTCCTTATACCAAAGCTTGAAGGCCTTTTAAGGTACTATCCTTATTTCTTAAAATAGGGGTCCCCAACCCACAGGCCGCAGCCCACTAACGAGTCTTGAGCCGTTGGGAACTGGGCCGCAGAAGTGACGAGCGAGCCTGTGCGCAAGCATCTCCACAAGCAGATGAGCGCATGCACGCATACTTGCCCACCACTCGCTGGAGACCCTCCACTCTCCCCTCCCCATCTGCAAAGCTGGACAGATAAATACAACTGGGGAGAAATGGTAGAAGGAACTTACTTCCCTGTCCCCTATTCTCCCATTCCTAGCTCAGGCTTCCAGGTTTAGCTTTACAGCCCAATTCAGGGAGCTTCCCTGGAAACGAAGTTGTAGCTATCTCTATATTTTCTAAAGTTTTTAATGGAAATTTAGTCATGTGTTGGAACTGGACAACTGTCAGTTAGTTGAGGGTGTTTAGCCCTGCATAGAGACAACCCTTACAATCTTCAAATCTGCAGATAGGCGAAATCTGTTGTTTTTAAGGCTTGCAAATGTCACAGGTAAATAAGATAGAGTTCCAAGGATGTTTCCACTTTAATTTGCTTGCATTTCAATTTTAAACCATTGTCATTGTAAGTTTTTTATAATTGTTGCAATAAACCTTACTCTAATGTTTTCTAAAATAAATGGCATTTAAGTGCCTGCAATAAATTTTTTGCTTCTTTGGAATAGTTTTCATAGGTGTAGAAAGGTACATTAATTCATTTGGTAACAGAAAACATTATTTTTTAATGTAATAGTACCCAAAATTAATTGGCTGCATGGTTTCCTATTAAGAGAGGCAAAAGGAAGTCTTGAGCTTTGAACTGACTTTGTAATGTTGTCACAAAGCCAAATCTGATTTGATATCTATTATTTTTGTCATACTAGAAGAATTTTTTTAAATTTTAACATTATGAAAGGCAGCAAACAATAAACAGTGCAATAAACAGTGGAAAAGATAATAGAAGAGAAAACACCTTAAATCTCCTGAGAACTCTAAAATAATGAGTCATAATTAAATAGAGGACTATATTATCCTTCTGTACTGATCATATAGTGTTTCTGCTATCATTACCATATATATGTGTGTCTCTCCATGTATTCTATAATTAAAAAAAACCTTTTAGTTTCAGATGATAATATTAAACTAATTGCAGTTTCATGTGTTTTAAAAAGGTAGCATATAGGAATCTAAGTGTTTAATACCATAATATAGTTTAGCATAAGCTACTTTGCTAAGCCTAGAACACTATTTTGAATTTAAAAGTAATGGTCTCTTCACCCACAGTTTGTATTACATATTTCTGGTCAGATTTTAAACTGAAAAGGGATAGGTCCAAGAGAAATTCAAAGAGAATAACAGAATAACATTGCAATTTACAAAGAGGCCTCTGATGAAATGTTACAACAAAAAACAATATTTTTAAAAGTTGGGCTATTTAAGAGATTAGTTGGGCTAATCTCAGGCTATTTCAAACGGTTAGATATCTTTATTTGTTTGCTTCCATCTTGTGTTTATCTACATTTTTCTCCAGTCTAAATCTTACAGCCCCACTATGCAGGTAGCCCTCAACTTACAATCATTCATTTAGTGAAGGTTAGACTGTTACAATGGCACTGAAAAAAGTGACTTTTTGACCATTGTTCACATTTACGATTGTTACAGCATTCCCATGGTCATATGATCAAAATTTAGTTGCTTGGCAACTGACATTTATGATGTTGCAGTGACCCCAGGGTCATGTGATCACCTTTGGCGACCTTCTGACAAGCAAAGGAAATGGGGAAGCCAGATTAACTTAACAGTCATGTTACTAACTTAACCCACTGCAGCAATTCAACTTTAACAACTTTCCTTAACAAAGGAAAGATCGGAAAATGACGCCAAATTCACATAACAACTGTCTCGCTTAGCAACAGAAATTTGGGGCTCAAATGTGGTTGTAGTTTGAGGACTACCTGTAAATAACAATGCTATTTCTCACATTGATAATGGACTTGCAGTTACTCTGACCAGTAAACAAATGCAGACTGCCCCTTATTCACAAAAAGGTGATTTCTGTCCCTTTACACAGGGGGAGAAATGGGAGGAAACTGACAAAGATTTTGCTGCCATACATTTCCTATAAAAACACAGTCTCATATGAAAAGGGATTCTTGTATTATTAGCACATCCTTCCTTCTAATCTACATTATTGATCAAAGCTCCTAGAACCTAGATTGTGCTGTCCTGTCCCTGAACAACAGCAACTTCAGTAGTAACAAACATTGCCTCATCTTTTTTCTACAGAAAGGAGAATAAATATATTGTGTAACCCCATATTTGTAATATATGCTGTAAACTTTATCTGCCCGTTTTCCAACATGAATGAATGTATGTATGAAATGTATGTATGTATGAATGAATATATGAATGAATGAATCCAGGGCAAAAGTTGTAGCTAAAGACATATTTCTTTATGCAGTTACGAAGTTATATGACTCTATAATTTTTCAGCCAAGTGTCCTTTTTTTTTTTTTTTTAGCAGTTTCAATCCTCTGTGCAAGGTAGAAAACAGAAATGGTGCCCTTCAACCCTGAGGCAAACTGCTTATTTAGGCAGAGAAAATCAAGCTAAATTGTTATTTTCGGGGATTGTGAAAGTAACTAAAAGGATTAAGTCTTTAATTGGGGAGGTGTTTAAATGCTGTTAATTAACAAGCAAGTAACCAGCTAGAAGGGAGGACAGTTTTATTTTAACAGGGATTTTGAAACTAATCTGAAACTGGTTGGAAGGTTGATGGTTCTTTCATAAAATTGCCTAAGAAACCTACTACAAACCTGGAGACGATAAGATGAAAATCCCGGTGAATAGAAAAAAGGGCTTGTTAGTGTTCTATTTCAACTGCGCAAGAATGAAGAAATGGACGGTTTCCAAAAATTTTACAAAGACACATAGTGGCTATAGTAAAAGTTGCCTAATATATTGCAAAAACACTAAAGCCAACAATATCTTCTGCCTGAAATTCTCTACACTGAATTTACATATTAGAGCTCTTAAAAAAAAAACCTGCAAAATTCAGTCCCACATCTTCTGATGACCTAATAGTAGCTCCCAAACCTCCAAACATTGACTATACCTAATTTAACTGGATCACCGTGTATGTAAATGTCTGTTTTTCTTTTTCCAAAATTTTAAAAAAGATTCCCAGCATCTGGGCTTCAAGGATGTAATTAAGCAAACAAATAGCCATACATTTTCCCATTTTTCCTCAAAGTTCTTAATCTTTTCAAGGTGTCCCATGGATACATATGTATAAAATTTCAGATTCCTATTATTGATTCCATGATGAGTACAATGTACTAGAATGTTTAAAGAGGAAGAAAATGAACAGAACAACATTGTTATTGTAGAATACTGTAAAGACACCAATTTTTGTGTTTGTTGATTTGTCTATCTGCCTGCCTACCTACCTATCACCTACCCACCTACCTACCTACCTACCTACCCATCTATCTACTTAACCCATCCATCCATCTATCCATCTATTTACCTAATCCATCCATCTATCTGAAAACTGCCAATTTTATCAGCTTTCTTCCACGTTGCCTTCAACAACTGTATCATACTTTTACACAAAAAGTCAGTATCCTTTTTACCTGTGATGACAGTATGAAAGTTCCTGTCTTAAAATATGCTGTAATTTACCAAGGTTTGCCCTTAAAAGGAAGATTCCTTCTGTTTCTACGATATTTTTTTCACAAACCCACTTTGTATATTTATAGAAAAAGAGAGACACTATATCCTCCGGTTACTTGATATAAACATTTCCAAAGCCAAATAAGCATGAGTACTATTTCTGATGAATCTAGATGAGTAGATGGGTGTCGGTTAAGAGCAATTGCAAAACTTTCTCTCCTTCACATTTCACCTGAGATTGCCAATAGAAACTGTTAGTGGCATGCAATTCTTCCACATCTTTTCCAAGTTAACCAAGAAAGAAAGAAAGCACAATGGGAACAGAATTACAGCACATCTAATATATCATACAATGAATATATTATATACAAGTAAAGTGCTGATGGTATGTGTGTTTCCTTTATTACAGATACATTTTATGTAACTCTGTTTTCCTGGTCCTTAGTCACTTCACAGACTCCATCCTAAACAGATGAAACTTTTTAAAGGCAGTTTTTTTTGTAATCCCATCATTCTGTCTCCGATCACATCTCTGCAGCTTTCCTTCTATTGTATTGCATTTTCTATATTTTTAGCACATAGAAAATTAATTCATAGGCTTGCTTTTTAAAAACTTACTCTTTTATACTGTAAAATTATAGATTTGCCAAGTGCAATTGAACTTTTTTTGATGTAAGCAGTAAGTGTGCCAAAAACCCTAGAGCACCTTTGTTTAATTGAACTTGAACTCCTTGATGTACATATGATAATTGGGTGCTCTCTCTAGGCTTTTGATCTTTAAGTGGCAGAAGACATGAAGCTGTCCATTTGTGAATTTTATGACACTAGGTAGTTATATATTTCTATGTGTCTTCCAAGCTGTGCCAGTGTATGATCTAATATGTTTAGAGCTCAGACTAATATGTTTAGAGCCCAGTTTGTCCAGTTTTAATCAGCCAATACTGGTCAAAATTAAGTTTATTTCCAGATAAGCGGTTATAGAATCGAAAACTCTTCCAGTTATATCTGCCTTTCAATATCATTATTAAAAAATAATGTTGAATATGAACACCTTCTTTTAAAGAAGAAATGACTCCTCCATTTCTTCTTCCTTTTTCCATTCCATCAAAATATCAAAGCATATGATCATCCAAAATATTTTCTTGGTAAGTTTGATGGGTCTGTTCAAAGGGAAGAAAGCTATGTTTCTCCAGTCTGATTCTCTTCAACTACCTGAACATAAAATTAAAAATAAACAGTCAGAGACATTAATTGATTTCAGCTATAATACCTTGTTCAAATCTAAATGGTAACACGCCAGTAAGTAACTTGTGCAATCTAATCCAAATATTAAAGAACTAAAAATTCTACAAATATATTTACCTTTTCTTCAAAATGTGTCCTTCCTTCCTTCCTTCCTTCCTTCCTTCCTTCCTTCCTTCCTTCCTTCCTTCCTTCCTGCCTGCCTGCCTGCCTGCCTGCCTGCCTGCCTGCCTGCCTGCCTTCCTTCCTTCCTTCCACAGCTTTAATGAAAGAATATGTTTTCTGAAAAACATTACCTAATCTTGAAAGCTGAAATATGTCAGTCCTGATACTGTTTTATATTCGTATTCTTTAGCTTCACATATGTATGTCAGATGGCCCACATTTTTGAAATATCACAACGTGATGTATACATAGAATAGTTTAATATATCTCAAGCACCTAGCTTCACATTGTATTTTGATATATACTTTCATAGCAGGACAATTATGTTTCAATTTGAATAGCTTTTTAACTATTGAACATAGAAAGATAAGAGAGGCAAAGGTGAGTAATAATAATAATAATAATAATAATAATAATAATAATAATAATAATAATAATAATAATAATAATAATAATAATATCCCAATGAGCCATGGTGGTGCAGTGGTTAGAGTGCTACACTGCAGGCTACTTCTGCTGACTGCTTGCAATTTGGCAGTCCAAATCTCACCAGGCTCAAGGTTGACTTAGCCTTCCATCCTTCCAAGGTGGGTAAAATGATTGTTGGGGGAAATAGGCTGACTCTGTAAACCAGCAGTGGGATCCTACCTGTTCCACTACCGGTTCAGTAATCACGTGTGTGTGCACCTAACACATGTACGTAGCTTTCTACACACCATCTGAGGCCTGTAGCACCAATCAACTGAAAGGATAAAGAACAGAAAAGCTCAGGGGTGAGTGGGAGAACCGATCCTGTGCTTTTATCTTCTTTCTCCTCTCAGCTGATTGTCGGAGGCTTTTTTTCCTCCTCTCAGCTGATCGTTGGGTTCAGCCACCTGATAGGAATTTTTGCTACTGGTTTGGTCAAACCACGCTGAACCAGTAGAATACTTTGGGTGGATACTGTTTGTACTTTGTACTTCCTCAAAGTGTTTTGTTCAGAGAGAAAGAATATGTACAGCAATAAGGCTGAGATAGGAAATACCTCTAGTGTGGAAAGACATCATCAGGTTGTTGCAAGAGTATCACGCAGAGTTTATTGGTTTGGTAGTAAAGTTTAATCTGGTGAGAATATCGCTGCTAATATTGATAGGTAAAAAATTTACAGGTCAAATAAAAGAAAAGAAAATAAATGTTGAAAAGTGTGCTTCAAGCATTTGTTTCTACTGATTTCTCCAATTTTTTTCTCATTTATTTAGTAAAATTTTATTCTGCCCATCTCTCCTATAAGAAGATCTCTAGAATATAAGGCTGTGGTATCACATTCAGATAACTCGCAAACTTAACTAAAGTTGCTTTGTGAGGCCACGCAGTATTCTATCCAAAAAGATAGCAATTGCAAACAGTAGGAAAGTACAAAGCACTCAAACCCATTGATTGATTGATTGACTGACTGAACTAGTGAAGTAGCCACACCTCTTTGGCAAATCTGCTTCAGAAACATTTTCCTTCACTTTCTCAACCACAGTGGCTCTACATTCTATATGCATGTGCAACCAAGGACAGCTCAGGTGAACCTCAGGAATCTAATGAAAGATGCAGTTGCTTTAAAAAGTTGTTGGAAATAAATGTTTGGTACAGGGTCCCTGCACCAAACATTTATTTGAATAAGCTTTGAATAACCCTAAGAGCAGATATTAAGCGAGAAGACTTCTTGCTAGATGTTAGAAGGAAGTGTTCAAATCTGTTTGATGAGCTAGAAGCGCTGCCAGAGGATGGGGTCAGTAGGACAGCTACCCACTTGGAAGAAGGGTTCTGGGAAGTAGCAGCCCAATAAGTTGTGCCATGCCACCTTGTGCTGTGATTGAATCGGGAAGCTTGAGTATAAGTAGAATGGGAGTGATTTCTTGGAAAGTCACTTTATTGTAAGAACACTTATTGTTCCTGCTGCTGTGGTCACTGGATTTAATGGAAACACAATGTACCCAAAATTGGCAATAGCTATAAAAAGACTAAGTCAGGAGAAATGGGGGCATGAATGGTGGAGGGGTTTGCCCTATTTCACTAAGCTATTACAATTCATTTGCTCAGGGAAGCTCACTCAAGGAATAATGTGGGAAAGGGAGCTAAAGCTCCACATTTATTATATATGAAGTTTAAAAATAAACATTAGTTTATTGATTAGTTCCTTGACTTGGGGTGGCTTGTAGTGGCTTGATGCCAAGATACTTGGAGATGCTTCAGGCTAACTAACTCTTTTATTTCCTGGTGGTCTCCCTTCCAAATATGAATCAGATCCAAATCTTCTTGGGTTTTTAAGATCAGCTTAGCTCAGCTTGGTAATGCAATTTATGTGACATGTTTTCTGCCACGATTAAGCAAAGAAGGAAGTTTTCTTTCTTATCATTTGATCAGTTATGAAGTTACAATATTTAAATTTTTAAACTCTTTTTTAACTTTTCTGATTGTATGTTTTTATTGTGGCTGTTCACCGCCTCGAGTCCCTTTTTGGGAGAGGGGGCAGTATACAAATCGAAATAATAAAAACAATTCCCGTCATCCTGGGCAGTAAATAAAATAAATTTTGTTTCTTAAGAACAAAACCATCATTTTGGGTATAGGAACAAAGACAGAAAGGAAACTGATCTTACCCAGTATTATTTTCCACCATCTTTTCAAAACTATATTGGTTGTAGCTTTGCAATTATGTTCAGTTTTGAGGGATTTCTGGATCTCAGCTCGGTCTTAATACAGTAGTTTATCTCACTTTTTCATTCATTACATCTCATTGCTATCATGTAGTTCATTATATTTGCATTTTTTAAAACATTAAGACCAGCTTTCATCATGTCCTCAGTGTACAGCTTGTAACTCTGTGCTGTATTGCTGTCAGTGTGGCCCAACATATTGCACAGGGAATGTTCACATTAACTATGGGTAATACTGAATCACTGTGCATGCCTGAACTAAATCTGTATCTTAATTACATGCTTGACATTGCAAAGTCACCCTGTAGTAGGCATTTCCACCTTATTGTAGTTCTTGCAATAACCTGTAAAACCAGGAGGTACAACATTTCCCAGAGACCTAGATCCATCCCATAAAAAAGTAGTAGATAGAGTGAGGACAAAAAACTAAATTTCATTTTATTGCTCTCTTCATTCATTTAAATATTGAAGAAAGTTCATATGATATTAACCAATATGTGCCAAGTTCTAATTTATTACATTAAAATGACTATTTGATAACAAGTAAGGTTTCTGGATGCCACCTGTAGTCCTGGAAGGTTGGCTTATACTGTCAAGAAAATCAACATAATCTTGGAGATCATGAAAAGAAAATAATGAAACTTTCAAGTATATTTCTATAACATGATTTCTTCCAGATGAGTTAGAATCTCCATTGAGTTAGAATCTCAGCTGAGTTAGAATCTCCATTTGAGAATTACAGGAAATCAGAATCCTTGTGGAAACAGATGTTAGAGAAGGGTGGAGTGAACAATGTAACCACACATACATTTCTACCCCCGATCAGTTTTTGCATGGAATCCAAAGCCTATCCTCAAAATGACATTGGTCCTTCATCCTCCTCAAAGATGTCCCATCCATGAAATTAAGTGGAGCAAGTCCGTGGCATCATTTATAGTGCTTTAGACCGTGGCATTTATTTATAGTTGCATAGGCATTGCAGTACAGTAAATAATTTGTTTATATTAATAGATGTTTATATAATGGCAAAAACAAATATGGTAGCAATTTGTATGAATAAACACTTGTAATTGTGGTTCAGGAAAAGGATTCCTTACTGGTATTCTTAGTCATTTGGTTTCTGTGATATTAAAATGGTAGAAGACCACCGAAATTCCTTGCTCAATTTAACTACAGTATTTAATGAATTAACATAATCAAATATTTAATTGACCATGACATTCTAATTTGTTTTTTTGTAAAGTCAAAGACAATTTTCTTAAACTTAGGGTTGTTAATTTGCTAGTGTTGAGAAGTGGTTAATGTGTAAATTAATTTCTTAAGTAATGTTTAACAATGAGAATTTAACACTAAACAAAGTAATGTAAAATGCTCACTCAAAAATGTAAAATGTGAATGTAGCAGACACATCTTGCAAGCTCACCAACATAAAACTAATTGTTGCCAAAACTGTTTAAAATAATAGATAGGGAATCAGGATTTAATTAAAGCATAACACATAAATAAATCTTGTGCTTCCCAACCACATCTATTTGATCAGATAACTGCTTTTATCAGTTTTATTTCTGTCAATATTTGATCAGAACAGACATAGCTATTTCAGATGGAAATGTAGTATAATCTAAAGTTAGCTAAGTTAAAAATGGTGAAAAGCAGGCTTTTATTTAGATACTTAAAATTTTGCATGATTAGTGGGAATATTGCATGTTCAAATCTAAGAATGGCTGTAAGATTTTTGATAGAATATTTTCTTCTCACTTATGTTCAGTCTCTGGCAATTAATCCTAATTATTTGTTTAATTAAATGTAATATTAAATTCCACTTTTATTTGATAGATTCCACCACAGGAATGTTTAAGTCATTCATTGAAAGAAAAGGAATGAATCAGGAATACTACAATATTTCTATGAAATATAATGTTTCTCAAGGATGTCCTGATGTTGCTTACTACTCTGCCTTAGATATATTGGAATTCAAATTCAAATATTCATAATGTTTAGATGAGATGCTGCTTACTGTAATTATTTAACTATTCTGGCTATAATGGAATTTTCATAGTAATTATTTGGAAAATATATTGCCCTTAATAGATTCTAGCCATTATGAGTTTGCCAGCTAATTCAACAGTCAACATATTTCTTTCACAAAACCAACCTCAGGTACATTTTTTCTTAAGATTATTTAACTTTCCACATAATCATTGTGCATGAATGTCATCTTTATATACTCCATGATAAGAATGAGAGTACTATATATTAGTATTTTTGTATGCAGATATTGTAGGTACAAAATAAGCATGGAAATTCTTACTGGTATTTGTTCTATAATTCTAAAAATTAAAAACTATTCTTGAAAATAAATATGTATGTATAGACAGATATATTCAATGAAGGTACTGCTGTTTTTAGACATAATGAGTGAAAAAATGGCCAGCTACACAAATCTAATAAATAAACTCTTAGTATATCTTTTTATCCCAGAAATTTTAAAAGGGACAGAGTAGGGAAAGTGCAAAGTGTACAAAAATCCATTTTGGTATTAGCAAGACATAATTTAGAGGTGACATTGTAGATTTTTAAAAAATTCTATAAAAAAGTATTTTTACATAATTACGTATATCTCACAATGTGCAAAAGATTTATGTGTATCTATCCCTAATTTATGGATTTGTCAAATGAATAAAAAAGATTTTAAAACAGAAATTACTCCCTCTTTGTGCGTATGTGGAAAAAGGGTTTTTTAAAATGGAGCTTTGCTTTAGCAAAAAGTAAAGAATGCTATAATAAATGTTTAATTATATTTATTTAGTATAAAAATTTAACCTAAAAGTAACCCAAAGGAAGGGTTGCACTGCTTCTTCAGATCTGGAATGTTCAAATTCACTCTTAATGGAATACTTATTTCTCCTGAAAAGAGATCTCTCTCTTCCTAGAATTAGCTGATTTTAGACACTCCTGATTTCTCCAGTCAGTGATATCAGCATCCCCATTTTCCTCTCATCTGCTCTTTTAAAATTTGAAACTTGTTCAGAAGATTACTGCCTTAGATACTGCAGTGTTTCTCATTTTGATTCTGTTTATTGATTGAACCACAAGATTCTCTACCCAAAAGAACTAGGCAATGCTTGAATGATTCTGATTTTCAAATATAGGCCCTAGGATTCAGTTGGAAGGGAGAAAACCCAAGTGTGTGTGTGTGTGTGTGTGTGTGTGTGTGTATAGACATTCTGAAATGTTATCTAGTCAACAATAACCAAAGAAAGAGTACATATTGACTACACACCTAATTTTCTCTAAAAAAAAGAAAAGTTTGTTGAGTACAATTAACGTTGCAGTCATTGTATTAGTGCTCTGTGTTTGTGTGCGTGTGTGTGTGTGTGTGTGTGTGTGTGTGAGATGCATGGCTTTTGTTTTTTCTTCTTCCACAAGAGCCAAAATGTTTCCTGCCGCTCTTTTTCTAGCCATTGACAAATGATTGCCAGATGTGAGATCTTTGCAGTGCTCTCTTCTCTCAGCAAACCTGCAGTGATGGGATACTTGATTCTCCCCTGCCCATTTCATCTGCTTTCCACATCTGCCAGGGACACACAAGCAATATATCCCTACATGAGAGCTTACTCATGCTCCTTTTCTACATCCCTTCCCCACCAATCCAGACTCTCTATATAAAACAGGTAAAACTTTTTTTTGAGAGATGGACCTCTGCAGATCTCCAGCATTGTGGGGAAAATAGTTCTTTTAATCATATGCATCTAAGATAAGTTTTGTTTGATTTAATTTAATTTTACTTTTTGTTATTTTAATATATGCATAATATATTAATAATATATGCCTCTAGATAACGAGCTGAGCTCATTCCATTTTAGTTTACTTTATATGTTTTTGTTTGAAGTATCTAATGTAATGTAACTCGGTTTGCATGCCTATCAGACTTATCAAAACACACTTAACTCTTGCAAATGTAGCATGTTTATTAATAAGTTCTACTAAACTATTTTAATGACTGTTGAAATATAGGTAGTCCTTTGCTTATGATCACACTTGGGATGTGTTCCTTAGGTGAGACATCCCATGACTGAATGCAGTTTTATCATGTTTATTAAATTAATCACTATTGGCATTAAGCAATTCTCATGGTCATTAAATGCGTCACACAGTTGTTAAGTGAATCTCTAACTTTTCCAATTGACTTTGCTTGGCGGAAACCATCTGTGAAGGTTCATGAAACCATGATTATGTAATTGCAAGACACCATAATCATTGTAAGCACAAGTTGGTTGCAAAGAGCCTCAGTTGTGATCACATGATTGTGGGAAATGGTGCAACGTGGGTCACTTTTTCTGAGGTAAACTTCAAACTGTGATTAAACAGTTAAACTAATGGATACAAGTTAAGGACTAGCTGTATTGATGAAATTACACTAAAAGCTTAGCCAAACTGAAACAATATCAAAAATGTCTAAACATTGATGAGTAGAATAAACACTTCCCTACTTTAAAATAGAAGAGTTTTTTTGTTGCTATTGTTTCAAGAGATGATTATTTTTAGCAATGTAAATGGCTGTATTCCCTTAAAACCTTATGTAATTATAAATAGTCAGACACAGAGTTGGAAGGAAAAAGGGAATTGTTTATATCGATAATTTTACATTCAATTTATACATACATACACACACACACACACACACACACACATACATACATATTAAAATTACATTTTATTTTTAGTCTGTTTGGTAGGGTGGCTTCTGGGTTTTTCTATTAAGTTTGACTGAGCAAAACTGTCTTTGATTTTCAGCCAAGTTTTAGGGAAGAGTTAGAGGAAGTATATCTTTAGTTTTATATAAATGCATGTTATCTGCTTTTTCTTCTCTGCTGTAAAATTATGGTTTGATAAATATTTTTGGGTGTTTTTAAGCTTCAGATCAGTTTTATTTTTACATAGATAAAATATAGAATTCATAAAAATATAAAAAACAATAAAAAATCAACAGTGAAGATGAGGAGAAAATATTCTTGTCACCTTAAAAACTTCAGGATAAGCAGACAAGAGAGCAAGTGTAGGATAGCATAGTATCAGGTATTTGATTGATTTTTTTTTATTATCATTATTGTTGGGAGACTGAGTGCCATTTGGAATAGATGTTCCACATATTATATTGTTTCATGCAGGTGCCAAGAACATAGAAAGAATCCCAATATGCACCTGGGACTATTTCTTTTTTAGCAGTAGCCCCTTCAGAATAAGATAACATACTGTAAATTCCCTAGAGTATAAATCATAGCTGGATCATTCAATGTTTATGTGCAGGAATGGTGAATTATTGAAGTCACAAGCCTGTGATTTGCGGAGGAGCAGCCCATTCTGAAATCACTTTTCCTTTCTAAGCACACAGCGGATGCTGTGATAAAAAGTAGAATATTTGAAGGTCAACAACGACGTTTGGCTGTGTGCTCCTTCTGGAAGTCTGAAGCCCCTGTCCCACAAGGAAATAGCTCCTTCCTATTCAAAACACTTCACATAATATGGCCCTAATAAAGCAATTTTGGGTTTCTCATGCTTCCCTACACTTCTTGCCAGTTGTGACTCAGGGAGTTAGTGAGAGACACAAAACAGTGGGAGTGGCATCCGGAACCAGCATCTAGGGAATGTCCTTCAGAGGACAACTTGTCACAAGCCGTCAAAGAATCGAGTGGCTTTGTGGTCTCTGAACATCTGGCAGCGCTGCACAGGAAGCTGGGGGTGTGTGTCATTAATTGTGATGAAATAATTTAAACCATCAGGAATAAATGAGGCTGTTAAGTGAAGTTCATATTCCATTTGCTGTGCACATGTGCCAAGCAGCTTGTGTGCATTTTAGAGAGAGAGAGAGGGAAAAAATTATTAGCTTGTGACCAGAAGTGAAACGGATAGAGTAAATGGAATGCATTCATAGTGTAATAACGTTTTGCAGAATTGTACAAGAGCAATGTTTAAAAATGCAGGGTGTTTTTGTCTAAAAAGTTTGGCATGAAAGTGAGGTGTTAAGGAAGCATTTCCCCTTTCTTGTTATGCTTTGTATTAAGAAGCTTGCATGCCATCTATCAAGATATATATCACATGTTAAACATTAAGTGTATATTATCTAGGTTGAATGTGTGTGTTCCACTATATGCAGCAGGGAAGAACTGCAGACAAGTCCAGCAGAATATATGAACTAACAGATGCATCTGCTAAGATTTTTAAAACAATGGTAGTACCAACCCACCTGAAAGCATTTGCTAGGGATATTGGGGGTGAATGGGGAATCTCATAGCCTGCCCCTCATTATATGCACATATGTGTTTTCTGAAGTGGTCTAATTAAAAAAAAAAACCCTTCCCTTGTGTTATGTGTAAATGAAGTTCAATCCCAAATGACTTTTGATACTTGCAGTTGAAATTGTAAGCTGTTTCAAAAAGCTAATATCACACTTGACACCAAGTAAATAAAACTGCTATTTCTGTTGACTGATCTCTGATAATCCTGTAATGTCATCTTGCAACATGTAAGCACATCACTCTTGTCTTTTAGTACAAGATATTTACATATCTTCTCAAATACCTCATTACGAACAATTTTTCCTTCTTCTACGACTTGTTGCTGAATATTTGCTATTTCAAATTTAACGAGCTTACTACACTGGTGGCTTGATGCGCTCAAAGATAATCAGTCCTCTGTTGAGTCACCTCTGCGTGGTTTTGTCTTGTAAAATATTTAGTAGGTTTCTTTCTGTGCCTTTTAAATAAGATTGCACCTCCTAAATTAGCAACAGTGCATTTTGGTTTTCACTGATTTCCTGAATCTGCTCCTGAACGGGCAGCTTTTACTTTTTTTTTTCATTACTTTATCTCTGGCAGGGATCTTGTATAAGAGTTTTGTAAAAATAACTCTAGAAATGATGGTACTTCTTCACAACTACTAGCTGTTGCACTTAAAAATCTATCAGTGTGCCCTCCCAATTATTTCTAAAGAATAATATTCTTTCTACAGACGTTTTAAATGCATCCAGAAGGGAAAAAAATAGAGTTTTAAAGTGCATTAAGAAGTTAATGCTGGGATTGCTGATTCTATGGAAAGATCAATTAAACCTCAAAATAAAGATGACTTTAATTTGAAATAGGAGAAGATGATCAAAGTCCACATTTAGGATTAATATGACGGAAAGACAGAAATGAGAAATGGGTGAGATTATTATCTTTGACCATTATTTTTCTCTCTCTCCTGGACTCAACCTTTCTGTCTATGGTTTACTTTCTTACTGTCTTATCTGCTTTGGGAGAAACAGGATCTTGAGAATGGAACAGTCAGCAGAAATACCTGAATATAAGCCTAGATTTATATCTATTTCAATTCAGTTCAGAATACAACTAGAAGGGACCTTGGAGATCTTTAAGTCCAACCCCCTGCCAAGTAGAGATTGTACCTTTCAGACAAGTGGATGTCTAATCTCTTCTTAAAAACCTCCAGTAAGGGGGGACGCGCAACTGCCGAAGGCAAGCTGTTCCACTGGTTAATTGTCCTCACCATTGGGAAGTTTCTCCTTAATTCCAGGTTGCTTTTTAAAAATTACTTTCCATCCATTGTTTCTTCTCCTTTGGTGCTTTAGAAAATAAGTTGATCCCCTCTTCTCAAACACTGGAATATTGCTATCAAATCAACTAGTCCTTCTTTTCATCAGACCAGCCATACCCAGTTTCTGCAACGGTTCTTCATATGTTTTAATCCCCAGGCCTTTAATCATCTTAGTTGCTCCTCTCTGCCCTTTTTCCAAAGTCTAAAACATCTTTTTGTCATGAGGGCAGACTACCCACCACTCTTGTTAAAGCAGCTAGTATCTACACTAGGTTGTACAGTACTAAATAGCAGATGTGATTCTCCTCGCGGTGACTTCTTCAATTTTGGGTAGTTTTGCTCATCAGGCAGGTGAGTGAGAAGGAGGCACCTGGTTCACCTGGGAGAGACAGAAATGGCTGTTTTGCAAGTGGCTGCTGACAGTCATTTGCTGACATAAAGGTTGTCTTTTTTGTTGTTTTTTTTGTTTTTTTTTGCCCTTTGTGGGTGCAAAATAATATGTGTTCAGGACATGGGTGGGAACCTGGAGAACTGACAGCTGCTATCAAACAAAGAATTCAGTGTAGTTTTTCCTTCCATGTTTTCTCCAGGAATCTTTCTCTTCTCTTATGACACTTCGTAATGAAGAACAGAGCATTACTTTATGTGCTACTAAGTGGATCAGAAATAAGAGACAGTGTTCTTCATTGCAGCTAAATACTGAGTTTGGAGTTAGATTTTACATTTTAGAATGATTCAGATCTAATTCTCTATATTATATCAGGGGTGTCAAATTCACAGCCCAGGGGCCAGATGCGTTATACTCTGGCCACACCCACCCACGGTTTAGTGATGGGGAAAAGTAGCGATATGTCATGTGACAACAATGTGATGCCGTGGGTTTGACACCCCTGCTCTATATTATATAGTTACAAGTAGTCCTCAATTGATTATCCAATTGGCAACATTTCTATCATGGTCATTAAATGAGTTAGGCCCGATTTTATGACTTTTTTGTTCTTGTAGTCACTTGGTGGATAAGCGAATCCAGTTTTCTCCATTCACTTTGCAGATCACAAATAGTGATCATGTGACCCCAGGACATTGTAACAACCATTGTAAACTTATGCTGGTTGCCAAGCACCTTGTGATAACCTGGCACAAAGGCAACACAGTCAAATAAGCAAGAAATGTCTCTTTAATACCTCCAGCTTTGCCCCCAATGTCCAGGTTTCCTTCAGCTGGAGAAAAAACTTTCCCAAGAACAGTCTTTAAGTGGAGGAAATTTAGTCCGAAAACAAAGTGTAAATAAAAATCCATACAAACCATACTGCAGCAATTAACTTGACAGGGCAGGAGAAGGAATTGCAGACTTGAAAGCCCAGAAAAACGCACACAGTTGGGAAGATACCAGGAATCCAGATAAGTCTTGACAACAACTTTGCTGTGTGCAGCTTCACTTTTTAAACATTGTGTTCCCAGCTGCAGCTAATGAAGGGAATCAGCTCCCTTTCCTCCCCTATAAGCCATGCAACTCATGTTGCTCCCTTCTCTATTCCTCCCTGCATGCCCTAGGATGAAGAGGGGGTGGGCCTGGGTCCTCCTCCGAACCCCCTCTCCCTTGCTCTATCTCTCTCCTGCTCTGCCCAGCCAGCCTTTGCCCTTCCCCAGTTTCTTCCACAGCCAACGGAGCCACACTCCCACTCCCTATCAGCTGCTCGGCCTCCCCCTTCAGATCAGATTCCAACAGGGGCATGATTTTGATCACATTACCGGGAGGATATGGCAGTAGTTACAAGTGTGAGGACTAATTGCAAACAGCTTTTTTTACCACTATTGTAACTTCAAATAATCATTAAATGAATGGACATCAATTGAGGATCACCTGTAACATAAGGAGAATCTCAGTAGTTTACAGATGAAAAGTAATATATAAATGTAATTACTTTCATGTCATACATCACTAGAAGTCTGTAGAGATCCTCAGTCATCCAGGTCATGGTTGTCCCAAAGGTGCTTTTTCAGGAAGCAACTGGACTTTTTGTTTTGTTTTTTGAAAACATTTCGCTTCTCATCCAAGAAGCTACTTCAGCTCTGATAGGATAGTGACATACACCACTAATCCATTAACTAAAACAAATGATAGCAGGAGGGATTAAGAGGGAAAAAGCATTAGGCAGATCCAAATTATTCTGCACAGTTATATACAGTAAATGATATGTAAATGTATGGCTGAATTGCTGAATTGTATGATTCAACCATACAATGACAATGCTACTGCCCAAAACATAATGTTAATAGAGGGCTTACTTAGGGCTGCCAGAATAGAGGTGCAGAAATCTACATGAATACGGATGATAGCAAAGATTAGTTCCTGTATTCTTTGTTGCCATCTAGTGATCATCCTGATCATTGCAGGCACCCAACAAACATGAGAAAAACATTTTATTGAATTAGTATCATCTTAACTTAATCTTAATATTATTTAAGAACTTAAACCATTGCACTGTTAATATGTGATATTCCACCTCCTTACTTCAAAGTTCTTGTAAATATCTGATATCTTCTTTAACAATACTCATTGCCTATCTTTAAAAAGTACTGTAGATTTAGAATAATTGCATACATGCTTCAGTGTTAGTAGTAATTAATTCAACTTTTAAATTTGGTTTTTGAAAATGGCAGTAAGATGACCTAAAATATTAACAATCCTATTAGTTCATAGGTTTAATGGGTATTTTAAAATTGGGATTATCTCAAAATGTACCTTTATCTTAATGAATAATGAACAAAATGGTTCTTGTATTGCAAATCTTCCTAATATGCCAGACTTGAAACATGTAGAATTTTGATAAAAAGAATTTAGTATTACTAATTATTGTAATGAGTTCAAAGACTACTATCTTACAATTTTTTCCAATTCATATTTTTATTGCAATAAAGGATTAAAAATTATTAGTAAAAATAAAGGAATACTTTTATATTAAAAATATTTTATATCCCCAAACAACATAAAAATAATTAAGTAGCAAAGCTAAGTAACCTACTGTATTATATAAATCACAACAAAATATCCCAAACGTAACCAAATGTGTTGCTTTTACTTTTCAATGCTGTCCTAAGGCTATGTATTAGTGTATTGCAATGTCCCAAATGAACAGAAAAGAAAAATAAACCCCACCCTTATAATGTAATAAACTGGAATTCTTACGCAAACTAAGGAGGGTTCCTTTGATGTTCAAAGAGATTGTTGTTATAGCTACCCATCAGGAGAATCATTGGCTGGGACATTAAAACACACATATATACAAACAAATAGATAGCACTTTGGATGTTATTAACTTTCATCTGGGACAACACCACACAATAAAAAAAAAAATACAGCTCATGCAAGTTAGAATTACCATATCTGGGTTGCAAAAATCTCATGACCACCAGATGGCAGCAAAGAGATACAAAAATCTTTTGCTCTTTGCTCCCATTACCTATCTACAGAACTCTATATAACTAACTGGAAATATTTTGCTCATTTACAGGTAGTTATTGACGTATGCCCACAATTGTGCCCAAAATTTCTTTTATTAAGTGAGACATTTTTTAAGTGAATTTTGCCCCATCTTATAGCCTTTTTTGCTTCAGTTGTTAAGTAAATCACTGCTGTCGATAAGTTAGTAACCTGGTTGTTCAGTGAATCTGGCTTCCCCATTGACTTTGCTCATCAGAAAGTCAAAAAAGGGGATCATGTAACCCCGGGGCACTTCAATGGTCATAATATGAAACACCTGTTAAGCAGCTGAATTTTGATCACAGGATCATGGGGATGGGCGAAACTCTGAAAATCGGTCATAAGTTACTTTTTTCAGTGCCGTTGTAACTTTGAACAGCCCCTAAATGAACGGCCTGTATTTGTTGGTCTTCGATTGATACTGACATACACAGCACCCTCCTTCATCCCCCCTTCCCCCAATCCTGTGAGATCGATTGCTAAGAAGCATGTATCCGGCCCAAAGGCAGCTTCATAGACTTGAGTTTTGGTCTTTGTTACCCAATGCATTATAGAACATTGTATTTGAAGTAGCAGCTATAAAAGTCTTGTGGGATTGCTCTGAAAGGGCTCCAGGTGATGATGGTGGTGGTGGTGGTGATGATGATGGTGATATCCATTCAATCATTTCTGACTCTGGGAAATTCTATGGGTTAGGTCTTCCGATCTCGCACTACTTCTTTATTTTTATACACTCTGGCTGGTATCAGCTTTGATGATGCTGTTCTGTCCTAGGCTTCCCCCAAAAGCACTAAACAGACTCTTTTCCCCAACCAAATAACTTTTATTAAACAAATGTGAATTTCTTGCATTCACATTCAGCCAACGGCCTGGCAAACAGTCTTTCAGGGGTATAATTTGGAGCTCAAACCTTACCTATCTTGGAAAGCTGCCCGGTAAATATATCCAAATGCAGTGCTGACAAGGAAGGGCTTAGCATAGAGTCTGTAGGGTGCACAGACAGATCTTCACAATGACGGAATAAACGAATGAATTGTTTCCTGAAAAAGACCCCTCTCTTTTTGCTCTTCTTTTAATTCTGATGGGAGGGGCTATTTATTGTCCACCTGTGGCCTTAATCCCACGTTGAACCTGAGTTCGTAATTGTTCTTTCTTCTTGGCAGCTCTGCACATGCGTGGGCTGGGAACCGGTTCTAGCTGCTTTCCCACCTCACTGCTGTCCGATCCTGAAGGCAGATGATGACTACCTGCCTGCTCTGGCCCCATCTCTGCCTCTGATGCAGATCCCTCATCCAAGTCTTCCTCAGCCTCCAGGACTGGTCCAGGTTCTACCCCAACTTCCTCGCTGTCCGACTCTGCTGCCACACAACAGATACATCCAGATATACATAAAAATAATTATCATCCATCTTAAATCAACAAAGAACTTAGAACTTAAGTCCTAAGTTCCATTCTCATCAGTAATAAAGTTAGTGAGAACAGGCAGAGTTTTTTTTTTTTTGGTATGCTCAGAAATAATTTCTGAAAGCAAAAGAAATTAAATCAGTAATCCAACCTTTGGAGGTCAATTAGCAACAGTTCTTAATAAGTAATGTTTGTGTGCCTAGCTGAGCTTAATTTCTTAGTCAGCCTTTCCCTATCTGGGAAGCTGAAAGCTCTGTTGATAACTTATCATACTTTGGAATTGGGGTCCAGGATGTGCGAAGGTTTTCAGGAGTGTGATTTATATAATGTTAAAAGTGCTGGGGTCATTAGAATAAACAAAAACTCTTCCTTTGATCCTAATTAATCACATATACAGACACTCAGACACAACCCAATACTCCAGGTATTGAACAAAACTATCAACACAACTCTTTCAGAGTTGAAAGCCTTGAAACCTAGTCCATCTTGAACCTCATTCTGTTGTTAGTACAATCTTCTAGTATTTATTTTAATTGATAGCTGTTGTTTCTGACTTGGTCAGTGTATACATATTTTTTCATTCTTGAAACCAAGCAGGCTTGAAATCAAGCAAAATGTAATATTGTCACTTCCAAAAATGATTTTAGGACAAACACAAGAAGCACATAATAACAAGATAATAAACATTCCCTGCATTCATTATCAAGCATTTTTACAACTGAGCATCTAGTTTTTATGTATAGAATGATAATAGTTTGTGCTCCATAAATGTATCTAATTCTTATTAAATATCCTCTAGGCTAATGGCCTTTTCCACATCTTATGTGAAAGTTAAAGAGGTACATATCTCAGTACTTTCTGCATCATTAGTTCAAGGGCATCCAATATTTAAAGACTAGCATATTTTCTATAGAAATGTGAGCCTGGCCATTTCTGATAAAACCTTTGTAATAAAAAGAAGGTATATGGTATGAAGAATCTATTTTTCCATGATCCTCTGTGAAAACCGAGACCTTCCAAGACACTTTAAAAAAAACAAAACACCTACGGTAACTATCAAGAAGTGCTACTCTTAACTTTCAGAATTCAAAGGTCTATGCGATTGCTCCATACTTTGAAGGTGGTGGTAACCAAGTATTGCAAAGGAAGAAGAGGGGTGAGGCATGTTAGAAATGTTTGTGGTTATCTTACTATTTTAATTGGTACAATGGCCCCCCAAAAAGAAAAAGAACAAAAAGAAGGTAACAGTCATACAACGGGCAGATGAAACAACATCAAAGTTTGTGGGCTGAGTGCCCTGAGGTAATGTACAGCTAAATTCTTTAATGTATTCACTTGGCATAACTAAAGAATCTGTGTGCAATACCACACAGGCTCATATCTGCTTGTTCGTGGTGTGAAGCTAACTGTAGGAACCCGGGCTATTTTGCTTATCTAGCAGGAATGGGAAGTGTGTTGAGTTCTAAAAGGTGTTTACTGCAGACTCTTTTTCTGTTTCAAGCAAAGGCAAAATAAAGTGAATAGACTTTTCATATCTTCTCTCATATGGAATGATGGAAGAGAAGCAGTGGTCTAGGAAATCGTGCTGTGTATGTGGAGAGAAAGGGGCAGTTGCCCACAAGTCACCAAAAGTGCTGGGCGGGGCAGATCTATGCATTCTTCACAGAGGATTTTTCTTGTTTAGCCTGGAGCCCCTGGAATATTATCTGTTGGGTTGGGTTGTCTTTATTAATTACAAACTGAAAAGCAAGACAAGAAGATAACTATTTTCTTTGGATTTACGGGATAATATTTGTATAGTTTCAGAAGTAACTTTGTCAGTTATTGATACCATCAATAATTTTTCATTTATTTGTATGAATGAATGAATGAGTGAGTGAGTGAGTGAGTGAATGTGTGTGTATAAGAATATATGAATGAATGAATGGAGTGAATATATATAATATTCTTATTTTTATGATTTTAAAATCTTTAATGCCAGTTTTGATTAGCTGTCTTATTCTGAATCAGTTTTCACATCCAAATTCTGATTAATGCTACCATTTGCAACTTAAATAAATGTTCAGTTTATACAATAACTTTGGGAAAAGTGTATAAATCTTTCTAAAACATAAAAGTCATTTAGTAAATTTATTAATGTAATCATTTTCATGTTTTCTTTTTTCATTTACTTGGTAACTTTGTAAATTAATAATTCATTCTGCACCATATACCATAGAACATATTCTTAAAATTATGTTTATCAAGACTGGAGTTTTGAAAATGTATACCCTATACTTACACTATAGATACTGTAATAAGAGAACTATCAAAAGTACTTTAAAATATTACGCTATAACCTCATAGTAAACAGGAACTCTGCCTAATTTCTAATTCAATTAGTGACCACAACTATTTTTAATTTTTTTTTATCTAGAAAATAATACAAGTATACTGGGTCATATTTTTTCCATTTTACCCACATACTGATAAGTTACCTAAAATTATTTTATTGTAAGCCTGAGTAGGACATCTGCTTGGAGTTAAATCCATGCAAACAATAAGCTTTTCTCCTACAAAGGTAACTATTGTAGGTGAACCTAAAGGCGATAAGTAATTTTGGGAAAACATACACTGGATGCTTCTGAATAAGCTGGAATTTCCCACTGTAGCAAAGCAATACAAAAGAACTTTCTTACCATGATAGATGTATGTCATTTCAGAGCTGCTGTTTCAAAGCTAAGCTTTTATAAGCTTAAGAAAATTAAACTTCTCTCCCCTTTCCCCTCCTTTGTAAAGACGTTTTGCTTTCTTCCGTGACACTGGGATGTTAAAGCTAATCTGGAGGTGATATGATAGCACACCTTTCCTTCCCTTTACCTGATTTTGAATCCAGACCAGTCTGCTTACTAATACTTAATTCAAGTTGAAGGACCCCAGTTCTTCAGTGACCTGAACAGACCAAGTTTCCCATATTAAAGATTCTTGTTCTTAATATAGTTCATTCTTTCATTCATTCATCGGTTGTGGGTGTGAGAGAGGTGTGTTTCATATTCTGACATTTTTCATGATGAGGGCAATTGCATAGATTTTTTTCCTCAGCAATACTGCTTATTTGTAGCATACAGTACTCAGTTGACTGATAAATCTTTCAAAACATTAAAGCACTCTCCATCTCATTTAAAATAACGAGGTAAATAATTTTAACTTTATTTACAGTTAAATATGCAGTGTGTTTTTATTTTGTTCCTGTGAATATTTTGATAAATTGTACAAACGAATAGTGCATTCAAAATTAACTTCTACTGGCGGTGTTCTTGTACTTACGTTACCTGGTTTAGCGAAATTCCACTAATTTAAGTTTTAACATATTCCTTTCATCACCGAAAGGTCATAATTATTTTTTTTATAGACTAAAGATACCTGGAAGCTGTATGTAAGACCATGAATGAATATCATAGTGAAGATCTGTAAAATGGCACGTTCTACCCCATTGATTTAAAATAAGATTTAGCTGTATGCCTATATTTGTGTGGAGAGAAAATGAAGGGCTGAAAGGCTGAATGGTATTTATAATTGAAATCTTCATTATCTTGATATATTAATAGCAAGTATTTTCACAGTTCTAAACAGCTTATGATGGAAACTTCAAGATAAACTTTGCTATAAAATTTGGCATAAGTATGAGCAAACTGTGGAGTTTGTGCTTCTGGCATTTCTGAGTTTCATTCCCTACCATCCCACAGTTGAACCAAGAAGCCAATTTTAATCTTCTACTAAAGCTTTGGGTAATTAATCTGCTCATTAGCTCAATTAAAGCTTGCAGCCGTATTTTTCAACCACTCAGTGCTTAAAGAAGGAATCTTTTTATGGTAAAGCTTTCTTGAACTTTTTAAAAATTCCAGTACAAGTGGTTATCTAATTTCTGTGGTGAAGGCAAGCATGTCTGTTTGTGTATTTGTTATTTCTATAATCCAGAAACAGAATATTGGCATCCATATAAGCATAACTTGAAATTATTTTGAAAGAACTATATATTTAAGCTATTGTTTCATCACTTCTTATGAATGAAGTATGATTATGAGTTGCCATGGATGAATAGATGGCAATATAAATTCAACAAATAAATAATAATAGCAGAAAATGTTTTTTTCTGTTTCATATTCATGAACCATTATATTTTCATATAGAGGCAGAGCGTGTCTTAAAATCCCATTTTTCTACTATAGAAAAAAGTGTGCCGAAAGTATGCATGTCTAGAGCTAATTAATATAACAAGCACAGACCAAATTTAAAAAACCATATTTAATTTATCAGTTTATCACTTATCAGTTGAGAGAACACGCTTGATCTAAATTCTCCACTAGACAAGGAACATTTCCTCTTTCTACAACAGTCTGCTATTGTGTTCCAGATGTATTTTGGAGCTTCACTCTTGGTACAATCATGTTGTGCATTTTTTTCATGAATATTGGAAGGAGTGCCAACACACATGATTTCCCATGTTCGCTCCTTTAGTTATTAAATTATCTAAATAGTATAGCTCCTGTTTAGGACAGAATATCTAAGAAAATCAAGTCTTGTGCTTTTTTTTAATCTAGACACAACCCATTGTGTTCAATAATTGTTACTCCCAAGATAGTAAGCACAGTGTCCTGAGAAATAAGTGCTGTTGCAATCCATTAGCAATTCTGAGTGGGCCATGAGTTTTCACTCCATGTATCGTAATTGTTGAGCATTTAGTTACATGTATATTAAAAGTTAAGCAAGATTAGGAACACATTTCTTTTCAACATTGTAAAATCATACCATATATTTGGCTAAGAGGAATGATTGCTCTGTTAGTTTGTAGGACTGTAAAATGTATAACATTCCCATTACAGTTGCTGATATCTGTTGGAATAAACATTTTTCATATGGACACAAGATATTTGGAAGAAAATACAGTTGAGTCTTATAGCTGTTCTGCTAAGCCATTACATGCTTCAGTTGCAGTTTGTTGAAAAAGTCACTGAATAAACTGCAGCTTGTTTTATCTAACGTTATTCTGTCTCTTCTATTTGGAGGTTATACAAAGTAACTTTAGACACTAAAAGACTGACACACACATATTTGTTTTTCCCATTGGCTGGATTCAGCAGGCCTTTCAGCAAAAACGGGCTTTTAAATCTGCTTGTTGCTAAACCTTTCCTTCCAATTCTCTTTAATAAAAGACCCAATTTTCTCTGCAACTAGAAGTAAGAAAAATATTAATAATTGACAATTAGCAATCAACAATTTCTACCTCTCATTCTTCCCTTTACAGATCTATTCCATTTGAAGTTCTATTTTCAGGTTGTTTTTAAAAGTAAACATGTAGATAAAATGTTAGATATTTTATATTTAATATTTGTTTCTAAATGATCTGTAGTTAGGCTGAACAAATGGCCAGAACTATTGCTAACAACAATTATTTGGATATTATTAGATAATATTAGAGCAAATAAATCAATACGGAAATCTAAAATAAGTAACTCTGGACTAGATATATGAGAGTAGGAAAAAAAAATGGGCGGATAATTGAAAAGAAATAAAATTTATTTATTTATTTAGAAAATTTATATGGCCGACCACCCTCACTGAGTAGGGTCTCCTGCTTGAGCAGAAGGTTGGATTAGAAGATTTCCAAGGTCCTTTCCAACTCTTATCATTCTATTATTTAAGAAAGCATATTTGAAAGAAGGGGGTGATATATTATCCTTTATTAGTGTTATATCTTTCTAAGCTAGGTAGAAAGTTGGGGATAAGAACTTATTTGCTCTTCTTCTGCACTTGTGGATTTTCTACAACCATCTGACTGAATACTATGGAAATTAAATCTGGAGGTGACAGATTTTTGATCTGATTCAGTATGACTTACAATGTTTTTTTCTTGTACAGAGCTTCATTTCTATGACTTCCTCCAAGCTACATCTTTCAAAACAGTTTTAATACTTTTGGCAATCCTTTGTCATGCATACAGGACAGTTTCTTTAAAAGGATATACATATATATATATATATATATATATATATATATATATGTTAGGTTTTTGAGCTGATAAATAATTAAACAATAATTATCAGCTTAAAAACCTTACACACATGTAAAGAAAAGACAACGAAACAAATAGCTTTCTGTCTGGATGGTCTCTGGTGATGAGCCTAAAGACAGAAAAGGACAGCAGTATGCTTCCTCCCTTGATTGGGGCTTACCAGGGTGTTGTAACACACACACACACACACACACACACACACACACACACATATATATATATATATATGGATTCTTCAATGGAGTGAGTATAAAGACTTGTTGGCTGACCTGTTGTTTTGGAAAAACTGAATTTATATAAGCTTTGCTGTGAAATATTTAGTTCAAATGCTAATTTATATAATTTAGTAAGTTGAATAAACATTTTTATAGATAATTCATTAGCATTGATATTATCAGAGTAGAATTTACATACATAAATCACTGATTTTTCCAGAAGTTTGAACTTTTTATTTACTCTATGTATTTTAATGAATGTAGATTAAACTGAGACATGGGTTGTGTAGGATTAATTTAAAATAAACCATATTTGCCTTGTAAATATTTCTATTATGTTTAATTTGTGGTAGAAGATTGCTATAGGAAAGAATAGGTATAACATTAAAATACAAAAAGGATTTTATTAAAGAAAAGATTGATTCCTTTTGCAGTAAAACATAAAAAGCAACACCCGTACGCTATAAATCAAATCTAAGTACAATGTTAAAATCTTAGTTGTGGCATTTGGAGATGTCTTGAACCACATGTTTCTAACCACAATTGTTTGAGTTTGGATGTCCATCATAGGTAGTAATTACAACAATATTGGTTGTTTTTAATTGTGTTATATGGTAGAATCACTGCTCTGCGTTCATAAGGATGGAAATAACTAAATAACTATAAATAATTAAATAAAATATTTGATATATGTATTTCTAAGGATGTTATTTTCATATTGACAATATTCCTATTGAGATGAAGACATTTCCAAGAAAATGTGTTTAGATTTAAGCCAAAATAAAAATACAGTTGAAGACTTTATTAGAAACTGTTATTATTTGAAATTTATTCCAAATCCAAAAATTAGTTTTTAAGTGTTTTATTTACTCTATGTATTTCAATAAATGAAGATTAAACTGAGACTTGGGTTGTGTAGGATTAATTTAAAATAAACTATATTTGCCTTGTAAATATTTCTATTATGCTTAATTTGTGGTAGAGGATTGCTGTAGGAAAGAATGAGTATAAGATTGAAATACAAAAAAGGATTTTATAAAGCACAAAGGATTAAATATAAGATTGATTTCCTTTTACAGTAAAACATACAAAAAGCAACATCCGTATGCTATAAATCAAATCTAAGTACGATAGAACTTCAGTTTAGCTGTAATTATATTTTATTTTAATATCAAAATGTTGAATTGCCAAACTTGCAGACAGGATCGGCTTTTAATTAGATTTTCAGTGCGTATGCTTAAAATTACGGAACAATAATCATATAATAATTATAGAATTAATTGCTGTTCTGTTTTATTTATTGCCTTCTGGATTAAACTTCACACTCATGAAGAAAATGTGCTCAGGCTGGATTTAAGAGAGTAAATCCAGGCTTTTTTTTTAAAAAAAAACATTTTCCAAGTTGGAGTTCTTGAGCTACATTGTGGGCTTGTTCATGGCTTGTAAAGAATCCAAGGGAATTTGTAATGGGCTGTGAACAATGGATTGCAGTAGGGGAGAAAACAACACAAGGAGATGGAAGGAAAATTGCCTAATTAGACCCAGCACTACTTCTGGAAACATTAAAAAAGGATCAGAGGAGATCTACAGCAAGAGAGAGGAGTGAAATAGTGCCTCCTTGCCGGATACACCAGGACATTATTTTTCAAAAGGGAATTGAAATTAGACCTAGACTTTTAGGCATGAACAAACATCTGAATGATATTATATCTTTGGTCTTTAAATAAGTGATTCTCTAAATATGTTTTATGATATGCTTTCCCGCCCCGACTGTGCCATTTCCCCCCAGTTCATTATTCCACCTAATTTATTTTTGAACCATTGATTTAACTTACACAACATAACTGAGTAGATAAAGTATGATTTTATTATAGAGCAGAGGTGGAGAACCATGGCCCCTTTATGACTTGTGGATTTCTTGTGGTATCCCTAAGTCCCATAATTCTTCATATCAGGGGCCATTTTGTAAGCCTGATGTGAATGGTCATCCAAAACATCAGAATGGTTCCAGATTATTATCCTCTTTGTAACCTAAACATCTGAAGCTGCAGCAGTCTGTTTATTTTTTAACATTTGTTATTTCAAGTAAAAGGAATCTTGGAGTGACTGAAAATATCAATTAAGACCTGTAACAATAAAAACAGGAAATAGAAAACAATAATAAAAACCATACGTAAGGAACAGTTTTACCAACAAAAGAGATAAGCATATTTTAAAACATTGCCAGTTGCATAATATCTTGGGGAATGAATTTCAAAAATACAGCTCTACTCTTTATTGCCAAGAGAACTGAAATAGTGGATGCAGAGTAAGCAGAAGACCAAAATAAGTAAGCTTCTTTACAACAATGTGATGCTTATGGTATTAAAAGAAAAGACACAGTCAATTGTAGTGAAAATGGCTAATGTTCTTCCATGTTTCCTTAGCTGAAAAGGGTTTATGATAACAGTTAAGAGCATACGGTATATCTTGAATGTGCTTCCTAGTGGTGACTTGTATGGCTCTACAGTATACATTCTATAGAGAGGATATGCAAAAGATAGGAATTGTGATTAGTGATGGAAGGAATTGGCAAAGAATGTGTGAGTGTTTAAGATACTTCTTATATGAGATATGGTATAGTTGGTTCCAGGAGTGGGATTCTACCAGTTCGCACCTATTCACTAGAACCGGTTGTTAATATTTTAAGCAGTTTGGAAAACCGGTTGTTAGAAGAAATTACTGGCCTAATCCTGTAAGGAAGGCAGGAAGGAAATATTCTGGTGTTGCTTACAGAAACTGCCTCTTTGTCAACCCTTATTACATTCTTGGTAGGACAAGACTTCCTGTCTCAGGAACTTCTCTGGAGTTTTTTTCCCTTCCTTTGCTGGTACTTTGCTTGTGTGGAGTGATCATTCAAAGTTACAATGGCACTGAAAAAAGTGACTTATGACATTTTCCATACTTACGACTGTTGCAGCATTCCCACAGTCATGAGAGGCCAGGCGAGGAGATGCAGGCCTCGATGTGAGTGATATTGAGTTGGCTACGCCCAGCCAATAACATGACCACTAAGTCACACCCACCAACTTAGCCATGCCCACAGAACTGGTTGTTAAAAAATTTGAATCCCAGCCCTGGTTCTGTCCACCTCTGTAGAACCGGTAGTTCTACAGAGGTGGCAGCAGACAGAGAGCATACATAGAACCGATTCTATGCCTGCTGCTGTTTTGGCCCACCTTCCCACCTGGGCTTTTATCTGACCTTTATTTCCTGCTTTTTCAACCGCAGCTGCTTTGTGCGACACAACTGCGGTTAAAAAGCAGGGAAAAAGGGCTTTTTCAACCGCTGTGAACCTGTCCAGGCAGCTAGCTGACAATGTATACACGTGAGCGCAGCGCGCATCAGGTGCATGTACGCATGAAGCAAAACCTAAAATCACCAAACCAGTAATTACACCAGTCGGATCCCACCCCTGGTTGGTTCTCTGTAGGCGAAAATATAGCTGCTTTTTATCTAGCTTCTTCCCCCAAAATAATAGTTTTCCTCAGTTCTGCAACAGAGGAAGATTTTCCAAAAATTCATAAGGAAGTGCTAATTCAGGAATGTTGACAGTCAGGAAACCCTGTTCAGGCATTCTGTATAGACACTGTGGTCTAAATCATATACTGTAAGTTCTGTTGATTCTGTCTCAAATTCACTTTTCATGTGAAAAAAATGACTGATTCTTCATAGACAGCAGGATGTCCTTTCTATTTTTGAAGAATTTGTCTATGATTTAGAACTTTAAAATATCAGTGATCTAAATCTGTTGAAGAGCCTTAACAGTCATAAGGGTCTATATTGCAAGCAGTTTTCTTCCAAGTGGGAATACTTAAGAAGACAGAAGATGGCAGAGCTTGGTTAGTTTTCCGTGTTCCTTCTCCCATATGTATAGATTACAGAAAAACAGAATTCTCAAATATATTTATTGTGGATTGGATACCGGAGATCAATAAAATTCCAGCAAAATGCAAATAAAAAACCCCAGTCCGAATATGCTGCTCATTATGGAAAAATCTTTCCATATTACTATGGTAGACAATTTGAATTTATATAAATTTTAGCAAATACCTGATCTACGATTTGTAAAAGAAAAAAAATCAATTGTTGTATTTTAAAATCTTAGTTGTTGCATTTGGAGATGTCTTTAACCACACATTTCTAATCATAGTCATTTTGTGTTTGGGTGTACAACATAGGGAGTAATTCCAAAATACTGATTGTTTTTAATTGTATTGTATAGTAGAATTATGCCAGTCACTGTTCTGAATTCATATGGATAGGGAAGGTCTATAAATAACTAAATAAAATATTTGATCTATGTATTTCTAAGGAAGTCTGTTTTCATATTGTCAATATGCTTATTGAAATGAAGATGTTTCCCAGAAAATGTGTTTAGATTTCAGCCAAAATAAAAATACATTTGAAGACTTTATTAGAAACTCTGTTATTGTTTGAAATTTATTCCAAATCTAAAAATTAGCTTTTCAGTGTTATATTTTATTTACTTTCTATCTTTCAATTCCAGGTGGATATATTGGCTCTTAAATGCAGTTATTTTTGAAACATGCTGGAAAAGCATCAGTTACTGTTCCTACTTCAATCAAATGTTGTAAAGCTATTCTGTCAATTGATCTCAGTGGTTGAACTTACATATTTCCAAAGGCCCCTGGTGGCTCCTTTTAGAAGCACAAAAATTGTTATTAAAAACTATAAACTAAATATTAATATATTTTGAATTGGTGATGTGTCCATCTCATAGTTGGGTACAAATGAAGAAACAGGTAGAATATGTCTTTCAAATGTAGAATTCTACAGTATGGATTCAGTTTATCTGAATCTTTTATACAAACCAAAAGAATAAAAACTCAGATTGATGCTAATTATATAAAACATAGACTTAGTAAGGCCTGCAAAGCAATATTTTAATACCTTGGCTTTCTTTCTAGAATGTGTGTGTGTGTGTGTGTGTTTTAATCTGAAAATGCAGACACATGGAAATACCTTGCTTGGGAAATACCTACAAATGTCTTTACTTTTAGGACACATGCTAATGCAAATTATATCAGGAATTGTGTTTTTCTGGTTTCTTTCAAGGAAAACTGTAAAACTTTCAACTGAACAGTTCTTGAAATTATTTATCATGTCATTAAATCCGTCACACAACAGCAATTTCCTCTTCTTCATTTGCTTTAGGTTGTATTATGGTTTGCCAGATTTTCCTATTTTTAATAACCCAAGAAACCAGTAATGATGTTATTCTTTGAAAGAAGGTAACCCTTAAATATGGCCTGAACATGTATGTTCTTATTTGTGTACGTTCCCTTCATTTTATGGGTACTTTCAGAAAGTTCTGTGACACACAAAGAAGAACTTTAAGGTACCAAAGTTCATAAATAATGGAAGCAAAATAAAATAATAATAATAAAAAAGCCCTCGCAACATCAGACATACACAAAAGCCGGGACCGGTTGTGATGACAGTCTGTCAGGGCCTTAGAGCCTCTGTCTTTCCTACAGCTCACTGAATGTTTTATTTTTGTTATAATTACAGTATCTTGCCTGCACTTTGTCCCTCTGATCCTTTGTTAAAGCCCAGATCACTCTGTGCAGACTGTGCTTGTAGGTGTGATTTATTGAGTGACAAGTAGCTGTAGGGTAGAATACACGCCTCTGTACCTGAGTAAAGCATTAGACATCACAGAACTTGGGGGGGGGGGGGGCAGGAGATGAGGAGGAAAAGCAAAGAGCAGTAACACAGCAGCTCCTGGATACAGATCAGACAAGAGGTTTTGCCACAAATCACCTAGAAACATGTCAGGCGCTGCATGTTTGTTGTTTTACACTGAGGGCACAGCCGTAGTCCAAAAGTATTGATTCTTTTCTTTGTACAGAGACAGAAGCTGTCAGCTCTTGCTGGCCGACCTTGGTATAGCTCAGACATCTATTCCCCACCCTGCCTGCTAGATGAACCCCACAGGAAAAGTCTAGGGAAGAGAGGCAATGCCCGTTTCACACAAGCAAAAAGAGACCCCAGCCTCCTACCTCCTCCAGAGGGGAGCAGCTGAAACGCCGGATGGAGTGACACAGAATTCAATCTCTTCTCTGTTCTCCCGTGCCTCTAAAATTCTGGAGGAATTTATAAAAAAAACAGTAGCTCGAAGATTACTTCCACAAAAATACACCCCGATGTTCCTCTTGTTTTATAAACCAAAGATAAGGCACTCTTCTCACTCCTTGGTTTTGAGAGATTGGCAAGGTAAAATAAAAAGCAGGCCCCTGCATGCTAATTGGAGTCAGGAATACAATAGGATTTAATTATTTGTGGTGATCTAATAAAAAGCACACATAAAAATGCAACCACATTTCTGGAAATATTTGTGATCAAGGTCTGAACTTTGGGCTGCCTTTTTATAGCATGCAGTGGCGCATATGGGGTAGATCATAACATATTTGGCAAATTTCATTTTCACTGTCTTTTTTTTTAAAAAAAAACTTATAAATTACAGTGAAAAGTTTAAATAAACAAAAGTTAATAGTCTGTTTCAATTTGTTCAAAATATAAAGAAATGTTCCCCTGGAAAAGTGATGTTATGCTTCAAAATTGTATCAAAATTGCCTTGCTTTTCGGCCAATTCCTTAATAATGTTTTTTTGTGTGACATACTTTATCTGATATACAGTCCATTGTCCTGATTTTATCAATATGATACATCCATAATTATTGGTTTTTCTAGAGCCGGTTTTGAAATGTGATAATTACTTGTTAAGTAATTCCAGGGACATATTTAGAAAGAATATTTCAGTGCTACCACATTCTTTGTTGTCATTTCTCTGTGTCTTTCTATTTTGAAATGAACACTTAAATGTTTTTTGTATGTATTATTATCCAGTAATTTATTTCCTTTTTTTTTTCAAATGAAAAGAACCTGATTTGAGTCACTTGGGACTAGTTACAGGAAATATTAACTGTGGTCAAAGTAAAGTGTGAATGGCTTTATCATTGTTACAAATACTATCATGTTTCTGGTTCCTTATTTTGTGTAATGGGAAAGCATATATTTATTTAGGAAGTCATAGATTTAAGGGGGAAACTAGATCAAGTAGCAGCAGAAAAACTTCAAGTCTGAAAATTTGTAAGACTAAAAGGATTTTACTCACATCTTAAACTGTATTTTAAAATGGTGTTTCAGGAGTGGAGAGGGAATGGAGACTTTGCAGTATATCCTTCCCCTGGAGTGGGTGGAAATGGGGATTTTGCAGTATCCTTCCCCTGCCATGTCCACCAAACCATGCCCATCAAGCCATATCACATCCACCAAGCCATACCACGCCCACCAAGCCACATCACACCCACCAAGCCATACCATGCCCACCAAGCCACGCCCACAAAACTGGTAGTAAAAAAATTGAATACCACCACTGCAACATATTAACTACTTTGTCTGTTCCTAACTGATTATAAGTGTAGCAACAACCAAGCTGCTTTTAGGAAAAACGTTTTAAGGACTACCACTCCTTCCAGTTGTATACCTTCCAGGGCTCATCTTGTAAATCTTAACTTTGTAAACTCAAAACTATACCCATAAAATCCAAATCTTCCAAAAACTATAGAACAATTGATAGACTAAATAGTCTGTCTAAACCTTTAGAAGGCTTTTTTGTTGTTGTTGTTGTATAAAATAGTAGAAAATTATGAACGAGGAGCAAGGTAAGCAACAGGTTCTTCTAGCTGGCCATACTTCAAAAAACTTCATATCCCAGAAGACCATAGTTTAGGCTTTATAAGAATAGGATAAAAACTCCCTATTCGATTTCAATAAATGAACAACCTTTTATTTTGGAACATATTAGGAAGTATATAATAATAAATATTGATCTACAAAAATAATTCAGAGTTGCTTTCGGATATAAAAGCTTGCGTTTAATTTAAATGAATACATAGGTGAGTAGTAGAAAATAACAATACTTGCAAATATTAACTTGGTTGTTATCATGGTACATATCTGAATTTACTAGATCAAAAACATTATAATTTCAAATCCAGATCAAAGGCAGGGAAACAGCCCTTTGTTGCTAAGATATGTGGAATGCCAAACAAAATCAGGAATCCAACACAGAAAACAGTATTAGAATAAAATGATACAGCAAGTGGGCTTATCTGAAAGTAAGAACAGAGATATAGGAAACAAAGCTGTTTAGATATTCTAATAAGCAGGCAAAGACAATTCTGATATCTAGAAATTGGTACCTGGGTTAGCCAATCCTAAAACAGCAGTGACTTGTCATTAATTATGAAAAGAGAAACCTGTTACTGAATTTGATCATTCTGATTGTGAACCCAGGAATCATTTTGGAAGAGCTAGTAGTATTGGCTCCTAACAGCTCTTGTCGTAGCAGCAGCTACTGGAAGATCAAGATTATTAAAATTCCTGCTATTTTTTAAAAGTCTTTTTGTGGCATTGGACAGACCATAATATAAGTTGCTCCTCGTGAAGAAGGAAGGTGGGATGCAGGCAATTCATGTAATTTCTATGTACAGTAGAACCTCTGGTCATGAATGCTTCTGACCACGATCAAATCAGGTAATGACCAAAAAATTCACAAAAGTTTTGAATCTGGTCACTAACACATATTTGGGTGATGATCAGTCACGACCTCTGACCCAGAAATTCCTGAAGACGAAACATTAGAAGATGAAGAAATCGCCAAAATTATGGAATAACTTATTGTCATGACCAGAAGTTCTACTGTATCTGAAACATACTATATTCTAATGGATGGATACCATGAACCATGTTTTTTAGTATAGATCACATCAATTTCCTTAAACTGAAATAATAATATGGGCAAGCATGAAGAATGACATTTCCAAATTGATAGTATGAAGACTGGCATATAGATAATATATTTATTTTTGCAATTTTCTCCGTTTAGTAATGTCACCTGCTTTTTGTCTTCCTAGCTTCTTTTTTTAGATAAAATTATGAATCATGATTTAAAATGCAAGTTACTAACAATAAACTTTCTAAAGTTTATTGTTAGTAACAATCTAGTGGCCTTATATGGACTTTCCATGAATAAAATAGATTGATGAGCTGTAGTATGGCATTGCAAACTTATATTATAAATATATCATCTTTTTTATCAATAAAATATGAAGAATCTAATAAACTACCAAGCATAATTCTTTGTATAACTTGGAAAAGTTTTTAGTTGACTGGTTCAATACAATAAATTGTAAAATTTCTCATGTTTGTATCAATGTTAGTAATATTGTTGAAAATGAAAGTCCATGAATCAAAGCTGAAAAATCTATAAAACTCAGGGAATCGAGAATATGAATTTTTAAAATTTCAAAACTGAATAAATCTAATCTGATTTTGACTTTGAGCATTAGGTTTGCAAATTGTGTCGTTTCCTAGAGTAAAATACCAAGAAATGAAACCCATATAAAGCAAATTATTATGTCTTTGTATGAGAGAGTCTTTAAGGTTGAGAGAAAAAAGGGAAAAGTAAAAAATAGGAGGCAAACTACATCTTCCAAATTCAATTCAAAATGCATTTGTACCTGTGAAAATGCAAGACTTGATATGAATTATATTTCAGTAATTGTTTGTCAACTAAAGCAATTGTTTTCTCCACTGTACACTGCCAATTCTGTCCCAAGAATATTTATGTGCATTCAGAATCCTTATATCCTTATATCAGTTGGCAGGAAGGTGTTTCACAAGAGATACTATTTCTCTGTAAAGATATAAAGTCTACAATCTCCTGGTCTGCTACTATACATTGCCCAATGGAACAATTGTGTGAAAGACACACTATTTATAGAGTAGAATGGTTTACATAAAATGTGCAAGCCTTATTCCATGGCAGCCTCCTTTCATCTAGATGCAGAACATTTTATATATTTAAATTATTTAAACAAAGTGGCAGCGTTAACGTCCTGAGTTCCTGGTTAAAAATAAATGCAGGGCACATAACAGTTTGAAGATTGTGTGATTTCAAATGTCACAACATATTTTCTTCCTGTTTCCTTGCAGTATGGGAAGCATATACGGACAATTATACAGATCTGGACACAATTTACATACAATTAGAAAGAGCAAACAGTCCAGTCACCAAAACAACTGTAGAGCTCTTCTTTAATCAAAAACTGTCTACTGGCATTTTTGCTCACAAGAATAGTGTCAACGCTTCAGAGTTTAGTTCCAAGCTTGAAAAAATTGTCATTCTTAAATTCCTAGGCAGTTTGCTGCTGATTTGTACAGTATTTACTTTAGATATTCTTGTACTGAGTGGTCAATACAGAGAGAGTTGTTTGGTGTGAAGTAGATGTCAAAATCAAATTAGTTTCCTTCTAAAACAGGGGTCTTCAAACTGGGCAAATTTAAGACTTGTGTACTTCAACTCCCAGAATTCCTCCTCCAATCATGTTAGCTCAGGAATTCTGGGAGTTGAAGTACACAAGTCTTAAACTTGCCCAGTTTGAAAACCCTTGTTCTAAAACTTTAGACCAACTCCATGATATGGCAAATGAATAAATAGTGCCTCCAGCAGTGAATGTTGGAAACAGGCAGTGGTGTGGTAACTTATTCAAAGGCAGAGCTACATACGTGTAACACATAACCAGGGGTGGGCTGCTGTGGGGTTCGCAGGGGTTTGGGAGAGCCCCTAGTAAGATTCCGTGCAGTTTGGAAAAACCCCAAATCCCACTCCTGGCTGGCCCCTCCCACCCCTCCCAGGAGTCCTCATGTGGCCTGTTTTGAATGTAGGTAAGTGCAGGGCATGCACTTACAGAGGCTTGGGGAAGGCGAAAAACAGGTCTCCCAGAAGTTTGGGGAGGCCGGAATTGGGCCCATTTCCAGCTTCCCGAGAGCCTCCAGAGCCCAAGGAGGCCATTTTCACCTTCCCAGAGGCTCAAGGAAAGCCTGGGGAGGGCAAAAATGCTCCCCCCACTGTGGTGCAGGAGGCCGACTAGGCCATGCCCACCATGGCCACGCCCCTCCAGCAACCAGACACAGAACCCATTGCTAAAATTTTTGAAGCCCACCCCTGCACATAACTCCCCAATTGATTCGGTATCCCTTGGGTACCATGAAGAATGCAGTTCCTTTGCCAGTGTTGAAATAGAATCCATCTGCTTGCCTGGTCACCTTCTGAATGTGAAATGAGCATCTTCTTGCTTAATGCAGCAAAATATTTGGGCTTGGGACAGTTATCCACCTCCTTCTCCATCTAAGAAAAATCTTAGGATTTCCAATCAGGAACGGATTTATCTAGAGCTTGTCATTTTATTTCTAGCCATGGTACTTTTTTTCAAGAAAGGCTAAAACAAAAAAGTGTCATTTAAAAAAGAATTCTAACAATACTTCTCTAATTAAATTTACCTTCCAAGGGTCCCTGAAATATGAGGAGAAACGGTACTTTTCCTATCCAATCCAAAAAGTTTCCTTTACAAAAATATGTTCCATTTTTTCCAATGGGAGTTTTTTTCATATGAAAGCTCCATACACAAGGTTGTTAATCTGGATTGGTTTCACTGAGATCTTAATGGCAAAGTTTCCTTACATCTGAATGTTCTTTTAAGTTAAAAAAAAAAAAAACCTTAACTTATACTGCTGCATTGTACAACACCCAGATAATTTATTGACTATCTTTCTCTGGTTATTTCTGCCTTGTGTTGTGAAACCTGGCAGAGTTAGCATGCTCCAGGTCCTATCAGTGCAATAGTGCCATTGCATTGTGCTTTCATGGTGCTTCCCTTACCCACTGGAATAAATGTTCATTGATGTCCATATGGCCTCGATCCTGAACTATTCAGAAAGGTGTGGATTAAAGTTTATTTTGGTTTATTTTTTATAATGTATAACTATTTAAAATCAGGGCTACTTGGTGACAGTTAAAAACATAAATTTATCCCCAAAGAGAAAAAATGAGAGCCATTATTACTTACTGTTTTGTCCACAAAAATGGATGGCCCTCTGGTGCTTCTAGAATGCCATTACTGAGCTTCTATAACTCAATATTTGGGTATAGAATTCCACTTAATGGACCAGCTATGGAGATGAATGAACTGGGGTGCAGTATATATGATCTGCCTACCATTTGTATTACTTTGGAACACTTTTTAACCTTGGAGAATGTTGGAGAATGTCTAAAATGTTATAATTAAGCACCTAAACATTGTTACTTGGTAATATTTGAGCTACTGCAAAAATATTATTTTTGAGCAGCTATTACTTTTGAAATAATCAAGGCAAAGAAATTGAAACCCAAGAATAAGTTTTATTCAGAAATGGGACAAATGGAAAAATCATTTAGTGCCATTCTGATTTTTATTTCAGAATAAATTTGTCTAAGATTGTTTTTTTTTTAAAAATAGTGATGAACTTTTTATCTTAGAGAGTGGAGAATCAAAATTTACTACTACTACTGTGCCCAAAAGCAAACCTGTCTGCCTGAGAGCACTGCAACAAGCATGGTATGGACGTCAAATTAATTAATTTTATGAAGAAGAGCTCTCTTCTCTTCTCTTCTCTTCTCTTCTCTTCTCTTCTCTTCTCTTCTCTTCTCTTCTCTTCTCTTCTCTTCTCTTCTCTTCTCTTCTCTTCTCTTCTCTTCTCTTCCCTTCCCTTCCCTTCCCTTCCCCTCCCCTCTCCTTCTATCTATCTTCTATCTTCTCTTCTCTCTCTCCTTCCCTTCCTTTTGAAAATGCCTTTGAAGATATCAGAATTTTGTCCCTTGTAGATGAACTATGTTATGATCTTTTGAGGTTGTAATCCATACTGTTAAGATAAAAACGTTTTACTTAAAATTTTAATGAGGAATTTGCCCCTCCCAGGAAATTAAATTTTATGAATGCTTTATTAATTACATTATGACAACTCACCAGAAAACCCTTACTTCATTATTTTACTGAGGAAATAACAGGAAGAAAATAATTCTATTTATTCAAAAACCAATGATTTAGTTAGTTAAAATGGCACATTTTACCAGTTAGAATAGCTCTTAATAACTATCTTGAAATGTTAGTAGCAATGTTATTTGAACAAGTATGAAATGTAAAATATTTTAACTGTTATATTCAGAGGGACATCTCATTTTAATCTGATATTAATTAATTAGGTATTATTTAATTAGACTTTAATGTGTGTGAAGCATCAAGGCATACAGTGCTTATTACTGTAAAAAATCCTATTCACTCTAAAATCCATTACTGGATTAGTCCAGAAGCTATCTTGTATGCAGAATTGGTATGACTGGCACAGAATATATCCTCATATAAGTAGCTTGAGGCTCATGTCCCAAAGGACATAATTTATGCTATCTGCTGAAGCTATTGATATCATGTGTTTACATTTTCTATCAGTTTATGATCAACTACTTGGTTTAGTGTTTCTTTTTAAATTCTTTTAAAAAATTGTTTCTATTCCTCTCAACCTAGTTCTTTCTTCTAGAGATCAATCAAAGGAACACATTTGATGTGTAATTATACATCTGACATCTTTTTAAAGCATTTGGAGTTGTATTCTAAATACTGTACATGATTTGTTAATTTTGAATTCATTAGTCAGAAATAGAATTCCATCATTTATCACTGAGATTTATTTATTTTTATTGATTGATTTGATTTGTCAATCGCTTACAAGATAATAGGTATAACTATAAACATGAGTAAGAATACCGGAAATAGGTGCGAAAAAATGGGGACAATAGGACAGGGACAATAGGCACGATTGTGCACTTATGCACATCCTTAAAGACCTCCTAGTGATTGATAAACATCAGTATCAGCTCTAAATTTTATGAGAAAGAAAATTCCTCTCTATCCAGGAGAAACAGGAACTGCATAACTACTTTAAAATCTGAAGCCTGTGGACAGCCAGCACTGTAGTAAAGTGTTATAACACTTTTTCGGAAAAAGTGTACCCAGCTTCTGGAATGCCTTTTCTTCTTCGCTTTGCTGTTGCTTGGCTTCCTCTCTTCAGTTTCACACAATGCACTGGCCAGTGCCCTGATTTCCTCCTTGAAAATGTCCCCCCAAAATTCTCTTTTGTTGACTAAAACACAGGACTGGCAGTAGAGGTGATGCAGGAAGGTTATCAATAGGAATTCTTCTTATTGCTGGTTATAAATATGATTCGATCGTAAAACATAATTTATGAGAAATTTCCTGACAGTAAGAACAATTAATTGGTGGAAAGGCTTGCCTTTGGAAGTTTTGGGTGTTGCAACAATTTCTTAAGAAGAGAGTGGACAGCCATTAATCTGGAATGGTATTGCCTGAGCAGGGGATTGGACTAAAAGACTTCCAACACCCTTTACAACTCTGTTATTCTGTATTCGGATATGATTAGGTATTTGTATTGGGAACCTGGATGTCCATTAAGACATCCGTAGTCAAAAACTTTTATTAGGGACGCAGCAATTCACGTTCCTTCTCCATTTAGTAACAGTCACTCCAGGTAAGGGGACTGTCATACAAAATAAAATAAGCTGTGGTTTTTAAAAAAAAAAGTTTGAAAGAAACAGTAAATTTGTTAATTGTTTTTAGTTTTGTAAATTTCTCCAATTTTATTGTCTTCCTTTTTTTGCAATGATTAAATTATATTTTGGCTAGATACGGCTCTAAAATAGTACTTTATCATTCGGTAACTGCTCATTATTTAGTTTAGGACAGTTATCTCTTCAGTGTAAGGGGGATTGTTGGAAAAATTGGAGGAAAAAATGCCTTAGAGTTTTGTTTTAAAAGTGTGTGAATCATAACCAGACTCCTTTGTCTTGAACCCATGATTTTGAAGTTTGTTAATAATCTGTTCTTTTCTGGTGTGTGTGTGTGTGTGTGTGTGTGTGTGTGAACTCTTGTTAATTCAGAAGGCTGCTTATGTGTGTGCCTGGTCCGTAGTTCACAGATGTTTAACTAATCTGCTCTGATTGTCCATATGAAGCCATTTCTTATTCAAACAGATCTCCTACTAAGATGGTTTTTCTGAAATCACTTATGATGTTACCTAGTTTGGGTAATGAAACATCTGTAAAAAAAACCAACTAAGCTCAAAGAGCACCAATCACCCCTCATTTCAACCCTGAGTTGCAATTATTCTCCTTTATCTGTAAGGTAAAGGTTCCCCTTGCACATACATGCTAGTCATTTCCAACTCTAGGGAGCAGTGCTCATCTCCATTACAAAGCCGAAGAACCAGCGCTGTCCGAAGATGTCTCTGTGGTCATGTGGCCAGCATGACTAAATGCCGAAGGCACATGGAACATTGTTACCTTCCCACC
Source organism: Bungarus multicinctus (assembly GCA_023653725.1). Taxonomy (NCBI): domain Eukaryota; kingdom Metazoa; phylum Chordata; class Lepidosauria; order Squamata; family Elapidae; genus Bungarus; species Bungarus multicinctus. Next base: position 198,269,329 of record CM042834.1, read on the forward strand.
AAAATAGCCCCTATTTTTCTACTTGCATTTTTACATGCTTTCAAACTGCTAGGTTGGCAGAAGCTGGGACAAGTAATGGGAATTCACTCCGTTACACGGCGCTAAGGATTTGAACCGCTGAACTGATGATCTTTCTGATCGACAAGCTCAGCATCTTAGCTATTGAGCCACCACATCCCCCTTTATCTGTACATTCTTGAAATATTACATTTTTAAGCTTCCCCTTTTGTATTCTTTACCAGGCCCATTTAGAAGCCAAATAGGATTGCACTCCACTGCCTTTGTAGCCATCTGTTTCTTTATGAACTTAATTTGATAGTATTGTTGTTGCTGTGTCCTATTAGATTCAACATATTTTGCTTCATGCAAAGTCCTTAGCCCATTTAAACAAACTCCACTTTGTTTAAGTGCTGAAACCCCACCTACTTCTGGCCTGCCAAGTTAATGGAGAAGGGGCAGATTATATTATGAAATGTTGCCGGCAGTCTCCTAGCGCAAGATCTCATCAGGGACCATACAGAGAATGTGGATGGGGATTATGTATTCCCATAATGGTGATTTTAAATTCAGATCAATTGTCCTGCCAGGAGTCCCAGTAAAGAGGATTAAGTAGGATTTGGGAATCTGTGCCATGAATATCTGGGAAGGATTGTGACTCATGAACTTAAAGTTAACTTTATGATCTCTTCTTACAGACATTACCACATTCTTTCTTTCCACTCAATCATTATCTAATGTCCCTTGCATCTGTGCTCTGGTTTAGAGCCAGATATTCCATCCCTTTCATCTGGGAGAGCCACTGGGGTGTAGTGGTTAAAGAATTAGACCAGCAGTAGGAGACTCAGGTTTAGTCTACACATGAATTCCCTTGTAATTTGGGGCCAGACATTTTCTCTCAGTCCAACCTGCCTCCCGGGATTGTTGTGAGAAAAAGTGGGAGCAGGGAACATAACATAATATGTGTGCACTTTGAGGGGAGATAGCTCTAATATATAAACTAAACTAAATTCTTCCCATCCTGCATGCACAGTGCACGATATCCCTCTTCATGTATGTCTAGAATGTATCTTTAGAGCCATTTAGCTATCAAGTACATGCTTCTTGAAAAAGAACGATAGTTTTAGCACTTAATAAAATAGAAGCAGATTTATCAGGTTGTTAACCAGTACATCAAAAGCAGAAGTCATTAGCATTTTTTGCAGCAAGAAAGGATTAGTACTACCTCATGTGTTTTGTTAACAACTGAAGAATTTGAGAATTAGAACAAAGAAACTCTGGAGAATTAAACTCTGCTATGTGGAATAAAGTTTGGCATAATTATTCCAATTTGCACCAATATAAGAGATTTCCCATTTCAAGGCTGTTGGCAGGTTACTTTAGTGTAGCTAAAGTAAAACTTTTATTAAAAAAATGCTGAGGCAAGGCCCAAAAAAATTCAGATTATAGAATATTAGGTTTTAAATCCTGTAGGCACACTATCTGCATGAAATGGAGCCAGGACCTAAAGATCTAACTTATGCATAAGAATTCTTACTATCTGTATAACAAAACAAGTTTCTTTCTGAGCATTGGTTCTTCCTTGTAGAAACTATGGTTATACATTTTGGAAGATAATTGCCACTTTCTATGATGATCTAGCACTAGAAGGTTCACTTCCTAAGACTGCCCTTGACTTTTGAAAGGCATGTTGACAGCGGTTTTCAAAATATGGGAACACACAAGGAAAAGATTAATTTATTTTACATGGAAAACTAATTAAAATTAAATTACTTAAATGCTAATCCAATTAACGCCTCATGTATTTTATAATCTCCCGCTTCTCTGACATTAAAATTTTACAATTTGGTGACAACTTTTTGGAAGTCCTCGAGCTGCTTTGTCAATATCTAGGCTCAGGTTTGGCATCCATGATTGAGCAGACAAAGAAATCTGTGGCAAGAATTAGGTAGTGATAGAAGACCTTATGGCGATGAAGTATAAAATATGGGGGGGAATATCCTTTTCTTCTTAGCACTTTTATCTGTAAAGTAGGAGAAACTATCTGTCTCTCTTTCCTAAATTATCAGAACTGTTTAATGTATATTCTGATTTTTTTGATTTAGAGAAAAATCAAAATATGTTCATATTGCTACATAGCTTTGGAGCTGATAATTTAAAGGTGTGATTTGATCCCTCTCCCTGAGCAATGTAGTAATTTGCATATATTTTTATGACAAAAATGGGGCTTTCATATATCTGAATTACTGTAACCAAACTTGAATAAATATCAGGCTGCATGTTGTAGATTGTAAGGATAGCAATAGCACGTGGACTTATATACCACTTCACAGTGCTTCACGGCCCTCTCTAAGTGGTTTATAGTGTCAGCATTTTGTCCCCAACAATCTGGGTCCTTATTTTACTGACCTTGAGTGGACAGAAAGCTAAATCAACTCTGAGCCAGTGAGACTTGAACTGCCAAACTGCAGTCAGTCAGCAGAAGTAGCCTGCAGAACTGCATTCTAACCACTGCGCCACGGTGGATCATATATTAACACCATTATCAAATTTAAATCTTTCTCTCTCTCTTTCTAGTTTGCTTGCTTTGCATATTATTCTTTAATATTATTTTTAGGAATTTAATAACATCCACCCACCAATTCATTGGTACTTTTCTGTCATATTTGCATGGTGACAAATAGACTTAAAGGCCTAACAAATTGAAAAAACAAGATCTTCCCACATACCATTGATTCTGATATCTATCCTTTGAGGTAGGATACTCTAATTATAAGGAGATGTCTAGAATATCTCAATCCTAATCTAGTTCTATAATTACTGTCTACAGATAATTACTGGTTTTTCTGCCTACATGTTTTTTTTTGAAGCTCTAGCGCAGTGCTTCCCAAACCTGCATAAATTATCCAAAATGTTTTTCCTTTGGGTAATATTACCCAATCACAACAGGGGTATTTAAATTGATTTAAACCAACATTTTTAAAGCCAACATTGGGTAAAAAGGACTTTCTGATAAGCAGTTTTAGGTAATGAAGGAAAAAGTTTGGGAAGTGCTACTGCTCTAACAGAAGCTCTTGTTGATTGTTAGAAATCTCACCTTCACAAGAAGCTTTTATTTCATACCTCTATATGAATGTATGGATCATCTTCTCCTTTCTAGCAGTGTATTGTCATTGTCCTTCATTCTAATCGCTTTCTCCTTCCATGACGCTCTGCTTTGAAGATGTTGGTGGTAATTTGTAGTTCCAGGATTGGCACAAAATTTTCCAAGTGGCACTATGATACAATCAGTACACATCCATTAGATCAGCAGTTCTCAAAACATTTTGGTCTCAGGGTCTCTTTCTATTCTTAAAAAATATGTTTTAACCCCAAAGAACTTTCATTTACATAGTCTCTCTGTCAATATTTCCTGTATTAGTAATTAACCCTATGAAATTTTATAGTACAAACTTATTTGACCCTGAACAGGGTCTTGGGGACACGTGGAGTTCTCCAGAACACATTTTGAGAACCACTACATTATAAATACAGAAAACCTTTTAACCAGAGACTCCTTGAAATTTGGCACATATGTTCCTCTTGGCTTCTAGGTGCTCACTAAGAAAGGATTTTTCGAAATGACCATCACCGCATTAGTATTTTGTATATTATTATTAACATGCTTTGATGCTAAGGAGTTCTGCTCCCCCTCCCCACCTGAAAAGAAATCTGTTCCAAATGCAAAACACAAGCAGAGGAGTTTCAGTTTTAATTTCAGAGCACCAAGCAGCTTTAGTACAGAACAGTTGAGCTAAGCCACATCCAGGTTCCTTGCTCACACAGCAAATACTGTTTCAGTTTCCAAACAGCCCTCAACTCTTTCACACACTGACAGGATGCTAGCCAGATGAATACCGATGAATTCTGGTAGGCAGAGGCAGAATTTTCCCCCCTTATTTTCCTCCCCAAAAACTAAGCCCGATGACATAGTTTCGTAGCGAAGCACGGGTATCGACTCATATTTATCCATCTAGCTATGAACCATGCTTGTATATCATAGAGTTTGCACTTAATATTACCTAGTAATATGTAAAAAGGCTAACAGAAACATAAAAGGTAACTGTTAGTAGTACCATTTAAATATCATTCTCTTTTTATGCACCTTGAAATCATTAATGAGTTTTGTGTGTGCACAAGTACAGACATCAGTCATTCAAGTTAGTAAGCTTTGTTCTGCTTTTGACATTTATAATTAGCAGCAGAGAACTGAAATTTAAAGATTGGGGTGGGGTGCAGAATTGGAAGAAAGAGGACATAACAGAACCCTGCTCCAGTAAGCATCAGCTGACAACATGGTTATAATTTGAGAGTTGTCAGCATCTTGTTTTGTAAATAGAGTGATGGCAGTTTTGTTTAGAATTGTAGTAAGAAATGTCCATATTCGAAGAGAGTACAGTACTAAAAGAAATGTCTGGCTTTCTAACTAAAACAACATGAGATTAATGTCTTTTTTATTTTATTATGGGATTTTATCAAAGAAGATTGAACATCATAATTATTGCGTGCAGCCAAGATGGAATTAAAGCCCTTGTGATGATGATTGTAGTTTGCATCACCATGCACTATTGGCCAACTGACCAATTAGAAGTTATTATTTAGATGCCACACATTGCCCATCCTTCTGTGTAAGACGATCCACTAAAATGTTTGAGATTACAGGATGATATCCTTAATGCCTTTGACCTTTCCTACCCATATGTAGACTTTCCATCGTTTGTCACTTTTGAAAATATTTTTTTCCCATTTGTCCATTCAGGTTGAGGAGAAACAACTGAATCTTGACAGTGTTCTCCAAGGTCTCTTTTTGTGTCATCTGCAAATTTATAATCTTATTTTCTACTCTTCATTATAGTCATTTATAAACAATGTATAGGGCAGTGATGGCTAACCTTTTCATCATCGCATGCTAAAAATGCATGCTTGCGCATGCGTGCCTGCACCCATAATGCAATGGACCCCCTGCGCATGTGCGTACAACCCCCCCTGCTCCCCCTGCCCCCCCTGCGCATCCGTGCGTGTCTCCCAGATACGCCCTATTTCCCCATGCATGCACGGCAGATACCCAACAATCAGCTGGCTGGTAGGAGGCGCGCACGCATGTGCAGTGGAACTGCGCTGGGGCGACGGCTCACCTGCTGGCAGACATGGCTCTACATGCCATTTCCGCCATCATGGGTATAGGACTAAGATGGAGACATACGGTATGCCATTTTACACATCCTTCCAGTTTGCTAAAGAACCATTGACATATGCTAGTTGTTTTCATTTGTTCAACCAATTCTCTGTTTGTTATAATGGTAAATTACTCTATCCTGCATTTTGCCACTTTCTGATGGCACTTGGTAAAATACACAGGTGTACATTAAAAAAAAATCAGTGAGATTTGAATTTTCCTTTTAGCTTATTTATTTATTTAGCTTATTTATTTATTATTCTTAATTATTTAAGAAAACACAGTATCACTGTAATATATATCCCTTGGGTATCTTTATGTTCATATAAAAAATCATGGAAAAATATTGCTATAGGAGATTGATATCAATTTACCCTTGATTCCAAGTCTAATAAACAACAAAGGTATGTTTGATATGTAACTACCTACAAAGTGGCTCACATTTTGTAGCATTCTCTGGATGGACCTTCAACTATGTAAGGGAAAGAAGCATGATCCTATACCATTTGTTAATGGAAGTTGTTCTATCAGTGACCAAATTGGATACCATTCATAGTTGAATGTGTCCTGTGCTCTTGTTGCTGCTGTTCTCCAGCATGCTGGCAAAGTTGAGATAAGAAGCTTCTGCTTGATTCTCAGCTAATCAGAATCACTCACTCTTTGCAAACAAAGACCAATACTTATTGTAAAACATAGTCTGAAATTGGCTTGTCTTGTTAAATTACAATTACTACTAATCATAGTTTGTTTGCATTCCAGTACAATCAGTAATCCTGTTGCTGCAAAATAAAAGCAAAAGCTATCCTTTCCTTTAAGGAGAGACAGAAACATTAGAGTCATGAGTCATACTTTGCAAATCAACTCAGTGTATATAAAATATTAAGCCATAGCAAGTTTGTAAGATGAACAAAGTACTATAGCATTTTAAAACAGTAAGGAAAATAAACTGAATGCTAACAAAGTACATGGTTTTCTTCTGGCCAATTTGAACTCATGTATCAATGAATGTACAATAGTATTTTTGCAATGTTAGTAAATACAGTATTGTATCAATGCCATTTACAATATTTTGTAGAATAGAGAGAATTTAAACAGAGAATGTTGTTGTTTTAAATAAGTCAGATAAACCATGGTCCAATGCCAAAATACATTTTTGCATCATGAACTTAATCCAAAAGAGGGATAGTTCTCAATCAGAGGTGGTCTTCAGCAGGTTCTGCCCAGTTCTAGAGAACCGGTAGCAGAAATTTTGAGCAGTTTGGAGAACCAGCAAATACCACCTCTGACTGGAGATTTTACACGCCCACCAAGCCACGCCCACCAAGCCATGCCCACAGAACCAGCAGTAAAAAAATTTGAATTCCACCACTGTCCTCAACATACTTAGTGTAATGGCTCCAATTTTTTTAATCTACCTTTGCAGGTAAATAAAATGACATCATTTAAAATAGAAGCAATATGATGATTTATTTTAAAATCTGTTACAAAAGGTATACAGTTTTGTTTGAATGTGAAATAGATACATATTTCATTTATTTGCCTTAATCAGAAGGCAACAATGGACATACAATGAATATTCTTTCAGCACTATTCTTAATTTATTGTTGTCAAATGTCATTCATAAGAGTTTATATGTTTTTCTTTTTTTGAACAATGCAAAGAAAATAAAACAATTTAGTCAAGGCTATATACGATACTATATGAATATTGCATATAACAATTTATTCTTGTTTTTGAAGACTGACTTTATGTTGGAAATGATGATATTAGTAGCCCAAATCTGCTACAAATTTCTAATTTGTTCATGTAGAATCCAGTAGAGGTCTTCTGGAGCACAAAATTGCTGGATCACACACCTCAGATGCTTCAAAGGTGAAGCATCTACATTTAAAGAAGGGCATCCCCATGTAGTATGTATTTTAAAAACATCATCTTTATTGTAGGAAAGTGTTTAGCCCAAAAGCAAGTTCCTTAAGTATAAACATAAATGCTTAATGGTATATGTAAAACTGACACTAATATCTTTCTTTCTATTACTTTTTCTCAAGGTACACATGGCACTAACAACCCATTAATTCTTATTCCCAAAATAGGATTCAGAAATGTTCTTCCCTTCTCAAATTTTTGAAGAAGAAAGTCCATATTATAAATCTGGTTGTGTCAGTTAAATTATTAAAGGATCCTATAGTTACCTGCTTTAACCCACTCCCCTTGCTTTCTTGATCATTTCCACAAAATATCAGGTACCGAATTTATCCTCCAGCGACAGGCATGGTGGAATGGTAGATTATAAACCCAGCTACAAATTACTGAAGAAAAGTGCCTGGGGCATAGTTTAATCCTTCCCTATTCAGGAATACTGTAGCCCATAATGAAGTCATTTGTCTTTCTTGCTGGGCATGCTGCTGGCGAACAGTGAAACTGTTTGCCAACATTGTCCTGACAATTTTCTTGTGCAATTAACAAAGAAGCATAAATTTCTTTGGCGAGGCCATTGTCATTGCTATATTTGCATCTTGAAAAAGCTTCAGTTTCTGAATTATGGTCTGCTATGAGGCTTAAGTCACCAGAGCATTGTCAATGGAAAATTTGGCAGTATCGGGAAAGTTATAGTAGAATTTGTCTAACACAGCGTGCTGCAAAAAAAGTGGTCTGGCATAATATGTAGCAAATACTATTCTTAGATGTGCTTTGATAGATACATTTCAAACTGTATAAATGAATTTATATTTCTGCTGCCAGCATATTATATGGATTTGCTACCTTATGCTGTTGGTACTTCTGTACATTTATATATTATTACTTGCACATTCATACCATATTCTCACACTTAGCAGACAGATATAATTGCTTCCAATTATGTATATTGGTCTATATTACTCAGAAGGAGTTTCTGTGAGACATGCAATTGTTTAAAACTTTTAACACATTCATTGCACATAAACATTTTCCACGGTGCATTCAATCAAATATGTACAACTTCCAAAAAGGCGTGCCTATTCTTAGTAATTTGCTTCATATATATATATAAGTCTCCCTTATTTATTATTTAAAATTATCAGCTTAAAAACCTTACACACATATATATATATATGTGTGTGTGTGTGTGTGTAAGGTTTTGAGCTGATAAATAATTAAATAAGGGAGACTAGTATAGATCTATTTCGAGCTAGTTAGCTCTCTTCAGCTAGCCATACCCTTACTGGGATTCGAACCAGGGAAGTATTACATGTGAGGCAGTTGTAATTGCCACTACACCACTGGCTCTATCCTTATCAGCAGAGGCAGGGGAATAAGTATATACTTTGTATTACAACACCCTGTTAAGCCCCAATTAAGGGAGAAAGCATACTGCTTTCTTTTCTGTCTTTCGGCTCATCACCAGAGACCATACCGACAGAAAGCTATTTGTTTCGTTGTCTTTTCTTTACATGTGTGTAAGGTTTTGAGTTGATAAATAATTAAATAAGGGAGACTAGTATAGATCTATTTCGAGCTAGTTAGCTCTCTTCAGCTAGCCATACCCTTACTGGGATTCGAACCAGGGAAGTATTACATGTGAGGCAGTTGTAATTGCCACTACACCACTGGCTCTATCCTTATCAGCAGAGGCAGGGGAATAAGTATATACTTTGTATTATAACACCCTGTTAAGCCCCAATTAAGGGAGAAAGCATACTGCATGGCTAGCTGAAGAGAGCTAACTAGCTCGAAATAGATCTATACTAGTCTCCCTTATTTAATTATTTATCAGCTCAAAACCTTACACACATGTAAAGAAAAGACAACGAAAAATAGCTTTCTGTCGGTATGGTCTCTGGTGATGAGCCGAAAGACAGAAAAGAAAGCAGTATGCTTTCTCCCTTAATTGGGGCTTAACAGGGTGTTGTAATACAAAGTGTATGTATATATATATATATATATATATATATATATATATATATATATATATATATATATATATATATATATATATATATATATATATATACTTTGTATTACAACACCCTGTTAAGCCCCAATTAAGGGAGAAAGCATACTGCTTTCTTTTCTGTCTTTCGGCTCATCACCAGAGACCATACCGACAGAAAGCTATTTGTTTCGTTGCCTTTTGTTTACATGTGTGTAAGGTTTTTAAGCTGATAATTTTTAAATAATAAATAAGGGAGACTAGTATAGATCTATTTCGAGCTAGTTAGCTCTCTTCAGCTAGCCATACCCTTACTGGGATTCGAACCAGGGAAGTATTACATGTGAGGCAGTTGTAATTGCCACTACACCACTGGCTCTCTCCTTATCAGCTTTCTGTCGGTATGGTCTCTGGTGATGAGCCGAAAGACAGAAAAGAAAGCAGTATGCTTTCTCCCTTAATTGGGACTTAACAGGGTGTTGTAATACAAAGTATATACTTATTCCCCTGCCTGAGCTGATAAGGAGAGAGCCAGTGGTGTAGTGGCAATTACAACTGCCTCACATGTAATACTTCCCTGGTTCGAATCCCAGTAAGGGTATGGCTAGCTGAAGAGAGCTAACTAGCTCGAAATAGATCTATACTAGTCTCCCTTATTTATTATTTAAAAATTATCAGCTTAAAAACCTTACACACACATATATATATATATATATATATATATATATATATATATATATATATATATAATTCTTTTATATATAATTAGAACTTTTAAACAAGAAGATAAAAACTAATACAAGTTAATATAAGGTAAGGAAGAAAAAAAATTAAAGAAGCGAAAAGTTCAAGAAAAGAAAAATGTTTACAAAACATGAAAAAATATATATATATAAAAGTGGCTTCTGAAATTCTTCTCAGTATTTATAAACTTAAATATATTCTAAAGTTATATTATATTACTCTTCTTTCTATGTTCATATATTCCTTTGACCACCCATTTGCAACCACGGAAGGCAGAATTAGGAATTATAGCTGGTTTAATGAAAAGAAGGCCTGGGATGACACAGTAGCAGTAATCCAATATCTAAGGGGCTAAGAGAAGAGGGGTCCACCTGTTTCTCAAAGTGCCTGAAGACAGAACAAGAAGCCATGGTTGGAAATTAATTAAGGGAGCAACCAACCTAGAACTAAAGAGAAATTTCCTGGCAGTAAGAACAATTAATCAGTGAAATGACTTCCCTCTAAAAGTTGTGGATGATCCATCACTGGAGGTTTTGAAGAAGAGATTGGATATCTATTTGTTTGGAATAGTATAAGGTCTCCTACTTGAATGGGGGCTGGACTAGAAGTCCTCTAAGGTCCCATTCAACTTTTCTATTGTATGTTCCATGTCTAATAATGAAAACTCTACATCACAAAATCTTTTTTTTCTTCATTTTTTTTTGCCAAAGCTCTATTAGAGGCTTCCAATCACCAATTAACATATGTAAGTTTTTCCCTATAATTACAAAGTCAATTTTAGCCATTTCAGAAAAATCTGTCAACTTTATCAACCATTCCTCCATAGTGAGAAGTGTGGACTCTTTCAGCTCTATATCGGTAGTAATAGCTGCAGTTCTCATATATTGAAATAATCTTCCATGGTGGTGTTTTCTGTTTATCCATTAGTCCTAAAAGGACAATACCTGGTATCAATTAAATATTGATCTTTAAAATAGTCTGTATCAAAATATGCCTTTTGAACCTAAGTACACTATTCATTATGCCTCTAGACTTGCAATTTATCCTTACTTTCATCATATATATATCCTGGTTTCCATATTGTCTTTTTTTATTTAAGCTCCTTGCTTGTCTTTTGGAGAAGCACAACAATTCCATCTAACCATCACTTTCTCACCCTTAAGAACCTCTCTCTTTTTTTATCCATTCACTTTTCCTTCATGTATTTGTTTTACAATTCTAACCTTATTCATCCTCTCTATTTGATCAGCCCATCTCAGCGCACTTTCATAATGTTTGCTCAGTTTTGTAAACCAGCTACATTCATTCAGTGTTCATTCATTCATTACATTTTTTTTATCCTTTTGTCACATACACATACTCCTTAACTACCCCATTCTCACTGTATTCAACTTTATTTTACATTTCTCCTGGGGTAGCGAGCTCCATATAACAAAGGGAATAAAAGCATGCTCATACAGAGCTATTTTCACTTCTTTTGATAAACATTCATTCCTTGCAAGGGGCCCTGTACCGTTCAATTCCTTTCTACAATCATTTGCATGTTTTAAAGCTTCTCCATCCATATTGCCATATTTAGTAAACATTCTGCAAAGCTACACAATTTCATCTGTTCACTGCATTTTCTTTACCAAACACAATTGTTCTTTGATGGATTGATGTTCAGGTTCATATGCGCTGTATTATCATGCAATTTAATACTTGCTGCAAATTATTCTGATATTTAGCCAACAAAATGACATTGCTTACCACCACCAATCTCCCTCACCAATCTCCGTCACATGACGCCATCACCAATCTCCCTCATCAGACTCAAACCCAAACCCGCCCCATAGACGAAAGGCAACCACCATCCAGAAACCAGACCATGGCTGCATCACCAGCTGCCACACATCCCGACCCCCAAACCAAGCAAACTGACACATGTCATGAACACAGAGCCAGGCCTCAAACTCGGAGCCAAACCAAAACCTGGAACGTCACATCACAACCACCCATTCAGGATATCACATCATGGAACTCATGAGGTTACACCACAAAACCTCAGGATGTTACAATACAGCCAACGACCCAGGAGATTACAGCACAAGACCCAGGATGTTAAAACAATAGAACTCAGAAGGTCATCACACAGCCCATTACTCAGGTCGTTACAACAAGAAGGCTGATAGACACACAGCCAATACCTCAGCCACACATGTTCTTACGAAAAAGCCAGCCAATCTGCAAACATCAACTCCATCAACCAATCAAGAAATGACAACACAGCCAAACTCCCCACCAGTATTTATAGAGAGATGTCAGCTCCGATCATGCTTTGCTTGCAGAAGCACGAAACCAAAAGCACCACCCTGAAGATGGCAAGTGGGACCTCGTCGAAACGTTGCCAAGATACTCTCAATCTTACACGAGAAAAGACCTAAACACATCAAGACCTGCATATGTGTGTGTGCATGTGTTTGTATGTGTATGTGTATGTATATTTCTCCAGTCAAGACACCCCTAATGTCTCTATACCAGTGGTAGGATTAACTTTTTTTACTACCAGTTTGTGGGCGTGGCTTGGTGGGCGTGGGAGAGAAAGGATACTGTAAAATCTCCAGTCAGAAGTGGTATTTGCCAGTTCTAACCCCTCAAAATTTCTACTACCGGTTCTCCAGAACTGGTCAGAACTTACTGAATACCAGCTCTGTTCTATACCTTCTTTTAATCCCTGCAGTTTTCTTTGTAAGACTTCAGAAATGGCTTGCCACTACCTACTTCCTAGGACTGAGAGAAAGGGAGTAACTAACCCAGAATCACCCAGCTGGGCTTTGTATCTTAGGCAGCTTCTAGAACTCACAGTCCACCCACAAACACATGAAGGAATAAAAGAAATAACAAACATCTTTGTCTTATTCTTTGCTCAGTGTTCAACCAGTCACAAAACCTCCCATTTATTCTCGAACACCTTTATAACTATTGTAAAACGTTCTTATTCTATTCAGCAGCCAGCCTTTAATTCTCTATTTGTACCATACTTTCTGCAATTCAAGCCTATTCGCTTATATTATAGTTTAAATTAACAAATATACTGGTGAAAAACAAAAATTAGATCTTCATACTTTCTGCTTTCTGGCATAAGAATTCACTGCACTTTTCAAATTTTGCTCATTGCCGTCGCTTATAACTTTTCAGTTGGAATCCTACCAAAACTCTTCCCTGAATAATCTTTCTTCAATTTTTTCCTTTTTCCACCTATCTCCTGTATAGAAGAAAAAAAACAGTATTCTTCCAGTCATCATACATAATTCTTCACATATGTTATATCACATAGCCACTCCATATTTTAACATTTGTCCAGTTGCACAATCTACAGCTGCTGCTGTTGTTTTTCCGGCCAACATACATTTATTTCATTTTCATTCTTTCTGGATACTAGATAGTAACATTTGTAGCGTGTTTCAATCCCATTCTTCAACATGCGATCACTTCATACAAATAGTTGAAAACAAATAGTTGACACAAATAGTTGAAAACCTCCTATCATTTCCGCACGTAAGTTTTATCCCAAAAGATTTTGTCATATTTCCATTCTGTTGTCAGCTTGTTAATCCTCTGTATCCATTTCTTCATAACTGCTCTGTGTTTTTCCTACCTCTTTTAATTTAAATCATTTTTCTCTGACAATTATCTTTAAAACTTTTTATCCATATATAATTTCATCTTTCTATAATTCCCATTTTTGGAACAGTTGTTGTCCCATATGAAATTTTCCCTCATGAAGCCTTTTTTGGTTCATGATTCTACCAAACATCCTTTTCAGACTTCTCATTGGTATAACTTTGCATACTTCTGTGGCACTATGGAACATAATTAACTCTCTTCCAAGCAGCTCCCACATCTTTCTTCATTACATTGCCTTTCCACTCATTAATCTTCCTTCATTTGTTCTTTCTTTTAAACATTTCCTCCATGTTCATTTTAACCTAAAGGTTCAATCCTGACACTAGCAAAAAATGATATGCACATTCAGAAGTTATCATTACACTTGTATGCTTCACTACTTTTAAAAATCTTTCATTATATAGTCAAACAATGCTTTTAGATTTGTATTGATTCCTTTGCTATGTGTACATATGACTTGTGCTTGAATCACATACTTGAAATAAACATATTTTTCTTCTCAGCAGGAACTCACCAAACAATCACTATTCTTGGGTTTGGGAATGTCCAAATCGTTTTTTCTTCACTCTGTCATCTTGATCCCGTTCAGTCAATCAAATTGCATTAATGAATGATTGAGGCAGTCCTTGAAGCTAATATTTGATGCGGGAGGAGGTGGGTGGCTTAACAAAGACATCTGGAATAGAAATAACATGTAGTTTTGTCTTTTCAACAGTGTGCTGTTTTAATACTTAATATTTTGCAATACAGCCCTTGACTTACAACAGTTTGTTAGTGACTGTTCAAAATTACAATGGCACCAAAAAAAAGGAACTTGACTATTTTTCAAGCAACTGTTGTGGCATCCCCATGATCATGTCATCAAAATTCAGGTGCTTGGCAACTGACTCAGGTTTATGACTGATGCAATGTTCCAGGGTCATGTGATCACCTTTTGCAACCTTCCGACAAGCACTAACTTAACAATTGCAGCGATTCATTTAACAACTGTGGCAAGACAGGTTGTAAAATGGAGCAAACCTCACTTAGCAAATGTCTCACTTAGCAACAGATAATTTGGCTCGATTGTGGTCCTATGTCAACCTGTAGTTTCTGACTTGCAACCATTCGTTTAGGGGCTGTTCAGAGTCACAATGGCACTGGAAAAGTGACTTACAACCAGTCCTCATGCTTATGACTGTCACAGCATCCCTGTGGTGACATGATCAGAATTTAGGTTCTTGGGAACTGGCCTGGACTTACAAACAGTTGTAGTATCTCGGAGTCACACCATTTGTGACCTTCCAAGCTGGCTTCTGACAAGCAAAGTCAATGGGAAAATCTTCACTTAATGACCCTACTATACTGCAATCTTTATTTATCTTTTGCTGGTTGCAACATTTATGTCCATTTCAGATAGCTAATAGAATAAAAAAGCAACCTGCAGCCATCATCAAAGTGATTCAACGTCATCACTTAACAAAATAAAAAAGCACACAGAATAGGTATTGCAAGCAATTATAACAATTCAGTGTAATGGATCATTCAGGCCAAATTTGCAGGAAAAAAAATACCGTTTTCCTTGTTTTCTAAGGATGAAATTGATTACGCTATATATTTCACATCCTGAGCAGCACCAGTGAAAAGGCCCTATCCACCAACACAAAAATTGTGAAAATTCTTAAGTTTCAAATTGTATGTGCCAGCATATAATTTTAAAAAATGTACTCCAGTAACCACTATGTAGTCCTACAAAGAGGAATAATGTGATTTTTTTTCAACCTTCCTAAAAAAAAAAAAAAGCTATCTTTCCAAGCTGGGTTCCCTCAAGCTGACCTCATATTCAGAGCTACTTGGGGAATGAGCCATCTTAAATCCTTTTGCAGCTTTCATACTCCAAAGGAGAGATAGAAAAAAGTCATTATTTTTCTTTCTAAGTCTGATTTTACCTAGCAGTATGCTCAGTAAAATCAGACTTAGAAGGAGGGTAAAATCTGCTGGGTAAAATCAGACTTAGAAGGACAAAAAATGACTCAAGAGATTTTTTAGGAATTCCTGATAATCTACAAATGGATTACCACTTTTATTATGGAATGGCTGAAGTATACAACTATCCATAAACGAATATACTGATTCTGTATTAGCCCAGTGTCCTGTTTCTTACAAGGGCCAATTCTTGTGGTTATTTGGTATGAAAAAAAGCCAGTTTTCTTGATCTTGTTAGTAAAATGCAGCTCTTATGTGTGCATATATATTCAGTAAAAAAATGACAATAAAGGTTATCCCATCTGTAAAATCCATGCAACTGTTTTAATATTCAATTATTCACATCTATTTGAATATTATTTCAAATCTAAATCTACTCTGTTGATTCTAATTAAAATCTACTTTGGAGGTTGCCTAGTACCGAGTAATTCAGAGGCCAGCACAAATAGAGAACATACTAGTTTGTATACTTTCTCTTTAAATTTCCTGAGGTATACTCAAATTGGACAAAGAGCTCCTTATCGTTTTGTAGAGACTCAGCTTCCTGAATCAGTGGATTATTATTTTTTCCCTCCTTCAAATTTCTTAAAACTCCTGAGCCCTGTCAAAACAAAGATGGCTGGCAAATCCTAGGGACAGAGCTGAGAGAGAGAGAGAGATGGAGACAAAGAAGCCCCTCAGAAGGCAGACGGACTTATATTGCTTGCGGTATTTTTTAGTACAGCTGGTTTCAGATGTGACGGCCTTGTACTGCAGCAGTTCCACTGCCAAAGCAGGACTGTCACAGCTGGTAGTACTTACTGTACTTGCGGGAAAGTATGTGATTCATTACTTGGAACCGTATGTTTTTCACCAGTTCTGGTTGTGTTTTTGTTAGGATGTGGTAAAAGCATAAGCAGGGGGTGAAGGGACAATGGAAATATGTGACTTGTTAAACATTGGCCTCCACTACTTCTTAGCTAGGTAGTATACTGTGAAAATTCCACAAGACTTATAAAACAAATGACTTAATTGTTACTATTATTTTTTTTAGAAGAGTCCATTTAGTTGTAAGAGATAAAAATGATCAGGACAACATATTTCTTCCTTCCTTTCTTTCTTTGTCTCTAAAGAGAACTTCAACTGGGGAGGGAGGAGAGAACATTATTTTTAATAAAGAAGCTGTCCTGATATTTATTGTATAAACTGTTAGAGAAAGAAGGTAACAAAATTTTCAGTATCTTATATTGTATTAAAATATTTCTATTCTGCCTTTCTAACCCCAGACAACATGCTCAAAACTGTTGGAAAAGCAAATTAATCTTTCTAAAGAACTATTGTAGTTTCTTTTTTTACAAGAAAGTCTCTCTTTCTATGGATGGATATTATTCAGCTGCAGATGACAAGGCTATTACTAAAAGTAGTGATTTCATTTGTTCAAAGGTGTGTCAGGAGCAAAGTAAGGAATGTGCCAGAAATGCTGTGAATCAAAAAACTCTACAATCACACCCTTCATGTTTCATATTGTAAAAGGTTTCTCTGCTCATTCAGGCAGCTTGTTTGTCCCACTACAAGTTATACTCAGAGCTATACAATAAACAAAAATGTAGGGGATTTCATAGTAAGCAGTCTGAATATATATGAATTTATATTTATCAAAAGAAAAGAAAATGACTACATATTAAGAGTGTCACTTTGTTCCATAGATATGAGAAGTTGGAATGTCAGTAAAAACAAAATGAAGTTGAATGCACTGAGACAGACGTACTTAAATGTAAGACATGGGGGTCAAAAAGGAATGAATGATGCATGACCATGGACGAATAAAAAACTAGTTCATTGGGTCATTTATTTATATAATTATGAGTTTTACATGGTCATCCATTTTACATTCATGATCCTGGGTAGTTCACAAAGACAGCAATTAAAATAAAATAAAATAAAAGCAACATATATAGAGAGTGAATTAAGATTAAATTGCAAAGAAACTCAAAGTAGTGCAAGATCAGAAGATGTGGGGAGACCTGGCCCATAGAATCATCAAGAGTCAGGCATGACTGAATAGATGTGATGATATGGTAATATCATGATCATCATATGAATGAAATATGAATGGTTTGAGTGGAAGAGAAATTGTGGTTTGATGGAGCTCATGAAAGATGAGAGGAGGGGAGAGAGGGAGGGGGGAGGGAGAGAGAGAGAGAGAGAGGGAGAGGAGGTGGGGGTGTTGAGAAATTTAAAGCCAAAGAAGCGCAATGTGTGGATTAGTATATGAGCCTGGTAGAAGGAAGGATGGTTTGCAAGGATAAAAAGGTATAGACAGATCATAATGAATTATTTGGGAATGAACTAGTTTTAGTTAGCTATCTGCTCCTCTCCTTATTCTTTTTCTACATTCAACATATCATTGCTTACCCCCAAAGGGAATAATTTGATGGATATGTACTGTATGTACGTAAGAGATTTCAACAAAAGATATACATTTCCTGGCAGCACATCAAATAAGAACTGAATTAGTTGGCAGCCATTAATATTCTTTCTTTCTTTTCTTTTTTTAAAAAATCCGCATACTCCTTTCCATGACAGTAGATTAAAACTGGTCTGCACTCTCAAGGGAGTATTATGGCTACACCTGGTTGTGCCACCCACTAGGTTGGCCAATACTATTTCACAGCATAATCCTACACTATATAAATCCAACTCAGTTCAGTATGACTTAACTCTGGATCGGTTTAAGATACAGAGCGTAAATTTATGGCAACTGCCTGAGGTTTTTTTTTAAAAAGCTAAACATGTTAATTAGCTGCAAATGACCTTTTTTTGTATCATTATCACAAACATTTTGCAGTAAGACTTTTTTTTAGTTGGCAAAGTTTTGAATCTTAAACTGAATCTCAGTCAAGAACAAGAAAAGCCCCAGTCCTCCCTACTTATTCTTTTACAGTAAGTAGCATTTTAAAGAATCCCTGAAGAAGCTATTAGGATGACTTGTGGCATTGTACTTCAATATATATTCTATCCAATGTCATTACTGTTTTCCTGGTTAAGGATTAAGGGGAAAAAAAGAAAGTTACACCTAGAAATATACTTGATTATTTTATTTTTTTTAGCAAACAGCAAAGCACAACAAAGGGACATGCAGTGCCTGGGAAACAAGAGAGTATCGGCTGTCTAGTTTTATTTAAGAAAAAAGAATTCCTGGAACAGAATTTCAGTTCATACAACCCTGTCTTTCATCCCTCTTTTCCCCATCACAGTTGTTGCCTGGATTGAAATAATGATGGACGTCTGCATGATCAAAAGTTACACTCAGTCTCCTGACTATAGTCACAGAAGTTCTCAGCTGTAGGTATATGTGCAGAAGAGGATAAAACAGATCTCTGTATTGTGTCTGGAAGCAATACAGTCATACCACTTTTTTCCCTCTGTGTGTGTTTGTCTCTCTCTCTCTCTCTCTCTCTGTGTAAGCTCCATTTTCTTTAAAGTAATTTACTTTAAAATAAGTATATCGAAGAAGCTAATCGGTATCATTTGCTTTTCATTTCATAGCTTTTGCACCTTCTTCACCTTGTATTGTTTTTGTTTTTTTCCTAATCCTTATTCTGCTCGGCTTTCACAATTTTTTTTATCAGTCAGACATCTATTGATACAAAGGGCTCTATGCTTTAATACATAGAGTTGAATTGCATATTCTCCTTTTAAAAACAAATTATATGGATTAATCTTTTTAATCATCTTTTTTTGGACAGGCAGAGTCTGCTGGATTTGTAGTCATTTTTTAATGTTTATCTGAAACTAGAAACAATGATGAGATTCAAATCTTTTTTGCTACTGGTTCTGTGGGCGTGGCAGGGGAAGGATACTGTAAAATCTCCAGTCAGAGGTAATATTACCGGTTCTCCGAACTACTCAAAATTTCCGCTACCAATTCTCCAGAATTCTCCAGAATTGGTCAGAACCTGCTGAATACCAGCTCTGGTTTGCACACTTATATACTGCTTCATAGTGCTTTACAGCCCCCTCTAAGCTGTTTACAGAATCAGCATATTGCCCCCAATAACCTGGGTCCTCATTTTACCCACCTCGGAAGGATGGAAGACTGAGTCAACCTTGAGCCTCATCAGGATTGAACTACATAAAGGCTGTAGGCAGAGTTAGCCTGTAATACTGCATTCTGACCACTGTGCCATCACAGGCAGTAATGTTACATTTCAGAAAACCTAAACTAGTTTACAGCATCATGTATTAGTTTCAACCCAAAATGATTTTAGTTGGTTGTGGCTGAACCAAATAAGTGACCAGGTAGATATGCTCCATTCTATTACATTTTGAAGGAGAAACTGTTGAATGTAATGGTGAAAGGATGGTGTGAGGCGTAGTAATTTGGCCCTAATAATCAGCTATATTTGCATTCCAGAACTCTGTATGCTTTTTTCATAAGGAACACAGCTGTTGAGAAAAAGGCAGGAATGGAAAGTATATGCAAAAATGTGTAAAAAATGAAGCTGTATTGATCTGTTGCAAACCATATTAAGCAAAGAAGTGTGCATGAAAACATTAATTTTGTATAGCTTGATTATCAATATCAGATAATACCCCTTTAATCCCATTAAATTAGGGCTTTTTTATTTTTCTCAATTTGAGATATTTTGAGAGAAATAATGGCTCATATCTATACATTGGGTATCAATGTATCAAAAGAATTGTCAAGGCAGGTGGCCTTGCCCAGCTGGAGGTTTCACTCTGTCCTGAGGAAAATATAGAAAGGAAACAGATTAAATTACAATTATGTCAGGTCTAAATAATTCTGGTTGAGAGACAAAAAGTTAATTTGCTACAATTTGAAGAACTATTAACTAATTGTCTACATTTGTGACAGTTGACATTTATGAAATTTTTAGTCTTTGTTTCATACAACAGAGTCTAATAAAGGAATGTAAGCATAATTACTGATTACTTATAACTATTATTTAAGACAATTACCTGGATCTAATCTAATGTATAACAGAGAATTTCCAGATAATTTTGAAAGATGCACAGAAGTACAGATAGTTCTATTCAGCTAGTCAAAATAGTGAAGAAATATTGTTAGATTTCCCTTTTATTTATTTATTTTAAATCTTTACACTTGCACATATATCTAATGTTGAGTAATTAAAAAAAATCTTTTACTTTAACTTTATGCCTGTGCTTTGGAGAGAGTTCATTTGAAATAAACTCTGATAAATGCTGGCTAGGAAACATAAGACTTAGGTTTGGCAGACTTGCAGCTTTTTAGCCTTCTCTTGTGCTATGGGAATATCTACACATAAGCAAAAAATCAATTCAAGGCAACAAAAAATAGGCAATAAGAAGAGTCACCTACAAGCTGTAAAAATAAATTACTATGGTGACAAGAAGCAGTAGCTGCTTGAATGGAATTATGCAGAGGGAAAAAGATCTGTTTGCAAAAACTGGAAACTAATTGGAACGCTTTGCTTATTACATTATGTCATGGCCAAAATAAAATTTATTATTATTTCATCAGTAACTGCCTGTTTAAGTTTTGAGTATATAGTTAAAATTGAAATTAAAAAAACAGCTTTGGTTTTGAGATGTCTTGCTCTAAATATCAGAAATGGTATTTTTCAGAAATGGTCTCTTGATCATTTTAAGATGTATAGGCTTCAACTCACAAGAATTTTCCAGCAGGATTAAGGTTATATTTTTTCTCAGCTAAACTCCTGTAGAGGTCATTCACATTGTATACTGTGACACTAACTTCTGAGCAATTTATACATATAGTCCTTAACTTAGAACTGATCATTTAATGACTGCCTGAAGTTTCAGCAGACTTTTAAAAAGCTACTTACCTGTGCTCAAAGTTGTAATTGTCAGTGTGACGTGCGATTGCATTTTGGGCACTTAGCAACCAGCTCACATAAATGACCATTTACAGCTTCCTGCAGTCACATGATTGGAACTTGTGACATTTTTGCCAGTTTCTGGGGTCTTTTGTTGATTTCCAACAAAAAAAATACCTATTCAGAAAAACGGATTCATTTAACAACTGCTTTACGACAAGATGACTTGCTTTACCACTGTTATAAAAACGGTTGTAAATCAAGTCTGGCCACATTGTGCTTCAACTTGCAACTCCAATGACTTATAACTGAAAAAGACTGGAAAATGGGAGACTATGAGCCATCTGGATGACTGTGCCAATTGCTCTCTCAGCCCAATCCACCTCAAGGGTTGTTGTTGTGGAGAAAAAGAAGGAAGGAGTATCAGGTATAGCAATAGCAATAACATTTAGACTTATAAACCACTTCACAGTGATTTACAGCTCTCTCTAAGCGATTTTACAGAGTTAGCATCTTGCCCCCAACAATCTGTTTCATCATTTTACCCACCTTGGAAGGATGGAAGGCTGAGTCAACCTTGAGCCTGATGGGATTTGAACCGCCAATTGTAGGCAGCTGGCTGCAGAAGTAGCTTGCAGTACTGCACTCTAACCACTGCGCCGAAGAGCTCCTTTGTATATTCATTACTTTGAGTTATTTATAAGAATAAAAAGGCAGGAAATCTCTGACTCTCTGTCTCTGTCTCTCTCTCTATATATGTGTGTGTGTGTGTGTTAGGTTTTTGAGCTGATAAATAATTAAGCAACAATAATTAAACTATATATATAGTTATTTTTACATATTATAACTTTTTTGCTTCTCTGGGCCACATTGAGTAAAGAGGAATCATTTTAGGCTGCATATAAAATATATAATATAGTTAATGTATATAAAGGCACATAATATTGTTAAAAGGTATATATAAATTATATTGCATATTTTATCTGCCCATCTCAAAAAGGGAAATCTGGGGGGGTATACACGAAAATTAGTGCAAAGAAACAAAATAACGTAGTTCATAAATCCATTGTACAGAGCCTACTACAGCATAACTGGAGTCAAGAATCTATTCCTATTGAATCATTAAATGAAACAGTCAAACATCAAAGCTTGCTTAAACTCCCAGTCCATATGCCTGTGAGAGCATCCAGGTTTTAATGCCTTGGAAAATGCTAACATGGTGAGGCTAACCAGGTTGCCAGGAGGATGCAGTTCTACAGGGCAGGTAACAGCAGCAGAAAAAGTCATGACTCTTTGGTCCCCTAAAATGACATTAACGGGTGGGACCTTGAGCATGCCAACAGTGCTATTTCTATTGATTCATGCATGTTGCCTCACTTTTAGAGTTCTGATTACTAATTTACATTGTATTCTGATCTCCTGTTTTCCTACTATGTTTTAAGCATTATAGGGTGCCCCTGTGAATCCGGGACAGCTAGTAAAGCGGTCCCACAAGATCGTAACCTTTTAATATTATTATGGGCATTTATATACATTAACTATGTTGCATATTTTATATGCAGCCTAGGACTATTCCCATTTACTCCGCGTGGCCCAGGGAAGGAAAAAGGTTGTAATATATAAAAATAATGTTTGTGGAATGATAATGTTTGAACTTGATTCATTTTTATTTCTGATCAATGAATTGTCCATTCTGATCCACTGAATTTACAATTTTAAAAAATGTGAACAACATTAGATTAATACCATTTTTAATATGCATGTTCATACTTTCAAAAAAAATGACCGGGCTATTTAAGCAAAGACAATATATGTATATAACAAATGTTGCTTTTATTCATACTGGAAAGAATAAGCTATTTAACCTGCCATGTAGCTGTAATTATAGTACTATTTTTGTATCCTTTTGGCTGAAATTCAAGAAAAAATTGTAAATTTAAACAACAAAACTATTGGGACACATGTTCACCATCAT
The DNA here is from genome assembly GCA_023653725.1 of Bungarus multicinctus. NCBI lineage: Eukaryota > Metazoa > Chordata > Lepidosauria > Squamata > Elapidae > Bungarus > Bungarus multicinctus. Next base: position 198,292,623 of record CM042834.1, read on the forward strand.
CTTTTAAAAACATTTGAGAGTTTGTCACTCCATAAAAATATATTTTGAGGATGGATGGATGGATGGATGGATAGACAGACTATGCATATAGTATAAGCAGGATCTGGATTTTTCTCTACTATTTAAAATAAACTAAAAGACTGTAGCATCCAATTATGTTAGATATTTCCTTTGCTCCCACATTTAAATTAATAATAGTAATGATTTGGCTTTTATCTCTGTGTTTATTACTCTACTAGTTCTGATATTATAAACACATGGATAAGTGCACACTCACTCATAGAAAAAAACCTCAGCCATTTCTCTTTTGAAGGGGGAGACAACCCTTTTCTACTTTTTATATCTTAACCACCAGCACATTTCCAATGGTGCTTGGGATGAGAAGAGCATTATCATTTTCTCCTTTTGAGGGTGAAGGCAAATGAGTCTGGTGTTTGGCTGTCCACCATCTGTGTAAGGAATTCACAATTCCAGACAAAAGAAACTGGCAAACTCTTCTTTCTGTCTGTTCTCCAGAGCCTCCAGATAGCCATAAAACACCTGGACAAAATCAGCAGGTGATGGCAAGGGAAAGAGAATGATCAGTCACAGGCATTGTTGGATCCTTTGAACATTACTTACAGCCTAGACACTGCTGTCACCAGGCACAGTTTGATGTTGAGATAAGATTTTTTTCCCCTCTCTTTCTCATTCTCCCCCTGACCCCTTCCTAGAAGTGCTTTATTCACTGGCCATGTGACAACCAAGAGAGCTAGATGTAAAGACGGACAAGAAATGCAAAAAATAATTTTTCTCATGTTGCAATAGTTATCTTACCTGGCAGGTTTAAATTTTAGAGTTTAGGTTTAGAGTTTCTATCGTCATTCTATCTAACTAATGTAGCAGATGGCAAAAGCCTTATCAGGTCCAAGCAAATATATCCTCACCATACCCTTTCACTGATATATTGCCTTCAGAAAGAAGTGTTTTATCTTTTTAGTGTGCTTTCTATTCTTTTACTTCCTTTGGCTTTAATAACCAAGTCTTTTACTTTGGAGTTGGACAGAGAGTAAAGGATGTTCTTTATCACCGTTATAATTTACCTCTGCTGGTCCTTTTTGTCCTTAACCCAATTATAATATTGCTAAGGTTGTCACTTTCTGCAGTTTGGAGAATTTGGAGCAGATATTTGATTGTGAGGTTAATAAGTGAAGCTAATAAATCAAAATGAGATTCTCAGATGTAGCCCTGGCTTTATGATATATGATAGTATCGTTGCTGTTTTTTTACGTAGTGTTTGTTTATTGGTCAATTCATTTATGCGGTTTGGTTTGGAGAAAATGCACAATGGGTGAGCTGGAAATAAAAAAACAGACAACAGAATTATAGGATAAACTTTTGATTAACAGTGCAATCTATGACTACTCAGAATTAAGTTTCAATTGAATTCTGTGGGATTTAATTTCTTCTATGTGGGTAGGACAATATTTAAATACACGACAACCGAAATTAGCAGGACTGTTATTCTTAAGTGGTTAAGCTTGTTGGTTTGATGTTTCATTCCCCTACTAAACCATAAGAAAACACTTGCAGTACTTCTTGTTTAAAATGTTATTAGTTTTATCTAGTCTGCTACTAAAATAAAATCAAATAAATCAAAATACATATACTCCAGTGTATTGTGTCAAACTTTTGCATTGTATTCCCTGTTTCAGAAATGAAAGTTCTACCAGATAATTAAAACTGCCCAGATTCATGTGAGATGGGCAGTGTAGAAATGTGATTAATAAATCAATAAAATAAATGTAAATTTAGAGTTAACAAAGGTAGTTTATTTATAATGTGGAAATCACAACTATAATTGTGATATATGCTAATATTAATTTTATATATTAATATATATGTATAGATGAAAACAATTATGTTTTACTCTCATTACCCGTAATTCTGTGCTATGTATCAATTTCAGGACTAATTTAAGATGAAAACAGTTATGTTTTACTCTCATTACCCATAATTCTGTGCTTTATATCAATTCCAGGAATAAGTTACAGGACTATTCCAAGACAGTTTGGCTCATACTTTTAAGCCATCAATAGGAGATCTTTTGGAGTTTATAGCATTCTTATTTATTTATCTTTTAACTCTTTCAATTATTTTAACATTTATCATTTTAAACACTTCAAGATTTTTTAAAATTGTTCTTAATTTACTTCTGTAAGCCAATTTTTTCTTTTAATAGGCCGCATCAAAATATTGTGTAATAAATTATTTATTATTTAGATATTTTAATACAATAGAAATAGAAATTCTCTTGTGGAAATAAGTTAAAATTATTTCTGAATCAAAATAGTATTATACAGATACTTTTAAAATATATTTAGTGAAGAGCAAGATGAAATACACATTATATTTGTCTTATGTGTTAACAAAGGATGATTTTCTTGGATTGCCTACTTATAACTGTGGTCAAAAAATTTGGAATTTAACAGCATTTGGATCTGCAGCCAGATATATTGATTGAAGAAACTGAAGAACAAGGCTTAGATCCAGAAACCTTATTCTAGATATATTCTGTGCATTGTGGGGCTGTTTTACATCCACGCTAGAATATTATACAGTATAAGAAAGGGGAACTACTAATAGTTCTTCCTACAAGTTGGAAAGGTACAAACTGTCTTTGAATCTCACTGATAAAGATCTTGTTCAAGTTCATGCTATTTCTTCTTGGTATTCTGCTTATGGTCTTGGGCATTGTGATTTGATGCAGAATTGAAGCAAAGACGGGCAGTAAGGAGAAGAAAAAGAAAGTACACAAGAGAGAATGTTCCAAGGAATGAAAACTAGCAGCATAATATATTTAGTGCTGATATTGGTTTACAAATTACAAGCGTGTATTTACTTTATTTCCTGCTGAAATTATAAAGTTTACCCATCATTGCAAAGATCTTGATTGACCATTTGAAATTCTATAGACTATAAACTTTTTTATAAACTACAGGTTATTACTTTTAATTTTTTCTCTTTTTTTACTATTGTCAAGATGTGAAGAGATAAGTTACCAGTATTATTCTAAGTAGTTATTTTTTTTACTCTATGTCTCTCTCTATATCCCAGTATAACTACCAAGATATAATAGAAGAAAAACAATAGTGATAATATAGTTTAAAAAAAAAAAGGAACAGGTGATAGTGATTAAAATGAACTAAATCTAATGAAAAAGAGGATTAATATATTTTACTTAATGTGGTCTGATAACAATTTTGAAGCTTAAACCTATAGGTTAACTCACAAATATGTGGGTTTACTATTCTATTTTTCCATTTGAATATTTAACCAGCCACATTAATTTTTTCATGAAAATTATCATGGAAGATTATTATACATTGCTTGGTAATTTATTAAAATCATTTTACCAATGGGGGCATATTAGATAAGATTTTTAAAAGCTCGTACATTCAAAAATATGATTAATTCACTTGTAGGCTGTATTTGATATGCAATTTACAACTTGACTGCTTTACCCTTTACTATCATTATGAAAACATTTATTTGGAACCAATTTCTATCTATTTCAGTAGTCTAGTGTTGATGATGCCTAGAGGTATAGTATAAGATTGTCAGGAACTACTAATAACGGTAAACTGCATTAATTTACTAATGCAATGATTCTAATATCAGTGTGATATTAGATTGTAATACCAGAATGTGTGATTCTAATGTCAGTGACCATTGTTGGGGAACATGAGTATATGAAGACAGTGGGAGGGGTTAATGTTGTACACTGCTTGTGTCTCTAGGTATATGGTTGGCCATAGTGAAAGCGGAATATTGAAATAAACATTTGTATGAATGTTCTTTGGTTGTTCAGAATACTATCTGTTCAGTAAGACAATATATTTTAATACATTTTTAGAAGTAGGTTTGTCTGTGATTTGAAATACATGCATGCACGCACCCACACCAAACTATCATGAAGAAGTCCTGTTAAGCCCACTGAAGTGAATGAGATCTGTATGAGAATACTGGCTATTGGTTTATTTGTACTGGAAATTTTATGCTTCTGCCATAGCATATTATACCTCTTTTTGAAACTCAACTCTTGATTATTACATTTAACAATAATGCCATGAAACTCAGTCTAGAAACAGCAGATAGGCCACCTGCATAAATAAATAAGCAGTAATCAGCACATTCGGAGGGGTGTTTCTCCTTCTTGAAAAGTATAGTTTAACAGCACTTCTAAATCCATTAATGTCACTAGAGGCAATAGCTAATGGCCTTAAGCGCAAGGATCTCATCATTCCAGGCTAAGATGCTGTAGATGTAACCTCCTATTAGTTATATATGCTCTGGTAATTCTTCAGTAGATTACTGAAACATATTGTATATGGGACTATCATTAATAGTTTGGAAACTTTGCCAGCATATCGACTTTAGTCTGTTCTCTTGCTTCCAATAAACAGCTGGTCAGATATAGATAGCAAGGTCAGCACTAAATAACAATTGTCTGCTCCTCAATTTAATTATTAGAAGCATAGCAATATGTAACTACTTGAGGATGTTCCTTGAAAGGTGCCTAGACCTCTGCTAGATTGGTGATGGAGCAGTTGCTGTTTTAACTTGGTGATAGCTCTGGTGAAAGAATCTATAAACACCTGAGAAAAACCTCAATAGTGTTTGTACTGATAATCTCAATGACGTTGAAGCATTCTGAATGATGCACACTGCCCTGATATTTCACTTAAGAAGTAAAAAAATATCAGAAATTATCAGCAATTAGTTCAATAAAGTTTTACAGAATAATGGAATTGGTAGGGACCTTAGAAAATATTTGCTATGAACTCTGCATAGGCATCAGGAGGGGTATCCGGCCAGTAAATGCTCAGCTCCATTCAGTCACCACAACTCCATCCTGATAAAAGTGGTTACAAGATTGTAAAAAAAAAAAAAAAGGGGGGGGGAAGAGTTGGAAAGGACCTTAAGATCTTCTAGTCCAGTGGTGGCTAATCTTTTTGGGTTCCTGTGCCAAAAATTGTGTGCACGTACCTGCGTGCCAACACACAGAATGCAATGCATATGCCCTTCCCCAAGCCACCTGCGCATGCGCATGCAATCCCCCCCACCTCCTCACTTGCACTGTGCCTCACAGCTGATCTTCTGGTTGGTTTGAGGCCTTTTTCGGCCTCCCAGAGGCTTGGGAAAAGCTTCTGCAAGGCTTTTCAGGATGAATTATAGGCCCGTTTTGTCACTTCCTGTAATACTGGAAGTGACAAATGGGCCTATAATTTATCCTGAAAAGCCTTGCAGAGGCTTTTTCTAAGCCTCTGGGAGGCTGAAAAAGGCCTCAAACCAACCAGGAAAAAAAAAAATCAGCTGTTAGGCGCGTGCATGCACAGTGAGGTAAGTTTGCCTGCGGCTCACGTGCCAGCACAAATGGCTCTGGGTGCCACTTGTGGCACATGTACCATAGGTTCGCCATCACGGTTCTAGTTCAACCCTCTGCTTGAGCAGGAGATCCTATACGATTTCAGACAATGACTATCCAAGCTCTTCTTTAAAAACTTCCAGTGATGGAGCACCCACAACTTTTGAAGGCAAATCCTTCCACTGATTTATTTTCGAACAACCAAGATATTTATCTTTATTTCTACATTGGAGTTATTTTCCTGAGTAAAAATTTTTTAAGATTGCAGTCATATTTGTGAGATTTTATTTATTGCATTTGATATGTAGATTTTATTCAGATGTTCAATTAAAAATATTCTACAGTTTCTAACAAATTTTGATAAATCCTAACCTATCCCTGCTGATATTGATTGAATATGTAGAAGTAACCTTTCATAGAATGTGCATCCACAATACAAATAAAAGTACCTATACTGAAGAATTATTTGTGCTAACAACTGTGTACACTTGCCTATAATGTGTCATACAAAAGTGAGAGTATACATTTATTTTATGTGTGTAGGTGTGTGTGTTTTCCCCCCAACTCAAACACCCTCCCAGTTGTCTGTGCTACATGTGTGTCCTTCCCTTTAAATCAGCGTCTGAATAGGATTGATGTTTGTGTTTATATCTTGGACTATTAATTATTGGTCTACTGAAGTGAAAAGAGGATTTTCTATAGACAAAAAGGAGAGAGTAAACATCAAAGCAAGGATTGTTCATGGAACACCTGGTGGGTTCACACATCCCTGTATGCACGGTTTGTTAACAATAACTATTACATCTAATATGTCTTGGATTAGTTTACCATATATTTAAGCCAAGGCTATCAAGCTCGATTTCATTGAGGGCTGCATCAGGGTTGTGTTTCACCTCGGGATGGGGCGTGGTCAGAGTGGGCATGGCCAGCTCAATGTCACTTGAGGCTCTGTTTTCAGCTGCGATGGCCTCTTGCAGTCCTCTGCCAGTGAAAACGGAACTTGGGAGGGCCGCACAGCCTCCCTGAGCTCTGTTTTCACTGGCAGATGCACCTTTGCTGTTTCCAGGGTGGGCCTGTGGGCCAGGTCTAAGTACCCTGCGGGCTAGATCCGGCCCATGGGCCTTGAGTTCGACACCCCTGATTTAAGCCATCATTTTGTTTGTGGAATATTGAAACTGGAATTACATGCTGTCCTAAGCCAAAACCAAATAAACAACATAATTATTCACTACAGTTCTTAACCTAGTCTCTGAATATGTCACTCAATATAACTATCCTAAATCTACTAAACCATATGCTTTAAAAAGAAAAATGTTAGATGTCCATGACAACAAATACAAAATCAGTAATGTTAGGTAAAGTGTAACTTTATAAGAAGTCATGACTGAAATCTTGAAGGAGTTATAAAGCAATATATTTTAGATATCAGATGAAGTCCTTGTGTCTTCTACAAGTGTCCATTTCCTTTTATGGTTTTGAGAATGAACTTAGCACTCTGTTGACTTCATTCCTCAAAATGTGCCCAGAAGAAGCAGAAAACAATTCCAGTCCCTGGCTGGAGATTCAGAAAGTCCATAAAATTAGTCTGCACAGGCCCAGGGATGAGCCCTTAAACAGAAAAAATACCAGTAACCAAGTAACAAATCTGTTTTTTTTTTTCTTTAATAATATAAAGGGGGAAAAGCTTACTTTTTCTGGTATGTGCAGTTGTATTATTAAACAGTTATTTAATTTCAGGAAACAGCTTAATGAATACGAACACTTTGAAAATGGGTTGCATATTCCATTAATTGTTTATATGTAAAAGAAAATAACTAGTCAGGCAGAGCTATTATTTGGTTTCTGGCAATTGCTTCACCAAACTATATCCAGATGTGGTAGGGAGGTGGGGAATGAAGAAACGGGATCTACATCTCTTATTATTACATTCAGAAGTCTGCAGCCCTTCCATATTTCATAGTTTGTATTTGAATGCTAGTTTTGTTTTGTGTTATGCATTTGGGCGTTTGCACTTAATTTTCCTCTTGTTTTATATCTGCTAGATGAAATATTGTACTGTAAACATCTTTCAACAACCTCTTCCACCGAAATCTGTTGATCTAATTATATAATTTAATTGGGAGAAAGAGCTTGATGGCAGCAATGTCATCTGTGACAAGAAATTAAAACAAGTATTTCCCACTGTTCAATAATCTATCATGCATTCTGAAGGCAAAATAAATTACACATTTGGTTTTGTAGAGAATATTTTCCACTCCAAAAACTTATTTTTTAACTTTAAATATGACAATTGGTATTTCCTGATTTTAAAAATAATTATGACAATATACAAGGTAGTTCTTAAACAGCTGATTTGTTTTGGATTGTTCTGTTTCAAGCTACATACAAATGTTGCCTATAGACAAATTTATTTTTTGACAGTTCTCATGGCTATTAGGGAAAAAAAGATGCTTTTGGTGTTGTTGTTTTTTAACAAAGAAAAACCAGAAGTTATTTTGTATATTCTTGGTTTACAGTGCAATTAAACCCCTTGGTAAAGCTCATTTGTTGTCTCATCCATAACTTAAGTTTGAGAGCTTTTGCAGATAGCTGGAGAATAATGACTTTTACAATAAAAATGAAAATAAGTCTTAAGTAGAACTACATATGCCTATTAGAATGACAGGTGGACCCCTTGTTGACTTTGCAATTATTATTCAGATTATTCAGAATAAAGCAGTGGAGGCTGGGGGTGGGGAATTGTTTAGTCTCACAGGAAAAATAACTTCTGTCCAATAGACCTCACCCTTCAAATCAGGGTCATACAGAAACCCTTGGCTAGACATTTTGGTGACTAATTTAAAATATCTGGCAAGACAATTGATAGCACCCTTCCTTTGTGTTGTGACAAATACATTTTGACTGGAGCTTATTAACATAATCCAGCACAACCACAGACATATTGTAAGCATTATAGCATAGAATTAGAAACATTTTTTGCACATCACCATCTTTGTTCTTTTTCTCTCTTTTTCCTTGACAAGGATCTGGATAATTGCCTCAACAAATGAACCACAGTGTTCAGTCTGTTTCTATAATTCCTTAAATTGTTTTTCATTGTAAAACTAAGCAAGCTTTTATTAAATGTAAAAGAACCGCAATATAATTACAGGAATAGTATATTATTAAATATGTGTGGCAGAAATGGCACTTAAACTGACAGCTGCTTTGTTTTTACAAATCTATACAACAACTTAAATATATCTTTGAAAGCATTACTAAGCAAAAGTATCTTTATACCCAGAAATCCAATTTACCAAATCTAATTTTATCTATTCTTTCTTTTGCATATACACAAAAGAATACTGTATGAAGCTTTTGCCTTTTAAGATTGTGTAACACACCCACCTAATTTTATAGTATCCATTATCAATCAATCAATCAATCAGAAAAAATCTGGAAGAGACTTTGGAGGTTTTATAGTCGAGGCCCCTGATAAAGCAGGAGACCCTATACCATTTCAGACAATTACTGTCCAGCTTCTTCTTAAAAACCTGCAGTGAGAGAATACCTACAACTTCTGAAGGCAAGCTGTCCAAATGGTTAATTGTTCTCTTTGTTAGGAAGTTTCTCCTTAATTCCAGGTTGCTTCTTTCCTTGATTAGTTTCTTACCATTGTTTCTTGTCTTGCCTTTGGGTGCTTTGGAAAATAAATTGACCTTATGGATGAAAGCACTGTTTCTGGACTGCTATGAAGACTATAATAACTCAATTTGATAATATAATTTGCTGACATTAGGGAATCTTTTTAATTTCAAAGCACTTTGGAAGTCATATCTGCATCAAACTGCAGAATGCTATAACTTTGTTTTCTGGCACTTGTCAACTTATTCATAATTAATCTGACATTACAAGTGAGCAACGATTGGCTAGGCTGCTAATGACATAGAATAATTCTAATTAAAAACAAAGGGATTTCTTCAAACTCTGGGAATTAAGATGACAAAAGAAATTTAGTAGAACAATGTGTGCAAGGTGATACACTGTACATGCAGACAACAAAACTAAACTTTGCATGTTTGTGATGATGTTTGAGTGCCAGTGACAGAGCAGAAAAGGTTAGGATAAATGAATGAAAGCATCAAGCTAGCGCCTTGCTGCTGGAAATGGCAAATGCCATTTTGGGGAACATAAGAAAACAAAATACCTTCCATACAGGTAGTCCTCAACTTATGACCATAATTGAATCCAAATTTTTGTTAAGTGAGACATTGTTAAGTGAATTTTGCCCCATTTTTTCTTGCCATAATTGTTAAGTGAATCACTGCAGAAGTTAGTAATCCAGGTGTTAAGTGAATCTGGCTTCCCCATTGACCTTGCTGGTCAGAAGGTCACAAAAGGTGATCACATGACCTTAGGACACAGCAATGGTCATAAATAGGAACCATTTGCCAAGTAGCTGAATTTTGATCACCTGACCTTAGGGATGCTGCAATGGTTGTTAAGTGTGAAAAATGACACAAGTCACATTTTAAAGTGCTTTGAACGGCTATTAAATGAACTGTTGTAAGTTGAGGACTAGCTTTAATTGTTTTTTGCAGAGTCGTGGCATAACTAAGAGTATAGTTCTAGACAAGCTGCAATCACAATGATAAAGGACTAGAGCAATTCTACTCAGAAGGCAAACTCCTCTTTTTTTTCATATGAAAACGGAATCTGTGTACTGTACTGCACTGCAAAAATATAAATCCTACATTTGGAACCAAACACCAATAGAAGAAAATATGTGTCAGGGTTGAACATTATGATGTTGGCTTGTTGGGTGACCAGTCCTCTGGTATGACTTCCTATTGGTTGATACTGGCATTATCTGCCTTTTAATATAACTCACCCACTAAAATAGAATTTTCTAATTTAGATATTGGCAAATATTCCATACAAAAGCATTACAGGATGAGTTTATGTTTGGAGTTGAAATACTGAGCTCTGCCAGATAATTAATGCAGAACAACTTAGTTGGAAAGGACAAAATTACACTTTTAACAAATAATAAAAGTCCTGGCATGCAGTAGTTGGATGAATTGTACAAAGCAAAATATTGTATAATGAAACAGTAACAAAATATAAAGCTTCTCTTTCACACTCTTGAATTTGGCTTTTTGGGATCAGCTCAATATACAACACCTGGTTGGTAAACAGAGATAAGAAACCAATGGAAGCAAATGTGTGTAGGTCAGGGTCTTTGGTGCTCCCAAAATTACACAGAGAAAAAAAAACTTCCCTTCCCCAAGTTCTCCCAGGGCATCCTTGTATGTCTTAAAAGTTTGGTAATTGCTCCATTGTAAACCACCTCCCTTCTTGGCATGTGACCTAGTTCAGATCCTCTGCAATATGCTGTGTGCTTTGCAAGTTACACGTGTGTAGCTATTGCTTGTAAAGGATTTCAAAATCCATCTTTTCCCTGTCTTAATTATTAAATAATTTAATTATTGATAATCATGTTGCATCTAAGCACAAGATAAGAAATGTAGTGTCATAAACACAGAAATTGGTGAGTGAATTTCATTAGGAGCTTTTGAGTAATCTAAGGAAAAATTATAGAATATCTGTGAACCATAATATTTTTGGTCATTTAGCTCAGGGATATGTACCTCTATTTTATGACAAAAAACTCCCCCCAAGCTAGTTTTCTGCTAAGAAAGCTTTAAGTACTACAATGACTTAAATTGGAACTGCTATCCTAGCAGGGCAGGAACCTACAATCTTCACATGAAAAATTAAGGATGCCTATCTTCATTCAGGTGGACAGAGTGAGGAAAATGACCATTTGCATGTAATCCATTTCTTTGTCATTTATTTTTATTTGTTAAGTATATTTCAGATAAACAGGACAACTTTTTGAAGTCTATAAACAGCTTGAATCCTAGCTAAATCTACCTCACATGTTTGTTATTGGAATAAAATTTTAAAAAATTATGCCATTTGGAATTCACTAGAAAAAGGGAGGCTGCAACTCAATAGATGAATTAAATTTTATAAATAATTTAGATGGGGTTTTTTTAATCTTCAATTTTTGTATGAAGTTTTTACTAATTGAACATTTGCTTCTTCTGTCTTTATCACTCACTGCCTTGGTTCCTAATTTTCCACTTTTTTTTATCCTCTATAGCAGGGTACCTAACTGCTTCATTTAAAAAAAAAAACACCTGTTGTATTTTTAATAATTTCTATCTCTTAGGAAGTCATGGAATTATACCCAAGAGAGGCAAGACACATAATTAGTAACAGTAAAATACTGTAAATAAAAACATAATGCTTTTAAAATATCTGAGCAAAGGAGTAAATCTTACACAGGTGTGAAAGCAATAGCTGTATCAATGCTATTTAAGCTTTAGTGAATTCCTGTCTTTATGGATACTATAGATAAATTTGTAAAGACTGTGTCGATAGGTAAGTGGGAAGCTATCTTTATTTTTAAAAATCATCAATGGTAAACTGTGGTTTGAACTAGGGAGAGAAAATAAGATTTAACTCCTAGAATTATATTAAAGATAACTTTAAAATGATGTGTAAAAGTTACAGCTATACAACTTGCAGAATTCCTCCCTACCATTTCAGCCTTTGCCCTTTCGAAGCACACAAGAGGACATGTTGCTCCTTCTAAATCAAACTGGATGCTATTTGACCTAATGTAGAAGTCATTGCTATAAATTATGGAAAAGTTCAGGGTTCTGTTGGAATGTTATCTGCAGCCTCTCGAGTCACAAGAGAAAGACTGTGCATTTCTTGTATCTTTCTCCTCCATTCGTTGCTCTAGAGAGGTTAGGATGACAAAAAATGTGCAAGTAGGTTGGCTGCTTTCCACCACAAATACATGAACAAGCAACAATTTGTAAGGAAGTTTGGCTGTCAAGCTAACTGAATAATGCTGTACATTTGCTTGTGTTAAATTCAGTAGAACACCTTTCACTTTTCTATCTCTAAGGCAGGGATGTCAAACTCACATCATCACGGCAGCGTCACATGACATATTGGGACTTTTTTCCCCTTTGCTAAACTGGACGGGGGTGGGCCAGCACGGAACGCATCTGTCCCGTGAGCCACAAGTTTGATACCCCTGCTCTAAGATATTAGATGTAAAACAAAGGGTATATTGCACAGAGAAGTTTGTATAGTTGTATCTTTTCAATGTTATCCAAATTTGTTTTGAATCAATTTGTTTTAAGCTTTCCCCTTATATTCAAGAACTGTTCCCCTTTCAAAACTTATACTGAGTTTTAATTTACCACACTTCCCAAAAAAAAAAAAAAGACATCCACCAAAATTGCAATAGATTTCATTTTGCACAATTGTGCAACAGAGTTTTATAAGTTCCCACAGATACAGGTTCATGTTCTCAATGCTAGATTAGAGCATTGAGCCTGTCCTCTTCAATCATTCTGTCATAAGAAAGGACCAAATTTGAAGGAGAGACCCGTGAGTGCATTAGTTCCTCTCGTCTTTTGCTTGCATTTTAAAAAGGGAAGATGACGTCTATTTGATAATCTTGTTTATCACATGATGACGCTGTGACGATGCAAGTTTGACACCCCTGCTATAGAAGATCTCTGTGATGGAAAATAAAAGGCACTGAAAAAGGTTTTATGGAGACAAAAAGAAGTTATACATTCTTTTGCTAAATGTTATATAGTACCTTACACCTACCATATTTTTTGCTTGCAACATAAATAGCCCTGTTTGTGATTATTGAAAATGTGCCCTTAGCAAACATTTATTTGAAAGATGATACTGGATGTGATCTGGTGATTTTTCAGCTAGGTGGCCTTTCAGTAGGTAAAAACAACTATATCTTTATGATTTATGATTGCTGAAGTGTTTCTGGAAATTTTAATACCTTTTTTTTCTCTCAACTCATTAGAAAACAGCAATAAGGTCAATAGTTATAGTTGCATAAGTTCCTAAGGAGGGTTTTCTTAATGATAGATCTGGAGTGATAAGATTCATTCCTTTTCTGCTTAAGGCTAAGAGCTTAAATAGGTCTTACTTTTAATTTAGTATGTGTGCCTCTCCATCCATTGTGTTTAGCTTTAAGAGTAAACCAAATCTCAGTGGCTCAGACCACAACTTTTCCAACCTGTAGAAAAATGGTTCTTCCCATTTTTTTCAGTCGGGCAAATTTTATCAACATTCTTTTTCTAAATAACATAGAAACTTAATCTGTGTACCTCTGGTCACATTATTTTACAGTGTTCAAAAAAGAGCCTGGCCACTTGACTAATATTTTACCACTATCACCCAAATAAATTCAATGTGGCATTTGAAGAGAATGTAAATATCACCACTAGTAATAAAATGAACAAAATTCAAATAGGTTGCCCCAGGAATTGTTTACTTACTGGAAATGCTGCTGTTCAAAGAGTTGAGATTGTTAAATGTACACTTCTTAGTTATCCATAATTAAATATTTTTAGCTATAATCCTTAATATCAAGGGACTCTTCTCTAAGCAAATTAGCTCTCGGTGGCTTTTTCCTTCCCAAATTCCCTTAATCTTAATTCTAACTAATCTATCACAACCAGGAACAAATGTTATATAGCAGAATATCTCACTTCTTTATACAGTTTCTGGCTTCTAGATTGAATCAGCTGTTTCAAGAAGTGCTTCTTCATGTTCTCCTTGTTGAGCCCTTTGGTTTGTGCTAGTAGAAAGTTCATTGATATCTCATTATCAGTTCATAATTACCCACCTTCTTTCATTAATAATTCCAACCTTTGGGTAGTCTGTTAGCAGCTTTGTCTTATTCTAGCATTCTCACGCTCTCTTCAGTTCTGAGTTTTGTTCCTATCAGCCATTAAATCTGGTTGTTCTCTTCTTCAGGCTTCAGCAACTGACCTTCCATTAGTCATTCTAAACAGATTCCTGAAAGCTGCCACCTGTAGCAAATTAGCTATGGCAGCTGTTCTGTAACTATGACCAATTCAGAGTACAAAGCTAGGCTTTATAATCTTCTTAGTCAGTGACTATGCTGATACATACATGTTAAAAAACATTAATACTATCCTCCACCCTCACCAAAATCTAATATACAAATTAATTCTGGGAAAATAGGAAATAAAGCTCCAGGGAGCATAGATTATAAATGTAGACAACATATTATGTTTTTATTTGATTGATGCTTTCCCTTTTGCTCACAAACTGAATGAATTTTACATAGAATTCCCTCCTCTCATTTTATGCACAATAAAAAAAAAACTCCTTGAAATTAGGTTGGTCTAGAAAGAGTGGCTGTTCAAAGTTACCTTATCAGTTTCTATGGCTGATGTTGGTCCTATATGCCACACCTGCAAAGCCAGTGGCTGTCTTCCATGGGCATAGAATCCACACCTATGAAAAGGTTTCTTACCATACCCTAAGTTATAATTAATATAAGGACAACATAATACAAATTTGAATATAAACATGACAGTCAACATTGATTCTGTTTTATTTCTTCTTTATATATTTGAAATGAATGCATCAAATGTATGTGTTGTGTTCTTTAAAGAAGAAGTTATAAATAAAAGAAGCATGTCAATAAATCTTGGGTGGATTTTGTATATGTGTTTGTGTATGTGAGGGAGTGTTCAAGCACCTTTCCAAATAATTTGTCCTTTTAGAATTCTGTAAGATTTTCATTATAGTTTTCCTGAGGAACATTTCTATTATAACTTATATTGAAAGGGCAGTCACGATTTTTTGTTTGACTATACATGGACATTAATTTTTTTAAAAAAGTGAATCTAGTGTAATTACCAGTTTGCAAAATGAATTCCTTCAGGGTTTGTACTCTACCCATTAGTAAAAGAGAGAAGTTGAAATGTATTAAAATTTCACTGTGCAATTGGGAGTTTTTGTTCACAGTAAATGTGTTAATGTTTCTTCATTGCTTGACTGTTTGTGTTTAAATTTAGGCAGCATGCCCAATAGGGATAAAATTATAGGATAAAACTATGTATAAAAGAAAGTCCTTAAAAGAGAACCAATAACGTTTATTTCTAATCAGCGGTTACACATAATAATATTTGGCTTGATTATAAAAGCAAGTTTTATTGTAATCTTTTTTTTTTAATTCTGCCAAAATTTAAAATACTTGGGCAACATCTAACTGCTCTTGATAGCATGGTCTCTTACTGTTGATTCACAGTTTTTACAATCATAAGGAAAGAATTAGAATATTGTTAAATATATTTTAAAAGATTGTAAATCCAGTAACTATTAATTTTGTACAATATAACAAATAACACTTCCATTCCTATTTTGCATTATTTCTGAAATAAAGCATACTGAAGACTATAAATTTTTCTAAAATGTAGGAACCTATTTTCCAAGGTACAGTATAATGTCTAAAATATTGTCTTTCTTATTCAGGATTAGTTGCTAGTTTGTCAACAACTATGGAAATCTAAGGAAACACGATGAGAAAGTAAAAGTCCCACAAAATAAGACATATATTAATCAAAATTCCATGGCTTGAGTAACAGATTTAGGATACTGGAAAAGCACCCTCTTCCTGGAAGAATAAATGTTAAAAGGGTCTTAAAGTTTTATCCTACAATCCTTAAGGAAGGGTAGGGAATTTCCACATCACCATCATTTGCACTCTCTGATTTTTCAGGAAACAAGTTTTAGATAAAACAAGATCTTCTCTCCTGTCAACTTTGTAGTGGTAGGAATAGGAAACAAATCCTGTTTCTTCGTAACCTCACAAGTTACCACAGTTCTACAAAAGCCCAAATGTTCTCAGTTCTATTCTCTGTGGAAAGTGATGTCCATCCATTCTGCCATGCATGTTCTTCTTGTGTGTATTTGTGTGGTGGTAAACACATTAAATCACATTCCTCTAAAACACAGGCAGGAGGAGGAGCTAATGTCCCTAGCTTGGAAGTGGGGAGAAACAAGATTTCCTGCAAATGGAAATAGATCATTGCAAACTCCAAAGAGCCACAATGTTTAAAGTTAATACTAAGTTCAGAATCCAGATGTCTTGCAGAAATAAACCAGTTTGGGTCCTGACACGCAGCTGAGACACAGTTCTAAAGTTAGTTTCAAACTGACACGGAGTTCACATGGGGACGTGCACTAAGACAAAGTATTCATGATGAAAAAAGTATATAAATATAGAAGCTTTCCTCTTGGTTTGGCATATCAGGAGAAGCAGCTTTAAAAAAAAAACAACAATCAAGAGTTATGCTGTGTTCTTTAGTCCAGAAAACTAAGCACAGAATACTACAGACAGTTTCAATTGACAAATACATATTCCTTGCATTTCACCCATTGGAATGCATTGGGTACTTGGCTATCTAAGTACTTTTCCTATGGCTTTTTTCAGTGCCTGGAGCCCAGCAGATCAATTCAATAGGCAGACTATTTCACAAACTAATTTGAAAGAAATGTTGAGGGCTCTTGCTTAGAAGTTAGAAGTAATGCAATATAGAAATAAGCATCAGTCAGAACTAAGAGTGTTGCTCTTCTGTATTATTCTGGTTCTATGGACACTCGGGGATTAGAAAGGAAAATATGTATATCTATCTATCTATCTATCTATCTATCTATCTATCTATCTATCTATCTATCTATCTATCTATCTATCTATCTATCTATCTATCTATCTATCTATCTATCTATCTATCTACCTACCTACCTACCTAGCTAGCTAGCTAGCTAGCTAGCTAGCTAGCTATATCTATATAAGCAAAGAGGTATATCATTTATGGATTGGGTATGCATGCAGTAAATTACATTTGGCCAAGCACATTTTTATTTCAATATTTTTTGTCATGTATTTAGAGAGAATGAAGTATTCCTTCTATAAATATGCCATGAGGAAATGTGTATGAATTTCTGAATGTTCAGTGAAACATCTTCAATTCAGTAAATCTGCCTAAAAATCTTGTCTTTGACAATGGTATATTTTAATATAATAAAATGTATGTGCTTTCTTGCAGATGTTTCATTACCAAAGTAGATAACATCATCAGTACATCTTGGAGTCTCTAAACTTGGTGCACTGATGATGTTACCTACTTTGGTAATGCTCAGAGTGCACTTAGGACCCCACAATTTAACCCTGAAAATATTCTTTTCTATTGGTAAAATGTATGTACCTAGCATTTCTGCAAAAAACCTGATCCCTTCTGATTCTTTCAATATAGATTTTCTAGATCATTGCATTTTATCTTTTATAAGAATAAAAGTAGGCTTTTTCATAAATAAAAATGTTTTATGTAAGCATACTTATTTTTATAATATAATATAATAGTTTAAAAACAAATCTTTTATTTTCTAGCATGTGTTTCATTCTTAGGTTTCCTAAAGAATAGTTGTGAGTGGCTTTTCAAAACCTTTTGGATGTTATGGTTTGCTTAAAGAGAACATTTGTTGTCTGCACAGAATATTATATCTTGTTAATATTCTTCTCATCGTATCACATTAATACTGTTTTCCTGAATGCCATAGAGAAATATAATGATATTAGCACCTTTCAAATTGTATTAGGGAAAATAAATACAAGCTGGAAACAATGCTAATGTAATGTGATGTAAAAACTGGTGATACAATGCTAAGTTTCACTGAACCACTCAAAAGCTACATCTGACTGATACAGGGTGTGAAGGACATAGGAAAGATGCAAGAGCACTCAGCAATATTGAAATGCAAAGGGAAAGATCTCTTTTATTTGGAAACCACCAAAACCAGGATGATGCTTTTTGTTATAAAGGAATGTGTTCCAAAGAAAAGTAAGTCTTTACAAACTTGTTCAAATCTTTGAATAAACTTGTTCATTCAGTTATTTAAAATATTCCCATGCTGTAATTCCATTATCAAACATATTTGTCAATGTTTTCACATTATAGATGATATCATTAGTAGGAAGTACTTTATATTATTCCCAGAGATCTGCATGTTGTGTTATATTCATGAATGTATTCTTGAATTTTTGAACTGAAGCTTAATGAAAAGGTAGTTCTGTTCATCCAGATACCTGCATTGTTGCCACATGGTTTATCTAAAGATAAACAGAATTTTTTATTTATAAGTGGGTTTAAGAGAACTTTTCAGAATTGTAGGCAGAACTTTACAGAATTATGGAAAGGCCCTGTGGGGACAGGGTGAAAAGAGGGATTAACCTAGAATCCCTCCATAGCCATCAGAAAACCTAAGTCCAATCTGCCTTGAATGCCATCAATCCTTATCTAACTCTAACCAGGTGCTGACCATTAGTTGAGAAGATTCCTGTGCATAGGCCTTTAGCAATAAATCTGCTTAACTGACTCTTTATGTGTAGACCTAGTCTTTTGCACTGGCAAAAATAGAGGAAATTACCATGTACTTGTTATTTGAATGATGAAATTCTTCTTTCCTTTCTTTCTTCCTTCCTTCCTTCCCTTCCCTTCCCTCCCTCCCTCCCTCCTCCCCCTTCTTTCTTTCTTTCTTTCTTTCTTTCTTTCTTTCTTTCTTTCTTTCTTTCTTTCTTTCTTTCTTTCTTTCTTTCTTTCTTTCTTTTTAAATAAATAAAAATAAAGCCATTGTGCTTGATTGAGTGACAAGTGGCAATATACCATTTTCTTAACAGTAATTAAGTAATTAAGAGCCCTTAATGCCTTTTAGATATTTAACATTGTTATATTTAAAAAATCCAGATGAAAATAATGGCTTCTCCATAGGCAATATGCTCCCAGTTGAGACTATTTCCTGAGTTGGTCCATCACTTTTATGATGCATGTAAACCTGAATAAAACAACTTCTTAAGCCATATGAAAACAGAAACGGAGCATAACAGTTTTAGTAATCAATACATTAGTAGACATAATAGGCTTATAATGATGTAATAAGATAGGACAAGCAAGAAAATATTGTCAACATTGGCTTTATTGAATGTCAGTATTAAATAAGGAAGCTGAAATCCTTTTGTGTGATTAGCCCTTTAGTTAAGAAAAATAAAAGAAGAAAATAACAAAATTATGTATCTCTGGGCATTTCCAGATGTTTCTATCAATGCACTTGTGTAGCAGAGTTGACACCTCATCGATCTGTTGGTTACAGCTAGTGGTTGAAATGACTGGGATGACCTGTTTCCCAGCTCCTGTATCCCAGGCAAGCCATCAGAGAAACAGAACTCAATAAAGAGTTTAAAATATGGAATTAGAATGCCAAATCCTATATTAGTATATTAGGTGGACTTGCTTGTTTATATGTGCATTTGTTGTTTGATTTGATAAAGGGTTTTGTCTTTTGGCTTGAGGCTGAAGAACAGGATGAATCATTCAGTGTCTGACCAATAGATGACCTGAGATGTTTTTACTTTCTTATTGGCCAGAGTGACATGTTTAGACTGACCATGAGTCCTTTTGCAAACACTTAAGTCTTGCAGCCCAGATGCCCAACAGCATCTTGGTATCTTTTAACAGTAAGAACTGTTTGTCCAAGTTTTTCTATTTCTGTAATGCAAAACAAGAAGATGTAGGTAACAGTTTTCTGCTCATAGTATGGAAAGAGAACTAGTGGATCAAAGGAGAACTATTGTATCATTTTGCAGTTCTCTTTGCATCGCTTCTGTAGTTGAAGTTTCAGTACAGATACCATATTGTATTTATCCTTGATTGACAAATTTAGAAAAAATTCTTCTTCCCACATTTCCAGCTAGTGGTTCAAAACATACTAAATGCAGTAGGTGATATATATGTTGATAAAGTACTGTTGTTTAGTGTACTTACGGTCTGTAAGTAAAGTACTGTTAAAGTACTGTTGTTTAGTGTACTTACGGTCTGTAGTCATCCAAGTCATGGTTGTCCCAAAGATGCTTTTTCAGGAGGCAATTGGACTTTCTTGCTTTTTCTTTGAAGATGTTTCGCTTCTCATCCAAGAAGCTTCTTCAGCTTCTTGAATGCGAAGCAAAACGTCTTCAAAGAAAAAGCAAGAAAGCTCAGTTGCCTCCTGAAAAAGCACTTTTGTCACTTACATAGTTTCCAGTTTTGACTCCTGGAAACTACATGGACAATTCTAGACAATTTTCTACACATCTGCTTCATAAGTAGTTTCCTGTTACTTTCTTCTTAGCACTGAGAGAAAATGACTGGCCCAAAGTCACCTACTTGGCTTCTGTGCCTAAGGCTTGCATAGAAGTTTCTCTTCCTTTATGGGAATTTGCATTATGCAGTTGATAATTTTCATCATTAAAAAGAGAGATTTCTACCAGCTAATTCACTTTGTGCCAGAGATTCAAAAACATGCCAAGACTTCTTCATCAAACTTTTTTTTTTTGCTAAAACCCCTTTCTGTCTTCATTCACATATTTACTATCATAGTTGTTATAGTTAGGCTTCCTGTTTTTCTCTTAAGTTGACACCACAATTGTAACAGCTTCTATTGTTATTAGAGAGTCAAAACATCCATCAACTTCTTGTCCAATGCCCTTATCCAAAAAGAAAAGCACCTCTCTAACACTAGAAGCAAAGCTAGATGCTACTTGTGAATGTCCTACCTCCCATGTAGATATGACTGAATGATGGATTATGCTTCAAGAGAGCATCTATCTATAGAAATGTGCATATCTATTCTATATGACAGCTATAATGTTAAAATTAGATAGTTGCCTAATATGTTATTGCTAGGTTTAACATTAGATATTAGTTTAACTTATCCAATTTCGTCAAATTTTTAACCAAATTTTTAGTGTTTTAACAGGTATGTAAAGTATTAGTTTCATGAGGAAGGGAGAAGTTCAGATATATTATAGAAATATCTGCAATCTGAATGTTTCCATAAGTGAATTATTTTTATTTTAATGGTAGTGCTATGCTGCTCTATTTTGAACTGCTCTGCAGGGCTTTGTATTGCACTGGTCTTTGTTTTAAATGATGAAATCTGAGTTACATGTAGTTTTTGACTATGGGTACCAAATAGCCTACTTTGTGAGCTGTTGAGTTTAAAAGGAGGGTTTTCTTGTAGTCTGATCTGCCAACACAGAGAAAAATAATGGTCTGAGCCAAAAGAATCATTTTTCCCCCTCTACACAAACTTTTCCAAGGTTGCATTTCCCTTGATTTTACCCACTGCTGTCATTAATGCATATAAGAGTGAACAAACCTGTCACAATTTTATCTGCAGGAACCCATGTTTCTGTGGGATGCTGACCTGCTTTAAAATTGGGCAGCTGAATTGCAGGAGATTACCTTCATGTAATCTCCAGTTACAAGATTCCATTATTATCGGCTGCATTTCAAACAATTAATACCAGGTTCAGCTAATCAATTTTTCTTCTCCCCCTCAACTGTTGTACAAACAAGAGTAATTTCATCAACCGCAGTATCAATTCATCAATTCTTTTCTCTGTCAGCACTAGCATTTTAATCAATTAATACAGGACTGATTCATAGGTTCTCAGGCCGCCATACACATCCAGCCCCTGTTATTGAAAAGAGACCATACCATTAATGCTAACATATTGTAATATGATATCAGACAGCATTTTTATATCCTTGAATTAGACCCAGAGGCAGGCATAAAGAGGAAATAGCTAAGAAGTGGTGCTGGAAATATTGGTGCTCGATAAAATCAAGTGCTTTATTTTTAGGATGATTCTTCTCTTTAAGCGCAATTTTAGTAGAAATAGGGTTTTAAAAGAAAAGTGATTCCATGATACGTTTTGCCTGAAGTTGAATCTGAATGGAGTTAGAACCTCTTAAATGCTTTTATAAAGGTTCCTTCAAGGTATTTATAATCTTAATGGAAGTGCAAGAAATACTATGTCTGGTTCTGCTATGTAGAAAAAGTACTTGATGTTCCAACTACCTGTGGATTATTTAGTTGGCAGAGTTAAATGTTTTCAGGGCATCCTAGCTAAGATTTCATTTCAATCCTCTTCCTACATCTCTACTATAATAACTCCTTGAACACTTACAGTATTTGTTTTGTCTTTCTAACAGCTGAAGAGATTTTGTATTTATTTTATCAAAATGAATGCCAATTTGTTCTTCAGGTGAAATTTATATCTCTAGTAAATTTTAGTATTATGCCACTAGACAGAAATAACTTAATGTTCTCAATTTGTTTGACAGCTCTCTTTTAATACAATAACAATTCAGAATATTTTCAAATTAGTTTTCTGTGTCTAATCATCTAGACGATGATCCAGATTTATGTTCAGGTATATTATGTTCATTCAGGTGTATTTAAACATTTGTTCACATTTGATGTTGTCTCTGACTATCACAGAAATGTATTTTGGAACATGCATTTAGACGGCTGATCCACTCAAACTTAGCTTGAGGTGTGTCATGTCATGAGACCCATCTCTTCGTTGTCAGTAGCCTTTATTTGTTTCTACAATTGTGCAGTGTAATCTGGATGTACAATTGTAATCTGATCATTTTCAGTTCTTTAAAAAAAAAAACCCTCTATACCAGGGATGTCAAACTTGATTTCATTGAAAGCCACATTAGGGTTGTGTTTGACTTTGAGTGGCCAGGGGGGCATGGCCAGGGTATGTGTGGCCAGCTCAACATCTGTTTTTGGCCATGGCAGCACCTGCAGCCCTCTACCAGGGAAAATGGAGCTCGGGGGGCCCACGTGTGGTCCTCTCGAGCTGCATTTTTTCTAGCAGAGGGCTGGTCCTTCACTGTTTCCAGGATGACCCCCTGGGTCAGATCTAAGCACACCTTGGGCCAGATCCGGCCCATGAGCCTTGAGTTTGACATCCCTGCTCTATATATTTCAAACTTACCTTGTGAATTTTAACTCTTCCCCTCTTTTTTAGTTCTTAAAAGCTTGAGATATATTTATATTAAAGTAGTACTAACCAAAGGAGGACAATCTAAAAAAAAAAGTAACATGCCTAAATGATCTTTTTTAAAATCAATATTTTATTACGTTATGGAAATGTGTTAGGGAGATATAGTTTTTACATGGAGCGTCAAATTCATCTACCAGATGGACACCACCGTTGAGAAAGTTATGCAGAAGGAATTCCTTTGGAATTTGGATTCTCAGCAAGTTTATTTTTCACTTTGATTTTCAAACTATATATAAGTATAGTTTGCATCAATCAATATAAGTATGTATAGTATAAATCAGTTGAGTTATAGTTGCTTATCTCTAAAAATATATATATAAAGCTTTCCATGAAGAAGATGGCATTTGGTGAAATGTGTGAATTTATTAACAAATTATTCATTTTATTTATTTATTTACTAGTATTAATTCAGTTTATTCCATAGCATATTCTATTGATTACAAACATAAAATTAGTAACATGTTCTAGACCTGTTAAATATACAGTATATTGGGTTCTGCTTAGTGTATCTCATCACTATCTAGATGGCAGATTACATGATCATAAACTCTTAGTCAGAGCGAGCAATTACACTCTTGGTAGTAGCTACTATTTGCATAAGCTTCAATTGACATAACACTATTTGACTTGTTTTATTTTGAAAAATTACACAAAATTTGGTAGTAGTCAATATTATTTTCATTGTACAGTTATGTAATTCTATAGTAACATTATTTATTTAGCATGAGCAAATCCAAATTATTTTCATACACATGTAAGAATTCAATCATGAGATTCTTAATGAAAGAAAGACCCATTCTTGAGTCAGTACTCATTCTCAAATGCCACAAGGAAAAATGGAGATATGCCAGAACGTGTTGGAAAGCATGTCCAGAAGTACAGGTAGTCCTCAACTTACAACAGTTCATTTAGTGACAATTCAAAGTCACAATGGTACTGAAAAAAGTGACTCATTCCTGCAATCATATGATTGTAATTCAGACTCTATGGCAATGGACTCCTATTTACGAAGGCTGCAACTTTTTGAGACTAGATCATCATGATTTTTGACCTTCCAAGCCAGTTTCCAAGAAACACAATCAATTGTGTGAAGCTGTATTCGTTTAACAACCATGTAATTCACTTAACGGCATGATTTTCTAACAACCAGATTAAAATGGTTGTAACATTGATTGTACTCACATGATGAATCATTTAATGAAGACATTGCTTACCAACCCAAATTCTGATCCCTGTTGTAGTTATAAATCAAGTATTACATGTAACGTTAAGATTGAAGTGTCTTCAAATATCATTGTTGTTGTTGAATAAATGATCCAGGTGTTTAAAATACTTTCAAGTCTATTGATTTTGCTGTGAATTACACATGCAACAATACTGTGCCCAAATATAATGGAATATTCAGTCCATTATATTCGATTTGGATGCTCATAATCAACCTTGTGGTTTCTTTTTTTTATTTTTAGAATAAGAAGGAAGGGAAATTGAGATTTGTAAAAAAAAAATCACATTTAAGCTTTAATAGAATTTCTCTAACAATTCACTGGGCCATGGCTGATGCATTCCTTAAACAACAGCAGTCTGTTAAAAATATGGGGCGGCGGGGGGGGGGGGGGGCGGGGAAATAAAATGTGAAGGTAAAAGCATTTGTTAGCAAAAAACCACTCTACTTTTTTTCTTGCCATTTTGCAGTACAAT
Organism: Bungarus multicinctus; assembly: GCA_023653725.1. NCBI lineage: Eukaryota > Metazoa > Chordata > Lepidosauria > Squamata > Elapidae > Bungarus > Bungarus multicinctus. The sequence continues at coordinate 198,317,537 of CM042834.1, forward strand.
TAATTACTGAGTTCATTAATTAATGAACATATTAGAGAAAGACACCATTACTGACTAGGAGAGATCTGATATATTACTGAGTCAATAATGTATTGAACACACAGAAGGACCTTTTGGTAGATTCTCCCACCCCCTTCATCTTCTAACCCACAGTCACATATATTATTCTTGCCTATTCAGCAGTTTTGTGGATGCTCTTATATTTCATATTTCTAATCCCTTTAATCATTGATGGGTACAACAGTGTTTTACAACCTCACTAATGAACAATTGGTCAGTTGTCATTGGTTGGAACACTTAAATGTCAAGTGCAATAGAGTAAGATTCAACCCCCCCCCCCTTTCAACAGGGCCCTTTTAGAATATAATATAAAGTAACAGCTGTAGAGAAAAAGGTAGGAGACACATTCAAAAAGCAATGGAAGAGATAAGAAGATTTTATTAGAGACCAGTGAGCAAAGGAAATAATTTATAAAGCATAGTTTATGTTAATTCTTTTGGAAATAGTCCCCATTCTATTTGGACAGAGAGGGGGGAGGGGGGAGGAGGGGACGGAGAGAGAGAGAGAGAGATTCTTGATTCATTAGATAGCTTTGGCTGACTAAAGGCAAGAGTCAAAAGGTTGTGTGAAGTATTCTGCACAAAGAAGAACGGTGTTTTTTCACACAATACACCCTTCCCGCCACAGGCGATTGTATTTTCCAAGTTAAGTTCTTGAAAGCTCAGTTCTCTTCCTCTTACATGGGGTGCACGCCAATTTAGTCAGAGAGATGCAGTTTGAAAAACAAAGTGACATTTCATTCTCGGTGTTAGCAAAAGAGATGGCTCACACCCTGGCAATTTTTCCTGGGAAATGATCTGATTTCTTGCATGTTCATGTGAAGTTGATCTCTACATATTCCATACGATTTGTCTGCTAGGTAAGAGCTTATTTGCACTTCCCAATTATCTTTTTGCCAAAACAAGACAGCAACTATTTGTGGATGGCAGGAGAGGTAATAATTAGGGCATATTTTCCACTCCCCTTCCAAAGTCTTTTCTTGTCCTCCCAAATCCCTTCCCTAAAATTTTATTGAAGGTCATAACAACAAAGTCGTAACATTTTATAAGTGAAAAGCACATAATTCTAGTGTATTTGACATGCAAGAATGTAATGCATTAGATTAAATTAGATTAAGATTAGGGCATTAGAAATAAGAACACACAATGCTTACTTGAAAAAATGAGAAACTTTACTAACATTTTATTAAATTGATTTCAAATTGATATAATTGTAATTCATATATCAGATACTGTAGAAATTTGAATAAGTCTCAAATTTCACTATGGAACCCTGAAATTTTACTCATCTGCTTACCATATTGATATTCCTTGATTTCTGAAATTTTCTAGGTTTCCCCTGATCTCCCGCAATAGAAATCTCAAAGTTCATGCTGAAATTTTTGCTTTACATGTAGCAAACTGAACATGCCACAATACACTACAGAACACCCTCACTTCCTAGCAGGAGACTTCTTGCACTGCATTCTAAATCTAAACAGGTAAATCTTTTTTCAAGATGGCCACTCAGTTTTTGATTGGCGCCCCTAAATGTCTTTCAACAATTCATGGGTAGTGATGTTAAATTGCCTCCAAGCTAGTGGTGGGATTCAAATTGTTTTACCACCAGTTCGGTGGGCATAGCTTGGTGGGTGTGCTTTGCCTAATGCCGGCGCACAGCTTTCCCCACACCAGCTGAGCAGCTGAGAGGATAAAGAAGAGAAAAGTGCAGAGGTGGGTGGGAGGGCCAATGCTGTGCTTTTCTCTTCTTTTTCCTCTCAGCTGATTCTCAGAGGATTTTTTCCCTCCTCTCAGCTGATCGTTGGCTTTTTTTTTACTACCTGTTCGGCCAAACCAGTCCAAACCAGTAGCATACCACCACTGCTCCAGGTGCTTCTCTGTTTTACATAGTGCCTTTTGCAAGCAGAATCCAGTTCATCGGCTGCTTCATAGAGTCAGGAGAACCTCTTCAGCTGGGTAAATATTTATCATGTCTCTAATGCCTTTTACCATGAATGCTCTAGTAGTACAATGTTTACAACATTTGCCTTGTAAGTAGAGAGTATCTGGTTCAAACTCCAGTACAAAACCTTTTCTTTGTTTTTTTCCTTGCTTCTTTCCTCTTCTCCTTACCTGTTTTTTCCTTCCTCTTTCACCCTGATTTCCTACTTGGATATCTAAGATGACACCGACGATGGCTGCCTCAGTGAAATGCTGACTGCATGAGTCAAAAAGAGGGCTGTGAAAATATTTACAGACCTCTCACATTCCGGACATAAACTGTTTCAACTCCTTGCCTCAAAACGATGCTATAAAGCACTGCACACTAGAACAACTAGACACAAGAATAGTTTTTTTCCAGAAAGCCATCACTCTGCTAAACAATAATTCCCTCAACACTGTTCAACTATTACAAAGTCTGCACTACTATTACTGTTAATCTTCTCATCACTCCTTATCACCCATCCCCTCCCACTTGTGACTGTACGACTGTAACATCGTCGCTTGTATCCTAACGATTGATATTGACTGTTTCCTAATATGATTTGATTGCTTATTGTACCTTATGACTATCATTAAGTGTTGTACGTTATGATTCTTGATTCTTAACGAATGTATCTTTTCTTTTATGTATACTGAGAGCATGTGCACCAAGACAAATTTCTTGTGTGTCTAATCACACTTGACCAATAAAGCATTCTATTCTATTCTATTCTATTCTATTCTATTCTATTCTATTCTATTCTATTCTATTCTATTCTATTCTATTCTATTCTCTGTGCTACTTTTCAGCAGAAGATGTTTTATTGTTTTACCAGTCACTTGAGATAAGAAGAATTTTATTCCTAGCTATCAAACAATCCATAGGGCTTTTTGGTATGTCAAAACTCTTCTATTTTCAAAGAAGATTTATACCCATTGTGCTATTACAGGACTCACGATAAAGATATCTCCAAAATATATTAGAGAACATTAGGCAATAAGAAAGGGGTGGGTGGGGACAGCCCTATAGTTGTGCCCGCTTGCATGCAAATTCTGAAACTTTAATTCTATATGTATAAATTCAGCTTAACCTGTTTGTGTTGGTGACAGATGCACCACACATACAAATACATATATGTATAGATGTAGGCACAGATATAAAAGGACAGGAGGTCCACAACTTACAACAGTTCATTTAGAGACCATTTGAAGTTATAACGGCACTGAAAAAAAAAATGACTTAGGATGGTTGTTCATGCTTACAAGCACTGCAGCTTTCCCACTGCAGCTTCCCATGATCAAAATTCAGCCACTTGGTAACTCACTCACGTTTATGATGATTGGGTCATGTGATCACCTTTTGTGAAATTCCGATATGCAAAGTCAATGGGGAATCCAGATTCATTCAACAACCTGTATTACTAATTTAACAACCATGTTAAGAAAAGTTGAACTAATGTGTCACTTAGCAACAGAAATTTTGGGCTCAATTGTGGTTGTAAGTCAAGGGCTACCTGTACAAATGTCCAAGAGGATCTACCCATAGAAAGGAAGGTCATTGGCACTTGCTAGCTTGGACAGAAATGGGTGGATGGAACAACAATAGGGAATTTTCAGTGGGAGAATGTAGTGTGTTGTTTGAACTGAATACCCTGCAATCTGTTTGCTGGACGTTTCAGTTTGGATACAATTTTCTTAGGCTGATATATTAAACTGCCATAAGCCCAGGAGAGTGGCTGTTTAAATATTATGAGGATATGCCCTGATTGTGCATTTGATTGCATCCTGAAGTGCTAGTCTGAAGCAATGATTATTCTTATAAAGTTTTGCAATTTTTAAAAAAAGCGTCATTCAGGAATTTCACATATTACTGCAGATAAAAAGCTCCTTCCCTTTCCCTCCCTTTGACCCTCCTATAATAAATGGTTGTATTCAAATTGGCAGAATGATTATTTCCTGGCATTTTTAGTACTTAGAGTACAGTGTTAATGTGTGTGAATGTTCAATTTAATTTCCTTCATTTCAAAAATCTGTGTGCCTAAATGCATACCATAGTTTTACTACTAGTCTTTAAAGGGCCCAGGTCATCTTTGATATTCTTTTTTAAAAAGTGAGATCTTGGCCTAAAATAATGTCTTGGTTATTATTTATGCATTTGCTTCATATATTTTTAAATTACACAACTTTTCCCTCTGAAGCAATGTCTTGTTCCTATCAGATGTATTTCAATCTTATCTATGTACTTTTAATTATAAGTAAAGGGCATATTTAAAAAAAAATATTTTAATTTGTCAAAAAGTGAACTTTTATACTTTGTAAAATAAAACAATGATAGAAGCAAATTGAAACAGGTGCAGATCTCTTGAATCAGTTTTGTTCAATATCTCCAGTATTATATTTGCTTAGAATAATAAAATAACAGAGTTGGAAGGGACCTTGGTGGCTATCTAATCCCCTGCTCAGGCAGGAAACCCTATACCATTTCAGACAAATGGTTGTCCAATCTCTTCTTCAAAACTTCCAGTGTTGTGGAATATTCACAATTTCTGGGGGACAAGTTGTTCCACTGAATTTTAACTGTTAGGAAATTCCTCCTTATTTCTAGGTTGGTTCTCCCTTTGATTAGTTTCCATCCATTGCTTCTTGTCCTGCCTTCAGGAGCTTTGGAGAATAGGTTGAAGTTCTCTTCCTTGTAGCAGCCCTTTAAATATTGAAAACTGCTATCACATCACTCCCTAGTTCTTCTCTTCTTTAAACTAGACATATCCAATTCCTGCAACCATTCTTCATTTATTCCCCTAATCATCTTTGTTGCTCTTCTCTGCACTCTTTCTCAAGTCTCTGCACTCTTTCTAGAGCAGAAGTGTCAAGCTTGCGTCATCACAGCGTCATCATATGACTATTGTGACTTTTTCCCCCTTCGCTGAACCGGGCGTGGTATGGTAAGCATGTGATGCATCTGGCCCGGGGCCTGCAAGTTTGACACCCCTGTTCTAGAGTCTTCAAGAGCTTAGGGATGTATTGACCAAATGAAATCCTTGCCCTCGTATTTTATTACACAAAAATTAGAGAAATGGGAAGTTGAACTATTCTTCAATATATACTTAAAGAATAAAAAATGCTTGTCATGTTTAAGTTGTTTATGATTAGATAAGTCTTCAGAAAAGAAACATGAGGGATTTAGAGATAGAATAAGTTGGGGGTTAGAGAGATCTTTGCTCTATATTTAGGTATCCTTCAGCACCTACTTCAACCTTATTTTTAAGTAGTGTGACATGCTACAATATGAAGATATAATTGACTTTTAAAAAAATCATTTAGGCATTTGGTAAATTAACAAGCAAAAATGTGCACCATATACATATTGTCCTATATTTAAAATCCAAATGTGGATGTTGGGTCTCCACTATAAATTGTTTTTATTCATTTCCACGGCTACATGACTGAATGCATCTTACCATTGGGTAAAGCTAAGGGATAATTTTGCTCGTTATGACATCTCCTTGCAGGACATTTTTATAAAAGCAAACATCAGGCCATTTTATGTTAAAGTTTGCCCTTGTATTTTATTACACAAAAATTAGGAAAATGGGAAGTTGAACTATTCTTCAATATATACTTAAAGAATAAAAAATGCTTGTCATGTTTACGTTTGATGGCAAAGATCCATTGGAACATACATGGTGTTTACATTAAGATTCTTCAGCCTCAGTGTTTCTATTGGGTTTTGTATAAAATTTCCTCTGAAAAATTGGGAATCCTCCAGAATTAATATTTGATGTAATAGTTGCAGCCACGAAACATATCAAGCCTATTCTAAAATGCATGGAAGGGTTTTGAGGGCTTTTCTTGACATTGGTTTCTTCCACTTCTGAGTTCTATTCTGCCAGAAGATTAAATACCAAATGGAGCGGTCCATAAGATTAACAATTTTAAAGACAGCAATAAATTCTCCTGTTTTTGCTTCTCTGCTCCCTCCCCCAAAATAATCTGACAATGGGAAGTTAGTTTTTAGAGATTTCTAGACTGGCAGTTCAGACATCTGTCAAAATCTATGTCTCCAGCTTCAGGACAAGGTTCTGAAAGCTTGGTCCCAGGCCAGGAAAGGACAGAAAAAACTGGGGAGACTTATTTTTATGTGCCAAGTTCTGGATTCCATGAACCATCGAAGCCAGGGGTCCCCAACCCAGCATAGTTGGCTGGAGAATTCTGGGAGTTGGAAGTCCATAAGTCTTAAAGTTGCCAAGTTTGGAGACCTCTAATTAAGCAATCAGCTGCCAGGTCTGGGAAGAGAGACAAAGAAAGATGGTAGTCTGGTCAAAATTACCAGATCTCCAGTTTAGGAGACTTGAAAACCAACCCACTTATATTCATTTTCCATGTAGTATTTTCCATTCTAATCCTCTACAGGAATAGAAACCCAGTAAATAATGAAAAGGTTTTCTATGGTTTACCTGCTTCCTCTCTCAGCTGATGGTCACTACAGCTCTCTCAGAGCCTGACAGTTATTTGAGAGGTATATTTAAGCATAGGTTACCATTCTTCTGAAAGGATACGAACCCCATTTTGAGGCTCCTTTTGAACACAGATGTTGTTGTTTTTTTCAGAATAATACTCAACCCACATTTACAAATAGTCTAAACAACAAATGACAGATGGGGGAACAAGCTGAAAGCTCTCTCTCTCTCATTTTAGGGCATATACACTTGTATGCCTGTCAGGCATTAAGCCAGGCTAGTTAAAACATGTATTTCATGCTCTTTTGACAGAGCAGTAAACCTGTGTTTAAAAGTAGGCTAACAAGTAACAGACAAGGAGAGAGCGGTTGCACAATGGGGCAAGAGTCTTTCCCCGCTATACTGTACTGCATTTCTTCACACCTGGTAAGTAATTCTCAAACATGGGTTTAGCACTTTTCTGAAAGAATGGTAAACCCACTTGCTCAAAAGCATCCCAAACACCCACTCACAGGCATGGGTCAAAGGGTGATTCTCCTGTTGAACCGATTCTCTCTCAATTTTCACCAAACAGCTGGTTAGAAAATCCAGGTCTCCAAACTGGGGATTGGCTTATAGATCTAGTGTTACAGGAGGGAAACCAAGTTTGAAAGATCCAGATACTTTACGTTGCCAGAAGATTGGGTAGCAGAACAGCTGTGCAGGGTACAGCGCATTAACAGGAGTGGAGCACTATGTCCACAGCAACCTAAAATGGCTAATAGTTGCTACACGTAGTTGCTCTCCCAATGATATCTGGTTGGTGAAGTAGATCTGATTGAACCTGTCTCCTTAATTCTGGAATAGGCCAAGGATAAGTTATGATTGCCTCAGGTTGGGAAAGATATGGATACAACAGTATGTGGTCATGTCAGAAAAAAAGAGTTTTCTGGGTATGTGGTTAGGTCAAAATAGAGGAATGGCCTGATAGTGTGTAGCTTTTATGTTACATGAATGTTGTTAACTATGTGTACCTTTGTAATTGATTAAATGTAATATATTACGTGTACATTGAGACCTGGTACATTATGTCAAAGGATGAACCATGACTTTGGAAATCTACAGATCTATTCTTGCCTCAAAGTCAGTTGTTTTGATGCCATTAATTTTTTCAGTCACTCCTAAATTTGCAACGCTTGGCCTTTCTCAAAAATAATTTAAAGAGTTATACATTTTGAGATAATGTATACGAAGGATTTTGATTGTTCGAATTATAGAGTTACTTCTTCTTTTTCTTCTTATTCAAATAACATTTTTATATATGTTGGTTTCACTTTTTTTTTGTTTTAGGCAATACGCTGCACATTGGTAAATTGCACATGTGAATGTTTCCAACCAGGGAAGATAAACCTGAGAACCTGTGATCAATGTAAACATGGCTGGGTGGCACATGGTAAGGAACTACATGCTGTTTGTTTCTGTTGTTATGTGTTCATGTGCATGTCTGCAACTCTAGACATATGTGTACATTGCTTCTGATCTACAAAGACCTGCATGAAGCAAAACTGTTTATAGTGTGTGTGTGTGTGTGTGTGTGTGTGTATTAGGTTTTTTAGCTGATAAATAATTAAATAACACAAAGTATATATATATATATATATATATATATATATATATATATATATACACACACATACACATATATATATATATATACACACATACACATACATCATCTATTGAAAATAATAAAAATATTATTTTGTTATTCCAAACCAGCTAAGCAAGTTTATCCTTCAATAAATGAAGCATTTTGATGGAAGATGTGAAGTCATAAATATTCTAAATACAGATAGTCCTTGACTTACAACCACAATTGAGACTGGAATTTCCATTGTAAGTCGTTGTGGTTGTAAGTTAAGTTGGACCTGATTTTACAACAATTTTTGTGGCAATTGTTAAATGAATCACATGGTTGTTAAGCAAATCCAGCTTATGGCTGGAAATCAGCAAAAATGTTGTAAATCATCATCAAATGGTCAAAGAGTGCCAAGTGCCTGAATTATGATCTCATGATTGCAGTGCTGATACAATGATCATACATATGAATACTGCTCATAAGTTACTTTTTCCAATAGTCATTAAACAAATAGTTGTTAAGGGCAAGGACTAGTAGTAAAACACACCATGCTATGTATACATCTGAAAGAATGAATCCTAACTTCTAAGAAATAGTAGAGAGATTAGTACTCTTAACATCTCAGCTAAGATACTTGAGATACGTTAAATTATCTGGTTCTCAAGCAGTCCTTTCCAATGTGTTTTTTTGTCAACACTGATGGAGCATAACAGTAGAAGACTAGAAAATTATTAAAAATATTATGGCAGTTTGTAGTAAAGGAACATGCAGAACATGGATTGAGAATCATACTCCCAGTTATCTTAAAAGGAGTTGCCCACTAAATGCTGTTGAAGAAATCTGTCTTCAACCTCTAGGCTTTTAATTTCTATTTGCACTTGCTAATATTTCCTTTTCAGACAAAGTGCTTGAGGTTGGCCTGCAAGTCGGAGTACACTTTATGGAAAGATTTTATAGATCCATTTCAGCATAACTTCAGGTCTGGCAGTGAGACCAGAATTGTTCTGGCTCTCATATTGGATGACTTAGAACCAAGACATCGCTTAGCATAAAGAGATGTAGAGAATAATATTAGGTTTTTCACCCTATTCATAATGTAAGAACATGTTGTAAATAATGTTAATATAAAGTGCACATGAAACAGACCTTAAGCCAACAAATATTTTAAAGATTAACTGTATTTTAGTTATAGTCATCATTAACATCTTTCACTGATTTTGTTTCTGACTTTCGTACTTGCTCTTTAGCTTCATGAATTACTCATAAATTGCATGCATCAGATGTGATCAGACATCATTTTAATAGTTAATGGTTAGTTAATAGTTTAGCATGTAGAGAACGAGCTGCAGCAAGCATCAGAGTTGGGTATTGCCCTTCCTTTTTATCCTTAGGTGTGGCTGAGAATATACTTGAGAATTTCAGGGTCAAGCACAGCCAAACTCTGAATAATATTTATAGACTTGTATAAAGAAGAAACTTTATTACTCATGGCTTGAAGCCGGTGAAGAGAAATGCATGTTTTGTTGGTTCTAAACACTGTGGTAAAACTATGGATTGGAATGGCAACTTAATGAGAGTAAGTAATTAATTAAAAGTCTACCAAATGTATGGTGGCTGCATTGTTTCTTTTGTAAAACTTGCCAGATGCAAAGAATCAGGACCACACATAGCAGTTAAGAAGCTTTATTGCTCACACTTATACAGAACAATATACTCAACTAATGGTAAGCACCAAATTGGCACTAGATGAGAGTTAATGCAATTCAAAGGGGGCTGGACTTGGATCACTTGTGGCAACAGATTGACTCCGGTCTGATTCCTCTCTTGACTCTACCCACAAGCTCTACCTTTTCTTCTCCTACAACTTGTACTAAATAGCTTGTACTTTTCTACCCAATAATAATCTCTGTATTCTTTAAAATGCTGCTTTAAAATAAAATAGGTACGTATTTTTATGTAGCTAGCAGCATCTAAAGGAACTTGGTGTACTAGTGTGTGTTTCAAAGTCTGGATAATCAAGTGGAGGTGACATATTCTCCAATGATAGAGTATTGATAGCTCTTCAACTTTCATAACAACCTTAACCTTAGACTGTCTACTACTGACCTCACCCCTTTCCTAAAAGGTCTGTAGGGAGCGTGCATAAGCACACCAACGTGCCTACCATCCCTGTCCTATTGTTTCTTTTATTTTTCTTATATGTACCCATTTCATGTATTCATAACTATGTATATACTTACACCTATTATCTTGTAAGCGATTGACAAATCAAATAAATAAATAAAAATAAATAAATAAAATAAACAAGTGGACAGTATCCATGATAGTCTACAAGGTGAAGCACACAAGCTGAAAGATGTTTTGCTTGAATCTTCTTAATTCATGTGGGAGAGAAAAAGAAAGCTGCATTTGTCCCCTCAAACTTTTCATTGCAAGCCATTCGTCCACTTGAGATTGAATGCTTATGGAAATGGTTTATATCCTGTGATTCCTTTTTTGGAGGTTCATGTAGTCACTTCATCAACTTTCCAGTCTGCTTTTAAAAAGTTAGTCAAGCCTCTGATGCAAGTGATCAAATGAGGAAAGAGTGCAAAATTCACTTAACTTTCAAATAAGAAGCAGAATTTGTCAGTGAGCTATGGATTTCCTGTAAGTCAGGGGATCTCCAACCGTGTCAACTTTAAGACTTACGGACTTCAACTCCCAGAATACCTCAGCTAGCTTTGCTGGCTGAGGAATTCTGGGAGTTGAAGTCCGCAAGTCTTAAAGTTGACACGGTTGGAGACTTCTGCTCTAAGTTAATGGGCTGTGTCTCTATCATTCCCTTTCAACTGTTCCTTGGTGCTTCCATAAGTCTTATTGGGTTGGCAATGGCTTTCTCCATTCTGTTGTTTCTCAGATTAAAGGTTTTCTATTAATGTGTGCGTGTGTTTCCTTCAAAAAACATTTATTTGGCAGAGAGAACTCCTGTGATAGTGAGCCCAGCAAGGGTTGGATGCTGAGGAATGAGGATTTCTGCATGGGTGGGGCTCAGAAGAGACAATGCAATCAAGGAAGGGAAGTTCAAGGAAAGTTATTAAGTTTTGTGGGGATGAGCGATGACAGCCCTGTTGGTTTTCTTCCCTGGCTCTTTCCCTCCTTTTTTGCATCCACTGCTGCCCACCTGGCCATTGAGGAAAGCCCTAATGATGCTGAAGAAACTTGCAGGTGTTCTTTTAGTACAGATGTTGATGAAAAATTGGGCAGTTTCTTGAAAAAATGAGTGAGGGATTTTTTTTTTGACTCTTGTAATGTGCTGCCTAATAGCGTTCCATGAACCTTAGGCATTTAATCATGCCAGCCACATGACCACGGAGATGTCTTCGGACAGCGCTGGCTCTTCGGCTTTGTAATGGAGTGAGCACCGCCCCCTAGAGCCAGAAACGATTAGCACGTATGTGTGAGAGGAAACTTTACCTTTAATGTGCTGCCTCAATCACTAGCATGATTTAATGGCTATCTGGATTAAGATATATTGGACTACAACTTCCAGAATTCTCAGACAACTTGGTCAGCAGCATCAGATCCTTTCTTGGGGAAATCCAGGAAAGGATATTCAATTCTTGGACATTTTAATTTGGAAATTGGACAATATTTTAATTTCCCTAAATGAATCTTTAAGTGTTTCTTTTAATCATTGGCTTCATTTAACTCCCCTTCATCCTTCCACTTTTATTGGGTTATGTAGCCATTTTAAACAGTTTACATAGTTCAGTGGATCCTTTTAGCATTTAGCTAAAGTGGTGTGTTAATTGGCTAAACTGTTTCACAAATATGCTGAACAGTTGCCAGCAATTCATTAAAACAAACAAAGCAGTTTACAATTTGTATACAACAAAGATACATTTAGAGAATGTTAAAAAAGAAACATCTTCCCTGAAGTATGGCACTCCATAGAATTTAATTCTGATCCATAGAATTAATCTATGATGAAAGTCAACATTTTAAAGGTGCTGCTTTAAAGACAGTGCCCAACTCATACTTCAGGAACACATAGCAATACAGGTAGTCCTCAACTTGCAACAGTTCCTTTTAGTGACTGTTCGAAGTTACAATGGCACTGAAAAAAGCGACTTAGGACCCTTTTTTCACATTTATGATCCCCCATGGTCATGTGATCAAAATTCAGATGCTTGGCAACAGACTCGTTTTTATGACGGTTGCAGTGTTCCGGGGTCATATGATCTCCTTTTACAACCTTCTGATAAGCAAAGTCAGTGGATTCACTTAACAAATGTGGCAAGGAAAGTGGTAAAATTGAGCTTAACAACTTTCTAACTTAGCAACAGAAATGTTGGGCTCAATTGTTGTTGTAAGTCGAGGATTACCTTTAATCTCTCATTTGTGCTATGAAAGCTAGGTATTTACAAGTTAGCATTCTCTTGCTTGTTACTAACGATGTGCTACCTCAGACTGACAGCCTAACTAATGCTGTCTTGTTGCTAATAAAAAAAAAAAAAACTTTAATCAGAGATTTAAATCCAAAGTGGACAAAACCTAAAAGTTCTGTAACCTTAGGTCTAATGTAAGCTTACGCAGCCGGCATAGCTGTGGCACATTTCTCCTGATAGAATACCTACTTCCTAACTGCTAGCATTGTATTGTAGAGTGTTTGAGGATATACTTGAAGATATATTTGGCTCCCCGCTCCAAAAACGTAAATGTTTGAGAAAGATTACTACTACACAAAGGACAGGTTAGAATTTGTACATAACTGAACAGCTGAAAGAGGAAATTTGTGAAAGTACTTTGGTTCAAGTAAGGTGTGCAGCCAGTATGTGACAGGGAAGGGAGAATGCCTATGGATTTATGCAGAATGTCAATTTTGGAAAAATGTAAATATTTCATTTATTAATTAAATGTTTACATCACCCATCCCACCTAAGTGACTCGGGTAGCTTATAACAACTCTGAAAAAGAGAGTCAATTCTGTAAATACATGGATTTCTGAGTTTTGTGTATCCATATCATTTTGTAGAAAGGATAGAACATCAAAATAATAATTAATGATTGCTATTTATTCATTGGTATTTCATAATGAAGCCCCATTTGTGGAAAATGAGTGTTTAATAAATAAATGAAATCAAATAGAAAAAAAGAAGGGGGCATGGGTAGAATTAAAAAAAGAAAAAGAAATAGAAATTGTGTAAAAGTAAAAAGTTGAGATTGTAATATTATCTTCTGTTGTGCAAAAGAGAGTTGGAAGTCAGTACCTTTTTCTTTCCTTTTTCCTCTTTGCTTCATACTCCAAGACTCTTTTTGATCTAATGTTGTTCCTGGGATATTTCTACCACCACTGGATCCACTTTGGCCTTTACTTTCCACATCCTCTCTAGTTCCTCCTTCATGCCCTGGTACTTCTTTGTTGACTTCTCATATTCCTTTCTGTCTTATGTTGTTGTCAGGCTTAAACATTAGATCAACACATCAAGAATTCAAGCTGGTTACTTTATTGCCGTACTACCTATAATACAGGAATCTCTTCAAATTTCTTGCTTTCCCTTGGGAATTGGTAGACCAGGGGTCTGCAACTTGTGGCTCTGGAGCCACATGCAGCTCTTTCGGGCCTCTGCTATGGCTCCCTGTTGGCTGAACCCACCACTGGCTGGCCCCTCCCCTCCCCATCACTCTTCATCTGGCCTGAGAAGGTAAGGGTGATGATGGGGGATGGAGACTCGCTCCATATTCCAGAGCAGGAGGTGACTGAGTGAAAGTGGGTGATGGTTGACTTGGCCATGCCCACCCAGTCACACCAGTTGTTAAATTATTGGCTCCCTGTGTTTTTTGTGGGAAACAGGTCCAAATGGCTTTTGAGTGTTTAAGGTTGCAGATCCCTGAGTTAGATAATGTCCCTTGATGCTTAGAGGGTATTACTCCTGGATCTTCTGCAACTGTGCAAAGGTTCAAGGCTAATCCCCACATGTTTACTCCTTCCTGCCTGGCTAAGCATTTCCCAACATCACCCTCCCTCCCCACTCCCTGCAACAATCCCATTCTTCCATGTCGTCTTCATTGTCCGACTTCTCACATGAATTTAGGAGAGATAGGAGCAATGCCACTTCAAAGGGGTCCCCTGCCCTATGTCTGAAGAATCCGCCTTGTCAAGTGATGCATCCTGCAAAACATCTAGATCAAGAATTCCTCCTTGTTTTCCTTCAGGAACTTTAGCCCAGAAGTTGAAAATAGAGCCTCATCTACTACAGTACTTCAAGGCTAACTCCCTGCTTGATTCCTCCTCCGGGACTGGCTGGGCATTATCCAGTAGTTACTATCAGTTAACATCATTACATCATTAGATGCTGTTCTGGTGCCTCATTGCCTGGACTTGAATGTCCCAGGGGATCTTAGCCCTGTTATTCTCCATGATCTTCTGTAGAGGAAATGGGACAACTTGCCAGAGCCAACTCACCCCGTGAACTCGCTGCAGCCAATTCACCATGGGCAACTTGGCACAGGACAACTTGCCATGGTCAACTCACCATGAGACAACTGGTTGTGGGACAATTTAACAAGTCTATTTAATTATTTAAAATAAATAAAAATTATTTTAATTTTTGCCATCACATTTCATTCTGTCCCTCCTTTGGCATCCTTTCTTTAATTATTCTATTCCACTATTTCTTTAATATTAGTGTAACTCTTATACTGCAGTGAATTGTCCTATGGTGAATTGGCCATGGCAAGTTGGCCATGGCAAATTGTAGACTCTTGTATAGAATAATCCTTATATGGAATGTCCCATCTGGACCTAGGAGGGCCCATACATTTGGCAAATATTCCTGTACACTCTGAAAGCTACTTGATTGTGTCATTTAGTGTATCTGTTTCTGCCTGCATCTTACACCGTGCCACAATGTGTTGGATTCAGTGGTGGGATTCAAATTTTTTACTACTGGTTCTGCGGGCATGGCTTGGTGAGCGTGGCAGGGGAAAGGGCTGTGAAATCTCCAGCCAGAGGTGGTATTTGCCAATTCTCCGAACTACTCAGAATTTCTGCTACCGGTTCTCCAGAACTGATCAGAATCTGCTGAATATCACCTCTGATTGGATTGTGTCTGAGGTTCCTGTGCATAAGCTGCACCTTGGGGTTTGTGTGGTAGATCGCTGCTTCTATGGATCTGGTGGTAGCAGCAGCACAGGAAAAAGCAGTAACACACACACACACACACACACACCTGTTCCTAATACATTTCTTGGGTTCGATGCTTAAAATTCCTATTCAGGAGATGAATCTGATAAACAAAAATTTACATTTGAGAACAGCATCCTGCCAACATGTGTACATTTCTTGGTCTTCTTTAAATAAATCCAATCACAGTGTTTACATTTCATGGTGAAGCAAAACTTGTCATATATACAGATAAATTTTGCACAGACACATTCCAAACATATGTGTATAAATTGATATCCTAAGGAAATAGCAAGGCAACTTGAGGTTTTTTCATTTAGCAGCTCTCCAAAATCTTTAGAGGTTGTTCCTTGATGACTTATTAAAGTTTTGCAGTTAGAATACCTGGATTTTGAAATAATGGATCACTGCTGGTTACTATTCCAAATTCTTAAAAATGTGTTTACTCTGTAATTTGCTGGATTACAGTAAGTTTTACTGAATTACTGAGTCCATTTTCTCCTTGTATTTTTTAAATTAATAAGATTGTGTTAGGCCTACTGATTGCTTTTTGTCAATGAGGTGGTCTGAAGAATCGATGCACTGGAAGTATGATTTGAATGATATGTCATTACTAGAGGCAATTTCTAAAAAGAATAGGAAGAACTTAGGCCTATTTAACAAAGCCCACTAATGTCTGATGGTGTAAAAATATAGAGTGAATTAATAGA